>OZ010788.1:110016113-110374724 GCA_963932465.1 Maratus speciosus
TTTTAATTTAAAAATAAAAAAATCGTATTTATGTTCGTATTTATTAAAGAACTATTTAAAAAAATATTTACAAATAAAAAATAACTGTTTATATGTAAATATGAATTTTCGGAAGATCATTACGTGATCTCAGAATAAGTAGTAAAATTGTTTTAAAAACCCAAAATAACCACTACCTGTTTTGTTCTATACGTTTTTCCATAAACATCTGATTCTTAAACTTCCGTAAAGACATTAAATATGTGTATATAAAAAGAAGAAATAACTTCTTATTTCGACGAAATGAAAATCCACTGAAACGTGCCGTATCATGTATATCCACAATACAAACTTCTCTTTGGCATGACAGGCCTGTCAATAGCCAAGTTTCAGTACCATTAGTTAGAATTGAATAATTTCTATAGAATTATTGCTAAAACATTATTCTAAGTAACATATCGATTTCCGTCTCATTCATTACCCATGCAAGAGAACAGTAATTTAAGACTGCTTAAATATAAAGTACCTTTAAATTCTTTTGCTAATAATTTCCTTACACTGTATCTTACAGTTTGTATTTGCAATATCTAAAACAAAAGCAGTTTGGTTGGAAGTTCAAAACGCATCACACAATTGAAAACGTATTTTTAGAAATTTCCTCTCATTGAAAGTAATGTTTTTGAATTTTTTTAGATGCATTACATTTACATATGGCTCTGTAAAAAAGAAATTATATGTATACGGGGTACATCCGAAATTCTTCAACAAACTTAGGGGAATGATAGTACTCATCAAGACGAACAAAAAATGCAATGGAACATGAGGTCGAAAATGGCGTTTAAAGGGTGAAAATCGCAAAACTAATAAAAATATCAAAATCTCGCATGCTGCTTTTCTGCAGAACTGCCTAGTAGTATGAAGCTGATTTTCCTTTCACTTTGTGCATATCCGGTCAGAAAGAGATTACAAAAACTTGGAAGAAAGCCAAATAAATCTGCGAGCAGGAATCCACGTATGCAGGAGGGCTCCCGAAGTCTTCGAGCGTGTCCGCCAGTCGTTCCTCCGTAGATGTACTCTGTGTAATAATGTCCGCGGTCGACACTTTGAACAATTGTTGTAAAATATTTGTTTTCTCTGGACATCACGAGCTGTATTGTACCTATTCTGTGCAATAAATAATTTTTTGGAGTGTTTCTCTCTTGTCTCAGTTTGTCCATTTCTAGACGCATTTTCTCGATTTTCATCCTTTAAACGTCATTTGCGTCCTCATGTTCCATTGCATTTTTTGTTTGTCTTCATGAGTACTATCATCCCTCTAAGTTTGTTGAAGCATTTCAGATACACTCTGTATACAGGGTGCAATATGTTATCTATCGCCGACCTTTAATTTCTCAACCATTGGTCGTAGACATATAGTTCCAATTACAAAAACGTTTCAAATGAAGTAAATATTCATGCTGTGGCATTATTTAAAGTAAAAAATCAAGTTTATAAAAATTACGAAATCTAACTTTTTATACGGTCCCCCACTCCCTATAATTATATCCAGTAAAAGTTTACACATATCATAACACATATAACACAAAAGGTTTGACATCTGTACTACAAAAATTGACAGAGTTATTAAATTTTAAATTTTGAGATTTTTGACATGATTGTCTTTTGTTGAGGGATCAGTTAAAAAATGAATTAAAGTAATTCGAGATCAAAATCAGGGTGCTATGTCCTTCTTACAGCGAAACCAACTTTAGCCGGTATCGCCAAATCGGGGGGGTATCACCGAAGAGGGTTATTTCATCTAAAAATTTGGGCTGACTTTTAGGGGTCGTATACAAAGCGAAGAATGAAATATTGAAATTAAACAGAAAAATAAATGCAGTACTGAAAAATAATGACAGTATTGAATCCTGGACACGTTAGAGCATAGCAGGTGTACAAACTGTACGACAATCAAGAATAATGCGCTGCTTCAGATAAACCATAGAAGTAGTCTCAGTCACATAGACTTATCCTTGATGTAATCCTACCATGGAAGTCAAGTCCGGTGAACGCAGTGGCCACGCTACCGAACCACCATCTCCAAGGATCTGTTGACCGAATTCGGTGGCCAGATACGCCCGGATGTTTGATGTTTTATGCGGAGAGGGCCCCATCATGTTGAAACCACAACCGGCAGGCATGTCGGAGAGCAACTCTTCATACCAGTCACATACTATGTTTTGTAGCAGATGCAGGTAACGATCGCCCGTTAAGGTCCCATATTAGAAGATGGGTCCAACAATCCAGGTTCCTCATATACCGCACCACACGTGTCGTAATGTCCGGGCGATGTAGCGGTTTCCAAGTCGCATCATCCTTTTAATTATCGCACAGTTTGCACATCTGCTATACTCTAACGTGCCCAGGACACAGTACTGTGATGCATTCAATTGTGCATTGCCACCAATGGAGAACACTTTGAGCAGTATCTCTAGTTGATTCCAGCGTTTTATGTATTAATTTTTATACTAGACCGTTTTCTGATATTATAATAAATTTATATTTATTTTTCTGTTTAATTTCAATATTTCATTCTTAGCTTTGTATACGACCCCTAAAAGTCGGCTGAACTTTTTAGATGAAATAACCCTCTTTGTAAAATCCCGATTTGGCGATACCAGCTAAAGGTGGTTTCGGCGTAAAAAGGACATTGCACCCTGATTTTGATCTCGAATTACTTTAATTCATCTTTTAACTGATCCCTCAATGAAAGACAAAATCATGTGCCCTGAAAATTTGAAATTTAATAACTCTGTCAATTTTTGTAGTACAGATGTCAAACTTTTTGTGTTATATGTGTTATGATATGCGTAAACTTTTACTAAATATAACTAGAGGGACTGGGGGACCGTATAAAAAATTAGATTTCGCAATTTTTATAAAAATGATTTTTTAAGTTAAATAATGCCACAGCATGAATATTTACATCATTTGAAACATTTTTGTAATTGGAACTATATGTCTACGAGACTACGACAAACGGTTGAGAAATTAAAGGTCGGCGATAGATAACATATTGCACCCTGTATATAGGATGGCCATAATTAAAACACCCCTACTTCGACCTCTCTATATATTGAATTACTCAGTGTATGACCTTCTAATTTTGTGCACATGCTATTCAAGACATGGAGAAACGAATTACGCAAAAAATTACTTTCAGAAACCACCGGTAGATGGCGCTGTACAACTGGTGATACGCTGAAAAGATTCATCGCTATAAACTTTATTTGAATGCACCAAATGTTCACGTAACAAGGGCCTTATCTACGCGAGGAATGCTGCTCAATGTGGTTTCCTTCATGAAGATGTAAAATCTGCTGGCTGTGGAGCGCTTGTTCAGTTGCAGAAGCAGATCTTAACTATGTTTCTCACAAGTAGAGTGATGCCTTCTTTCAGGTATGCCAATGTTAATAGTAGCCCTCGATAAACAAGATTTTTTAAGTGTCCCCACAGCAAAAAATCGTATGGATTAAAATCTGGGGAGCAAAATGGCCAGGTTGTCAGAAAGGCATGACTGGTTGTTTTGTCATTATCGAAATGTTGTAGAAGAAATAGCATTCTCCCAGTTT
The DNA here is from genome assembly GCA_963932465.1 of Maratus speciosus. Taxonomy (NCBI): domain Eukaryota; kingdom Metazoa; phylum Arthropoda; class Arachnida; order Araneae; family Salticidae; genus Maratus; species Maratus speciosus. The sequence continues at coordinate 110,019,704 of OZ010788.1, forward strand.
TTATCCTCTTTTACATCCAAAACATGACTGAAAACCATGGGTTTAAGGAAAAGTTTTGTGCTTACAAAGTGAAATTGCAGTTACAATGACAGTTTAAGCTTATTTACTTTTTTTTTTTTAATTAGAGCAATAGAAATTAAAACGGAAAAAGTACTATTTCCCAAGTGTTTGGTTTTTTATTGTTATTTTTGTCTTTTTTTCTACTTTCTGTTTCACAGCGCCATCTATCGGTGTTCTTGGAACTATTTTTTATTTATTTATTCGCATAATCCGTTTCCCCATGTCTTGAATAGTATGTACGCAAAATTTGAAGCCTTTACACCGAGTAGTTCGATATATAGGAAGGTCAGAGTAGGAATGTTTTAATTGTGGCCACCGATATATAGTCGAACTCGTTTAATACGAGCACTGTAAAGAGGAGAACTTGGTTTTAACGAGTCATTTGCACATTAAGAATAGAACCTTATTTAAACTATATTAAGAGTTTTATGCTTTTTACAAGCTACAAAAGCAGGATCACAGCTAATACGAGCAAAAAATTCACTGTTCATTTCAATGTGATTTTCGGCGAAAAATAAGGTGGAATTAGGAAAGAAATCCTTTTCTTATTGAACACTGTTCTCTATTAGCGGTCATATTTCTAGATTACAACTGTCTGTCAAATGTAGTAATTTATTTGTTTTACCTTACAGAATTTCAATCTTCAAGGAGATCCCCCACGCAAGAAAAAACGAAGGAATGAAGTCTTGAAAGAATGAAAGAAAGAAGAGAAAGAAAATGACATTCAAATTACCACTTTGCAACATTTACAACTGAGCCAGGGAAAGGAAGGAGCATAGAAGAAAACCTCTATTTGTTTTTGCTAGAGAATTGTTCTTTTGTTTCAAGAACATGCCACCTAATGGCAGCATCAAACAATCTTTTTTGTTGTTTAATGAAACAGAGACTCAGAACAATTGGGTCCGTGGCTTTATAGCTGTAAGCAGGAAAATTCTGCTGGGATTAAAAATCGTACATAACTCACTAGTATTCCAAAGAAATAATATATTCAAAACTGTAACGAACTAATGTTAAATAGCTCAAAGTATTTCTTCATATTTGTATTTGTAAATAGTTTCCAGAATTCATCTGTTTTCATATTGTGAGTGCTATAAGTGCTATAAGTAGTATTGTATCTAGCTTCTAGCATCTTATTATACGTGTATTTATCTTTTAATAACTATGTTTTGTTCATCTTAAGGAGAATCTATTTCAATTGAATAATTCACAAAACATAAAGGTAAAACTTTTAACTTTTTTATTATTTACTATTGAGGAACTTCCCATTCATGCCTTCATATGGAATAACATTCGAACAGTATTTTTTCCTTAAATACAAACTATAGGCCATATTAACCAGCTTTTTCATGTCTCTTATTACCCTGTTAAAATGAAAAGGATAAGTGAAATTAATAGTTGAAAAAACAAAATTAAAGTGACTATTTCAATGTTAGCCGAGTTTTACCGAGAAAAGGAGAAATGATTAGTTGCATTATCGTACGTCACTCATGTCCATTAGGATTACTAGTTCTGTAGAGACTTTGACTTCAGTACTGTAATTTTGCCTAAGAAAAGACCCATCTAAAGAAAATGGCACCTAAGAAAGTTAAGTTAGTATTGAGATAATTAGACCAATTCATAGTAAATGGTTTAATTACATGTATGTTTTTAACCCGTCAGCACCACGCGCTGGGATAAAATCTACCCCAACCACATTTTTTCTAAAAAAAAAAAAAAAAAAAAAAAAAAGGATAATTTTTTTTGAGAATGCTTCTGTCCTGCCTTGTACCTTTCAAGGTCAAGGTCGAGAAGGGATGGGTAAAGGACTGTCTTTTATTTATTCAAAAGGACAGTGTTGCCAGTGAGCTACTTTTTTGAAATTCGGATATCTTGATTGGCGCCATTATTTTTAATCGTAAAATTGGCCTTATTTAATGACAAATTAATTAAGGCGAATGCAAGGGGAAATTTATTATTTCAAAAAAGTGGTACCAATCACGAAATTTGAATTTAAAACAAGTAGCACAATGACAACACTGCACTTTGGAGGGGAGAAATATGGCTCTTGGGCGGGGGGGGGGGGGGGGGGGGAGAGAAAACTGAGCGTGTACAGACGTTTTATTTCGATATGGTTCATTTCTTACGGGATAACACACACTAAAATATTTTTTATGAAAGAGTAAGATAAAAGCTACTTGTATATATTGAAGAAAGGTTATTAAATGCAATTAATATCCATTTTGTGAAATAATTCATGCTTTAAGGGGTAAAACAAATCGTTTGTATATTTTCTAGGAAAAAACGTAATTTTTACGGAAACCGCTTCAAAATATGAAAATAAATATGAAAAGCATGATTTTTCCCTTAAAGAAGTAGTATACTGATCCTTTTACAATATAGAGCAGTAGGCTTCTTTTTAAAACACATTTAGCGAAAAATATAATGGGCGACAAAATAAGGTGAGATTTATCCCTCGCGTGTGCAAAAACGCTACAAATGTAGACGCGCGTGCTGATGGGTTAAGATATTTATTATCTTCGCGGATATTACGAGGGCATTTATAGTATCCTTTCTTCTCGTATTAACTAAGTTCGACTGCATTTGAAGCATCATTTTCCATAGAGAACATGTTGTAGTGAACCTCAATTACATACATCAATTGAATTCTGTTTGAAATAAAATAACTTTCAAGGACTTGACATGAAATATTACAATCAGTGGACCATAATGTATTCTGATACTTTTGTCTATCCGTATAAATGAAGAATAAATGCCTAAAAAACCCTTTTCTTTAAAGGTCATGTTTTCATTATCTCCATAACGTATATGTGAATTTAGTAACTTTTAAAATGGTGCAAAGTCATTAAAATATGCTTCAAACAACTATGACGACACATCGAACGTGACGTAACCGAGTTCTTTTGTATGTCTCTATAAGGGGACAGAAAATGCCACACTCATTTTTTTCAAATGCATTATTTTACAATAAGCCTCAATTACCTATTAAACTAGTCGGGTGTGCCAATGCCAAAACTTTCTTCTCTCTCATACATGTTAATACTTCAAAATTCGCTACCACAGTGCCAAAAATAAATGGCAATCTATGCCCATCATGAGGATTCTAAAGATATGAAATTCCTTGCATTAGTTCTTGAAATATGACTATCACTAAAATCGTGTAAATCCTGCAAAATGCAGCATAGCAGCGCCACCTGTTGTGAGATTTACACTAAAACCTAATCAGCAACAACTTATGTCAACATCTAACTGAATCTGAAGTTTCATGAAAATCTGCTGTAGTTTTTGAGATAGACCTATTGCGGACATCGTGAAAAATGCAGCATAGCAGCGCCATCTGTTGGGCGATTTGCAACAAAACATTCAGCACCAATATTTATCAAGGTATACCTGAAACTGAAGTTTGATGAAAATTCGTTCATTAGTTCTTGAGATAGAGCTATTGCGGAAATCATGAAAAATGCAGCATAGCAGCGCCACCTATTGAATGATTTATACCAAAACGTAAACAGCATCAATTCATACCAAGGACTAACTGAATCTGAAGTTTGATGAAAATCCGTGCATTACTTCTTGAGATAGAGCTATTGCGGAAATTGTGAAAAATGCAGCATAGCAGCGCCACCTGTTGGGCGAGTTACACCAAAAACTAATCAGCTCCAATTTATATCAGAAACTAAGTGAATATAAATTTTTATTAAATTCCGCCTCCTGTTGGGCGAGTTACACCAAAAACTAATCAGCTCCAATTTATATCAGGGACTAAGTAAATATAAATTTTTATTAAATTCCGTGCATTAGTTCTTGAGATAGAGTGCCACAGTCACGGACTCACAGACAGACATTTTGTAAAAACATGTTTTTCGGAATCTCCGGCCCAAACGTGTAAAATCCGACGAAGACCGGAAGTCGAAAATTTTCACGAATCCAATACTTTCTTCTTGTAAAGACTGAAGAAAGTAAAAACATAATAACGTCTCGACTTTATTTATTTATTTATTTATTTATTTATTTTTGTATAATCTTATGATACTTGAACTTCAGTATTTTTTTATATATATATATATATATATATATTTTTTAACAGAAAGTAAGAAGAAATAACTTACTTATTTCAGACAAAAGGGAAATTCATTGAAGTGTGTCGTATCGTATAGTTTCAAAACAAAAACTTCTCTTTGACATGATAGAGCTGTCAAAGCTAAGTTTCGGTCGAATTATATCATTAATAAGGAATGAATAATTGCCACGGAACTCTTGCTAAAACAGTATTCTAAGTGCCATATCGATTTTCTTCTTATTTAATTCCTATACAAGTGAATAGTAATTTAAGACTGCTTAAAGATAAGGCTCTTCTAAACACTACTGTTGATTATTCGCTTACACTTATCATGGTTTGTTATTGAAATAATTAATTCAAGAGCATTTTCAGAGAGAAGCGATTGGATGACAATCTCCTAATTCCTGTATCTTATTTAAGATTAGACTTATCTAATAAGATCTCTTTTTACACGTATTAATATCTTTTATCATTACTTGCAATTTCCTTTTGAGATACCAGTAGTTTCAAAAGGTAAACAAATTAGAGTGACCTCTTGGTTGTAGTTATAGGTCACTCAACGGTCGAAGTAGCGCGTTACAAGAAACGAAACGACACAGTAGTCGCTACTATTTCCAGTAGTTTCTGTTTATAGTGTAACGCACTACATTTTTAACAATGCAATGTAGAGAGTAGTGTGATGCAAAAAATCAGTAGCTTGTAACTGACGCTACTTTTAACGCTATTCCAGGAAAAAACTAATGTGGCATTCTACAAATCATTTGGTCGTAACTTTCTTCTTTTGTGCAAAATGTGTTCTGCTTAACAATGATCGAATCTCAGCTGATGTGTTTAGCAACGCATCCCATGACGTCATATATTTGTCCGTTGAAACTTGCTGGTAAAACAAAATACTGATTCACCAGAAGTTAATTTTATTGATGACAAAACTTGCATACTTACTCGTTATTAATCTTTATGTTTTAATGCCAGGTTTTTTAATTTGGAACTGCTTTATTTATAGATTTATTTATTGTTTGCATTTAGAGTTGTTTCTATATTATTTTCTAGATTATGAAATTAGACAACTTAATATAATTAATTCTCAACAAAACTGAATACAGTTAACATAGTAAGAGGATGTTGTAGAGTTGAGTAAACAAATCTGTTGGTAAATACATGAGTCATCGGTAATTTTAAGCTACAATGCAATAATTACTGTCAGAATAATAAATGAAATTTGTGCAGTGTATATGGTTGTGCATAATTATGTTATTTACAACAGTAGTCTCTCGTTATATCGCAAGTTCAGACATGTAGCTTTATTTTTGTGTTTCTCGAAAAAAATAAGCTGTAGTTTAATCGAATTTTTTATACAGGACTTCCACTCTCAACGGTGTCCAATGGCTAATTCCTAAACCGTTAGTCATAGACATACAATTCCAATTACAAAAATGTTTTAAATGAGGTAAAGAAGTATGTTAAAAGCAATTTGGGTCAATAAAAACATTTCTAAAAAAAAAAAAAAAAAAAAAATACGAAATTTAAATTTGTATACGGTCCCCAGGTCCTATAAATTATATTTAGTAAAATTTTCCTGTTACACTGACAAGTGATACAAAGAAAGTCCCGTTATTTTACGATTAAAATTGACCGAGTAATAGCTGTTTAAAGTTGGAGCATATTTTTTGCTGTAAATTAGGGGTCATTCACAAATTTAGTAGAAATATAATTTCGTCAGATATAATAAAAAAAATGGTTGAGAGTAAAATTAACATTGCAATATAAATTTGAAATCTTTAATCATTCTGACATAATATGAAAAATATGCAGTTATTTGCAATTTGAAAAATAGGCAATTAGTAAAAAATATGCAATGCATATTATGACAAAATATACAATTAATAAATATATAAGAAGAAAAAAAACAGAATTTTTGTTAAATAAAATGATGAAAATTAACAGCCTCAATTCTTTACAAAATGATACAGATTTTAAAATGTTATTAGATTACACTAGCCTGCAAAAGTTGGGTTATGTCATGTTTTTTAGCTTTTGATAACTCATTCTTATGTATTCTGTACAGCTGAATCCGAAATTGACCATTTTTTATCATCACGTAAAGATTTTTTGTAAAATTTGTAAATTTCAAAGTTAAAAAAAGAAAAAATAGCGAAAATTTGATACTAAAAATAGATGTGATTGTTGTATTTTTAACTTTTGATAATTGATTTTTATGTATTTTGTACCGCTGAATCCGAAAATTATGTCGATTTTCATCAGTATGTAAAGTTTAATCACGATCGGATATCTGAAAGGGAGTTAAAGTTCCAGAACAAATTTTGAACTGGAAAAACATCTATACAATCGTTGAAGTTAAATAAATATTTATAAAAATAACGTAATTTTTGTTAAAAGAAATCGTGAAAACAAACAGCCTCAAATCCCTACAATATAAAGCATATGTTAAAAACAATTATTTTAACCAATCAGAAACTTAATAAATATTAACTCAATCATAATACTTGTACGATTTTTTTCAAAGCGCAGACACATGTGAAATAAGTTCTTCGAATACTTTAAGCACTTGGTAGATGGCCCTTCAAAGCATGGCCGAACTCATTTGTGTTCAGATGCAGGAAAGTAAGTCATGCTTTTTTAAAGTTTCATAAGTCGGTCAATTTTAGTGTTATATAAACGGGACTTTTTTTGTCTTAATTGTCAGTGTAATAGGAAAATTTTACTAAATATAACTCATAGGATCGGTAGACCGTATTAAAATTTAAATTTCGTAATTTTTTAAGAAATGCTATTATTGACACAAATCGCTTTAAAAATATTTCTTTACCTCATTTAAAACATTTTTGTAATTGGAACTACTATATGTCTATGACTAACGGTTTCGGAATTAGCAGTTGGATACCGTTGAGAGTGGACGCCCTGTATAACTATATTTAAATGTTGATTGTATTACGTATATCTCTCTTAATTTCTCTAAGAAAATTGCAATACGTGTGTAAACCAGCATTTCGGCGACAAACGCAAAATATTTTCTTTTATGTTATATGTCTTAATTTTTAATGCTCTCAGTTACACATCTCTTATTTAATCGTGTTCCCGATATAACGAGGGATCGTCGTCTTATTTAATCTGTGTTTTCAACTTTGAGTATAGATTAAACCCTTTTACAAAATTCTAAAATAGCGAAGTATAGTGACTACTTTTGATAAGTAGTTTGTAGTCTCTGTTTTTTAAATAATTAGTTGTAGTTAGTTACATTTTTGATAAAGTAGTTGTAGTTTGCTACAATAAAAAAAAGTTTTCTGACCACTGGTCATGATGCACGGATATTTCACAGTAGCGTATAGCAGCTGAAAAATTATAGGAGAAGCTAAAGTAATAATTTTGAAATAAATTAAAGAATTCTGATTATCAATAGTTAATAAAATATGCATGAGAATAATTAATTCAGAAACCTCTCTAAATGGAAATTTCCTGTTCATCTTAGCCGTTTTTACTGTATTTATAAAACTAAATTTCATTAATCAAAAAAGCAATCATAAATATTTTCGATATATACTCATTTAGTTCAGTAAATGTTCTGCTTGTTTATATCAGGAAGTCTTGAAGTTGTTTCTATTTTTACCTGTATAAGTTCAAGAATGAATTCCAGAATTTCCTAGGAGTTATGAATAACATACCCTTAACCCAAATAAAATTTAACAAAACAACTTATTATTTTGTAGTGTAGAAATAATAATAAAACTAGAGAACAGGAATTCTGCTTTTTCAGAATTTAGTGTCGCCCCCGACATTTCCATTACTTCATTTTCTTCTGGTGGACTGGTGGTAGAGGTCTGCACGGGCCGGCGGAATGGAGGAGAATTTTCAAACGGGCCGGGCCGGCAGAATTAGGACAATTTTTTCAACGGGCCGGGCCGGCAAATAATTGAACGGGCCTGAAGGGCCGGGCCCGGCCGATAAAAAAAATTAATCGGGCCTATCGGCCCGATATAAGAATTTGAGAAGAGCAGATAAAATACGAGGTCATTTCCAATGAATATGACTTTTCGAGAAGTATAAATGTGCATTACGAGCCGATGCGAGTTTAACAACATCAATACAGAAATGTAACATGTCCATCGTAGAGATCGGCATCGTACAGTTACATGATGCCTGATCCCGGGTTTAATTTTTTTCGGCAGACTTGTGCCGGGACGGAACTGGTCTTAATCGTTCTCAGGATGTGTAGGACAGGCATTATGTTTTGTAAAAGTATTAATAGCGATAATGAACTTCTGTTAACAGTATCTTTGGAAATGTACCTTAAGGTGGTTCTCATATTTACTGCTCAACAATGCGAAACTCTCAGACACATTTTCTGACTTATTTTTAACTATAAAGGCATAAAATTGACAGGCTGAGTATTGAAGGCAATTGGGATCAAATAGCGTTTCCATTTTTCATAAATTACGCACAGAGATAACAAAGACTCTTGTCACGTGACTGTACGTTTTCTCCTTTCCTGTGCTATCGCTTCCGGAAATTCGATTCAAAACGCTAACTTTGGCAGTATTTTCTGAAAGATATATTACTTTTATCTAAAAAAAAAACGGCATTTACATGGTTTCTGAATAAGAATACCTGCCAATCTCATGCGTTTCCGAAAAGAAATGAATTCATAAATGTATCAAAATGTAGCTCCTTTGGATTTGAGAAAAGCCTTAAAAATGACAGAAATATTTTCACAAATCTACCTTTTATTATAAGCTTCAAAAGTTATCATGTTTTTTAACCCTTTATTCTAAACTACAATAATCTTTTAATGAACTCTTATTTAAATTTTGAAACATCTGTAGAGACGTTGACTAAAACACTGTAAGTAATCGTTAACGTTTACTATTGTGTGTTTTCTATTTTGCGAACACATAGTAATTTAAAATATACTGTAAAATGCTCCCATAAATGTGCATGTAGTATTCATTAAAAGAATCTTAATTGTATGTCGAGAAAAAACGGAATTTTTTGTAGACATTTAGTCGGGCCGGGCCTGTTTTCACTGATTTTTGTACGGGCCGGGCCGAGAACGGTAAAAATGTAAACGGGCCGGCCGGGCTCGGGCCGAACTTTCAATTTTTACACCGGGCCGGGCCGGGCCAAAATAGCTTTCCTTCGGGCCGGGCCGGGCCCAGGCCTGGAAATTCCGGCCCGTGCAGACCTCTAACTGGTGGTTTCTATTATTATGAAACAGCCATTATAAATGAAGCATTTAGGTGAAGATGAAAGAGCAGTCTTAAAAAGTTAGAACTCTGATTTTCTGGTCAGAATAGGGGGAAAAATGGCCATAATTTTTTTTTTTTTTAATATGGCCATTTTTTCCCCTTTCTGACCAAAAAATCAGAGTTCTAACTTTTTAAGACTACTCTTTCATCTTTACCTAACGCTTCATTTATAATGGCTGTTTCATAATAATATAAGCCACCAGTCCATCAGAAAAATAACTCGGATAATCGTGACTCTACTGTAGTGCAAAACATATTTCAGTTTTAAGACTTAAAGCACACGCTTTTATTTTATGTAAAATGACGTCATTTGCATTAATATAGATACTTAAAATTAAATATAGTTTATAATAGCTCCCTGTTTTATCAGAAATCATTCATTTATATTTTTTCAAAATAGCACGTATTTAAATTTTTTTTTTCAGTTTTTATGAGAAAATGGCAACAAAAAGATATAATTGCTATTTTTCTTTCACTTTCTACAGGAAAGGGGCACTTCGTTGCCAATATTAAGCAAATGACTCTAAAAACTACAAAAAAATTAATATTTCAAAAATAAATGGAGATGCAATTTCCAAACAAATTGCATTTAAAAGTACTTTTTTTTCCGAATACGACGGTATAAAAATTGAAAATGTGCGATGCTTAGAAGTTTAAAAAATTGCTATAGAGTATTTAATCGTACTGTTTTGTTTTACGGCTGGCTTCTGTAAGGTAACGTTATGTTTTTGGAGACTACACAAAATAAGCTGGGAAAAAGAAATAGCATACCGTACCGGGGGCTAATAATTCTTTGAAATTCTTCTTGAAGAACTGTAACTCCGTCCTTCCCAAAATATAAAAGACTAGATCTGTCAATTTGCAATTTATGTCTGACATCAATGTTTTGAGTTGAAACTCCAACTCATTAAAATTCCATCTTTACTACGAGCTACTTTTATATTGAAAAACTTGTCTCATTTCATCATGAACCAATTATTTTGCTGTCATTATTCTTCAGTCCCTGCAAAATCAAACGCTAGTTGTTTTGTCTGCACTTTTAACTGCTTATTAAATAGCTTACAGTAAAAGTCTGCCGTCTACAAATAGCTATAATTTACATTTCTAAGACCTTAGAATTCTTGTTCTTTTACCAGTAAATTCATTCGATAACTTCGGGATAAGCGACACTGGATTATTCAACAGATATTCAGTAATTCTAGACACAGTAAACAGAGAACTATGTATTAGAATGCGCCCCCTAGTAGTTTAACACGGGTCCGTTGATTAAAAAAAAAAAATGCGTTTATCTCCTTCAGAACCGCAAAGAGAGACTACTGGCCCCGGATACTTATTCGAATGCGGTCCCTTAAGTTCAATACTGAAAAAAAAAAGAAAAATCATGGTGTCAGCATAGATTATCAAGCACTTTCCAACACTAATAAAATATTGTTGAGAAATTTCATTTTTTTTCATACATTTAAATGAGTTTAAATAATAAAACTGTATAAATTACCATAAAATCAAAACAATACTCAGAACGCGTTTCAAGCTGTGACCTTGCCCCCCTTACGGACACGAGTTTACAGAGGCTGTTATATTTTCCAGCTAGAAACGCGTCTTGTGTATTGTTTTGAATTTATGGTGATTTATCCAAAGTTTTATTATTTTAATTGTGATTTATTGCCAGTTTTTGCTGTTTCGATTAAGTGGGTTGTCTGGATGAACAATTTAAAAAATGCTAGGCACATCATATTAGTATATAAGCATCTTGCATACCATATATACTATTTTATATACTATAGTGGTCTGTTTAATAGCCTCTGCTTATTAACCAAGAGAATAGCCTTTAATTGTCTTCGAAGAGGACTTAACCCCTTAATCGTCGCATTAAATTACGGTTTAAAAATTCAAATTAATTAAAGGCACCACTTTTTTGAAAAAGAAATATGTACCTTATTTAATGACAGGTAAAATGATCCCATAATAATGCCAATTACACTATTTTATAAAACTGGTGAGAATAAAACAATCTGAATGAAAGACACAGCCTGTGAATATCATGGGAGCGACAATTAAGGGGTTAAAAGAATCAACTGGGAACAGAGACTTAAGGGGTGCTGGTCACTCAGCTTTGGAATTCTCCTCCGTAATGTTAACCCTTAACCGGAAACGTACCGTCTGTGAGACGGTTGCGTCTACATATCTGGCCTTAATATTTTCTCTCTTCGACATTCAAAAATTGTTTTTATGCTGTTATATTAAAGAATTGGTCCTGTTAATGCATTACTATTAAAGATTAAATGTTTAAGTTCATTATTTGGTAAATTATTAAATGTTCTGTTTGTGCACGGGATTTTCGCGTTTCCGGTTAAAGGTTAAGTCTGTGGACTTTTGATGCATTCGTATATTTAAAATATCTTCTCGGGAAATTCATATTTTTAACATCTTTTTTCTGTGTACTCTTCTTAAAGTATGTCTCTTTTTTTCTTAGTTTTCAAAATATTTCTAAAATTTATGCTGAATTTAATATTTTATGTGTTAAAAGCGGGTGAACTTTGAGTAAGATTTTAACACTTCCTATAAAATTAAGTCTATACTTTAGAAATATTTTGAGGACAAAGAAAAAAAGTAACATCTTTTAGGAAGTGTGCACAAAAAATAGAAGAGTAGAAGTTAAAAATATTAATTTGCCGAGGAACTATTTTAAATATACGAATGCATCAAATGCCCATAGACTTTACATTAGTGAGGGGAAATCGGAAGCTGACTGACCAGCCCTCTTAATGTCCCAATCACCACCTTCCACCGGTGCAGCCTGTTAGTACCCCTGGGATGCGGATGGGCTTCCTCCAATCGGCTTGATCAGCGTGGAGGAATTTGGCCACCTCGCCCCCTTATTTTGCCACTCGAGATGTACCAGAAGATATATGAAGGAGAAGGACCAGAAGATTGGAATATTGCGGTGATGGTGCTACTTTACAAGAAAGGTGAGAAGGAAAACTTTAAAACTACCATTCAATCAGCTCACTATCAGTGATTTATAAAATTTTCACCAAAGTTTTAACGCCAAGACTTGAATCACCTCTGGACTCAACTCAACCTAGAGAACAAGCAGGATTTTGAAGTGGATTCAGCGCAATGGAACATGTTCAAACACCAAAGGAACTCATAGAAAAACACAAGGAATATAATTTACCCCTCTGCCTTACCTTTATTGATTATGAAATAGCATTTGATTCGGTCTACACATCAGCAGTAGTAGAATCTCTGGAGGACATTAGTACAGACAAACCTTACATCAACATCATAAAGAAGATTTACAAGAAAGTAGCAGCAACCATCCGTTTGGACAAAGGAAAAGCGAAGATCAAACTTGGAAGAGGGGTAAGACAAGGAGATATCATTTCGTCTAAGCTTTTTACTGCTGTCTTAGAAAATATTTTCAAGAAGCTGGATTGGGAAAAGCAAAGGGATTAGAATAAATGGGGAATATTTAAGTCATCCCCGGTTCGCTGACGACATTTTATCATTCATCGGATAACAGTATCATGAATGAAATCAATAAAAGAATAAGAAATGGACAGAGTGCTTTTGGGAAGAAAAATATTATTCTGAAGAGTAATATGCCTCTTTGTTTGAAAAGAAAGGCGTTCAACCAATGTGTTTTGCCTGCAGTAACTTAATGGAGCAGAAACAAGGATGCTGACAAAACGGATGGTACAAAGATTACAAACAACACAGCGAAGTTTAGAAAGATGTATGCTAGCCATAATTAGAAGAGACAGAAAGAGAATAACCTGTACAAGAAGTCATATGAAAGTTTTTGACATCATTGAAAGAATTAAGCGGCTAATATGGAAATGGTCTGGGCACATTGGAAGAAGACCAGACAATAGATGAGCACAAACACGCTACAGTGGTATACCAGAGATGTAAAGCGACCAAGAAGACGACCTCATGTAAGTTGGAGTGACGAAATCAATAAAGTGGGGGATGATAATTGGAGGACTAAAGCACTAGGCAGGAAACATTGGAAAAATCTGGGGGAGACCTACATCCAGCAGTGGATTGAAAACGGGTGACGATGATGATGATATACTATAGTAAGCATCTGGTAGAGCACTTTGGTGACGTATATCAATTACAATGTGATTGAAATAATATAGTATCATAAAAATACACTACAAACTAATTTTCCCATAGTCCATAATTTAACGCAATGTGCAGTGCTGTATATGATGTATATAAATTATATGCAAAAAGTAGTATGAAAAAATATTGTCAAAAATAAAACCGCATACTACAATTGAAAACATTTTCAGCAATTATTGCTCATAGACTATAACCGAATTATTTTGCGTGTCCTTGTAAATGTAAATGAAGGATAAATGCTACGTATACCATATTCTATAGCAGGCATCTTGTAATGCACTTCAGTATTGTATATCAATTTTAGTATGTTTAAAGTAATATAACATCATTAAAAACTATCAAACTGATTATTCTCAATATACCATAATGTAACGGAATTCTCTTGAGTGACCTCTAAACGAACTATAAATTCTATGCACCTCATTTTCAATACCGAATATTTCATGACCTAATTATGAACACTCGTTGAATCTAAAAACATTAAGCATACTTTACGATTTTTAAAAAAAGTTTTATAGGTAAAAATAAAATAAGGAAAATATCCAGAGTCGCCAGAAGAACTCTCCTTCTCCAACCTCCACCCAGGGCTTAATTTCTAACAAAAAAGTACCGGAGCCCTAATATTCTGCGGTACCGATACAACAGCCGTACCGTTCCCCCCTGCCACTCCAATCTGCATATTTATATTTCACACATTATTTGCAAAATTTAAAGCATTTATTTTCTTTAGCAAAATAAAAATTTTAAATATATCTATCAGCATATATACTTAGCTGTCAACTATTCCACTTTTTAGTTATCACTCCTTCCGAATAGTAAACTTTGCCTAATTTTAATGTTAATTAATTGCAGAATTCTGGTATTAAATGGGTTAAGGATTATGATTAGGAAATAGTGTTTACGCAAAAAAGCGATAGTTCGCAGTTATGCATTTTTAAGAAAAAATGAATGAAATTTACAAAAATTAATATTTATATGTTGAAGAAAGGAACAATGTTTTACAATTTCCTATAAAAGGTGCATATCTTAAACTATAATCGATTCCTTCCGCATAACAATCTTTTCTGGTGAGTCCCTGAAAATCAGATTAAATTAAAAATTTGACACCGTTATCGGAAAGAATCCATGCTTTTATAGAAGAAGAGGAAACACTGTTCGATTGCTTTCTATCAGAATAACAATACACAGCAATTATATCTACTTACAAATGAAAGTGACTTCGTAAAGGTGCAGAGCACAGCCTTAGCATGGGTACCATTCATGACACAAAATAAATAGAAAAATCACTATAGTGAATTTTATACTCGTACGCAATAGCAGACAAAAAACCTCAAGCTGATGCTCGTTGGCTAAAACAGAAAATATTCTTTTCAAGTTAGATACATCTAAAAGAAAAAAAACAGCCAATAAAAAACAATTCTACTGTCACAAAAGAAAATCGAACTGAAAGCAAATTCATTGTTCAGTCTCTTGAATGGCGCCGTATCAACACGTCGCCGATATAAATTTGAAATAGAAAAACACGATTTCTGTTTCCCTTCATTCTGATCAAAATAGCATTATAATGATTTGAAATGAAATATAATATGTAATTTTAAAGGAGGAAAAGATTTTTTTTTTCGATAAATGAATAAATAAAATTTTAAATGTAATACAGATTGAGCTCGAGTCAGTCCAAACCCAAAAACTGGTATAAAAATTGAGTCCGTTTTATCTCCATTTCCTACGTGTGCGACACATTACCTAACCTATAAGCGTTTTAGTAAAAAAAGAATGCAAAAGCTTGGAGATGGGAAGGAAAGGGTAATTTAGGCTTCGGTTTTCCGGAAGCGCTATTGCACTGGGCTCCAGGAACCCTGTTTTTATGAGCTCCTGTGAATTCCCACGAATATTTAAGTATTTACTAAAAACAGACAAGTACCGGAGCCGGGCTCCGGCGCAAATTAAACCCTGCCTCCACCCCACCACCTCCGTCTGAAAAGTTGATTTAATAAATTTTTAGAAGTAACACTAAAAAAGGAATTTACATCGGTCACCCGCAAGAAAAGTGACACATTTTGACAAAAGTAAATTTCACAGGAGAGGCAAAAGAACATTTGCATGATTTCACTGTAACATGAAATTATAGCACTTAATAAAAACATGCATAAAAGCATAAAACCCTTAAGAATGAAGACGTAGGTTGAGGTTTCAAGAATTGGGCAATTTTACCTCTCCACACAATCCACCCATCTTCTGTGGTCCCAAATAAAAATTTAGCGCAATAAAATGATTTTCCGTATAACTACACTTACGAAACTTTTTGTGTAGCAAGACGTACAGTCGTGGAAAAAAAAAAAAGTAAACACCCCCTACTAACTCTTCAACAAATTATCGTAGACGGAATTTACTGGTACCGAACGATTTGAAATAAAGTCTACTTTTAAATGACGTATATAAAATTTGCTTAGGGGGTCATCTACATATTAAAACGAACCCAAACCTCATTTTTTTCAATAGCAATACCCAATTTTAACGAGATATTTCAAATCTTCGGTTCAAAATATGCCTAGATACCAAATTTCAAGTCATTTGAATGATAAGTTTTTGAATTATAAACATTCAAAATTTAGTGCTTCTAATGTTAAATTACATTTTCATATTTTTATATATATCTTCTGAAATTATTCTCCTAATGTGATAATTTTTTGTTTAGAAATAAAACTAATGTGTCCAAACATAAATACGTTGAATTTGCAATTTTTATAATTTTATGATATGAATTATGAATTATGAAATTAATTTTCGAAAAAATTATGAATTGCAACCTACAATTTTTTTGATGGATTTAGATTTATTAAGTCCGGTTTTATGAAAATCCCAAATTTCACATTTTTCTTCCAAGTAGTTTTCAAGTTATGCTTAAAAAACGGCAAAATGATGGTTTAAGGGACCATCTATGATGGAAGTGAGTAGATATTTTGAAATTTCTTCTGCTTCCTTGTTATCTAACAGACTTCATTGACTGCTTAAGGTGCCTTGATCAAGAAGGCGGCTCTCTTGGTTAGCAATCGAAAACCCAACTTCAATTTGGATATAGCCCTTAAAATACGCTCGTTTTAAAATAATTAATTTCTCGGAAACTTATGGTACGAATTGCATAAAAATTTGTTTCTAGGCTATTTGAAGGGTGTAGAGTTCATTTATGCTGTCAGAATTGGGTATTGCTATTGAAAAAAAAAAAAAAAAAACAAAGTTATGGTTCGTTTTAATATGTAAATGGCCCCCTAAACAAATTTTATATACATTATTTAAAAGTAGACTTTATTTAAAATCGTTCGGTACCAGTAACTTTCTTCTACGATAATTTTTTGCGGAGTTAGTAGGGGGTGTTTACTTTTTTTTTTTCCACGACTGTACCTATATGACAGACCTATTAGTGGAATAAAACGCAAAATGAGTTTTTGCGAGATGCGACACTTTTCTTGCGGATGAGCGATATGATTATAGCTAAAATGTAAATCTGTAAAATATTTCTGTCAAAAAAATGATAAAAATCTGTTAAAAAAAAACTATAGACCAACATCTTTTGCCAAATTATTAAAATCTTATGACATTTTACACCACAAAAGCCTCCAAGAGTGGAACAAAAACCATAAAACAAGCTGAATTTCATTACAATTAGATAATAGCATGGAATTATTTTGAGAAAAACGTCTGGCGAAATCGTCTAATCTGACTTCTTCATTATTCTGCGTAAACATATTTTTCTTTTATAAATATGAAATACAGCATTGACGCAATTCAGTTCTATTAATTCTGTAAATAGCTCGAAGTCAAATGAAAAAGGAATATTAAATAGATGTATTACAAAATAAATAAATTAGATTATAAGCGAATGGATACGCAGTTCCGTCAGATTAAAACAGTTTCTGGTCTTTATTTGCCTACGGTGTCGATATACATGTTAATAAGAAATTGTCAACACCATATGTTGATTAGAAAGGAATTATGCATTAATACTTAGTATTTAGCAATAGTTTTAGGCATATT
This sequence comes from Maratus speciosus, assembly GCA_963932465.1. Taxonomy (NCBI): domain Eukaryota; kingdom Metazoa; phylum Arthropoda; class Arachnida; order Araneae; family Salticidae; genus Maratus; species Maratus speciosus. The sequence continues at coordinate 110,037,248 of OZ010788.1, forward strand.
AGGATAAAAATAGGAAGCTTTCGTGAATTAATCTATATGCCTTAAGCGGATTAAGTAAAAAAAAAAAAAACAAAAAAAAACTGATAATTATGTAGATTAAAAATACCTTGTATATTATAGAATGCGAATTTATTTTCAAGCATGTAATATTTATACTGAAAACTCGCTGTCGAGATACAAAAATGTGAAAGTGATTTCGAAGATAAATAGTACAATTATAATTAAAAACAAACAGTGTGATGCTGAAAATTTTCTAGTATCAGTTCACTAACCTCTAATAAGGAGTACGGTAATCGGGGCCACGGAGAGATAGTTAGAGAGAGGGTTGCTATAGAACCGGTACAAATAACCGAAGCCCGGTTTTTTAAAAGGGTTCTTTATTTAAAAAATAAAATAGCAAAGAAATAGACTAGAGCACCATTTTTTAAGTAAAAAATTTCCTTCTATTAATAAATCAGCAGCAGCGGAACAACTATAAAATTGCTAAATTGTAAAATCAAAATTTTGCAATGATGCATGTAACAATAGAGGGAAATTCATTTGGCGAATACAAAATGGAAGAAGAGGAAAAACTGTTCCTATTTTATTCTTAAGTCTGCTCGTCACACAGCTTCCGAATTCCCCTAGGTGATGTTAAGTCTATGGACATTTGATACATTCGTCCATTTAAAATATCTCCTCGGGAAATTAATATTTTTAACTTCTTTTTCTGTGTACTCTTCTTAAAGGATGTCTCTTTTTTTCTTAGTTCTCAAAATATTTCTAAAATCTATGCTTAATTTTATATGAAGTGTTAAAATTTTACTCCCAGTTCTTCAACTTTTAAAACACCTATAAACTTAAGCCTAGATTTTATAAATATTTTGGCAACTAAGAAAAAAAAAAGAGACATCCTTTAACAAGAGCACACAGAAAACAGAATTAAAAAAGTATTAATATCCAGAGGAATTATTTTAAATATTAGACTGCATCAAACGCCCATAGACTAAACATTTCCGAGGGAAATTCGGAAACTGAGTGACGAGCAGCCTTAAGTTCCCTGATTTAATCATGATTTTGTCCTGCGTGCCTTCTAAGGGGGCTGGAAGACTGTTTGTTGTGAATGGGAATGGAAATTCAGAAAAATAAGTTTTAACCGTTTAGTGCGCAGCTTTGCATGTATGCAAACAACAGTGTTTTGAATTTAATAGACTTTTTCTATTCTTATATACCTAATTCACACCAGAAAATTAAAATAGCAATATTTGCTTTAATTAATAACTGACATTCCGTATTTAAATTAAGTGAAATTAACCATTAAAACTTTCTGGTGTAAAGTCAGATTCCCAAAACTACGTAATTTCTAGAACGTATTCTATCATGGGAAGTAAAGGGTTAAAGGTTAAGTTTTATAAAATAAATAATTATATAAAATAAGTTATTTTGTGACATACTTATTAAAATAGTTACAAATTTTCAATATTTTAGCGTAAAACAGCCACACGACAGCAGTTTTTACTTGGATTGCAGATGTGCAACAAAAGAAAAGATTGACGTATTATATGAAAAATATATCTCTGATTTTTTTTTCATTATTTTTCCTGTGTAATAAACCTTTCAGAGAATCATATATAATTTTTTCGAAACAAAATAGAAAAATCGCGCATTTAAGGGTTAATTTTCGAAGATTTCCTGATTCCTAGTTTAAAAGAGCAATTTGTAGAGAGTGATGTTATAATTACGGATAAAAATGCTTCGTGCCATGTTCTCGGATAGTGAAAACTTTACTTTCGGGAAGTAATTCCTTCAAATTGAGTGGTCAGCATGTAGCCCAGATAGCAATCCTATAAAAATTGTATGGTATATTTTGAAAAACATGGTATTTAAACTACATTTAAAATCAACAATGAACTGAAATACACCATGAGAAAAGCATGGGCAGCCATCAATCCAAATAAGTGCGAAAACCTTGAAACATTGAAGAATGAAGTACAAGATATTTTATTGTACGCAAAAGAAAAAAAAATCAAGAAGGCCTATCACATGTATAGGGAATTCTTAGAATGTATTATAATACTTCTTGGGGGCACGCCATCGACAGAAGAATGTCTTCGTCAGCTTAGGGTCTATCATTCAGCAAGGTGGGTGACCAAAGAAATCTATTGCCTGAAAAGTATTTATTTAGAAAGCAATTTAAACTAATTCGAGGGATAGAAAACGCTCTAAAACTTATTCGTTGTCTCATAATATAATTAAACAAAAACCTAATTTGCAGAACAAATTAAAAAAACAAAATTTATTTCCTAAATTGTTTAAGTCCGAGAAGGGGTAGATATGAAGATATTTCATTCTTTTCGTTCTACATTTAATGTTAAATTTTTGTAACAAATAAGTTAAACCAGTTGAACATTAAAAAATAAAAATGAAATTCATACAATATAACACTTTAAACACCTATATGTTTAGATTCCGTTCAAATGAAATCGAAATAAATCTTAGACTTTTTTTAAAGTTTTGTATTTTGCATGTATCTTATCATATTATGTACAATCGTCATAAACATAATGCAAAATCTGCAGTACAAATATTTACAACTTAAAAATGGAAAAAGTCTAAGATTTATTTCGATTTCATTTGAACGGAATCTAAGTATACAGGTGATTAAAGTATTATATTGTATGAATTTCATTTTTATTTTTTAATGTTCAATGGTTTAACTTGTTTGTTACAAAAATTTAACATTAAATGTAGAACGAAAAGAATGAAATATCTTCATATCTACCCTTTCTCGGGCTTAAACAATTTAGGAAATAAATTTTGTTTTTTTAATTTGTTCTGCAAATTAGGTTTTTGTTTAATATGTCAAGTTTTTTAATAACTACTGCATTCAGACGAACACATTTCAAAATTAATGGAGGGTATATCATCATCAGGCTTTGATTTGTGCGATATCGCATCACAATTTGTGATGCAATTTACCTATGTATAATTCAAAATGTTTCACCAGTGCAGTAATGCAGGTTGCTGTAGTTTGGTCAAAAAATTACAATCTGAACTTAAAAAATCTGCTTGAAAATGCATTTTGATTTCCACTATGACGCCATATTCGTCTTCTTTTTAATTCTTAAAAAAAAAAACTGTTTCAGTTTATTCAGTTTCATGTTTCACGTGAAAATCATTCAACTAAATATAGGAAAATTATTATTACGGCTTTTGAATTATCTATGAGAAAAAATGTTAAATTTTATTAGAAAATGCCCATTGATTCTCAATGAAAAAAGCGAAATTTGGAATTATTAAGAAAAATATTTGAATAATGCAAATAAAAATTAACCCATGTTACTCTCTAGATTATAATCCACCTATATGCAAAGGCATTTTATGATCCGTTTTGATCCTGACGTCTGGCAAATGTTTTTACACTTTGAATTTATAATATTATTAGAATTAGCAAAGAATTAAAAATGAGTGGCATCAGGGACATAAAGGTGGGAAGAAAAAATGAAAAAGTTATGATCTCCATAGGTATTTCTATGTTAAATTAACATTGAGAAGTGACACTGGAAATAAATAAGTATTGTGCTGCCGCGCAATACTTAAATGTTCTACAAACAGTGTTGCTAAGTAAGTAAATTTTTTAGGTGCGTTCGTAATTATATAAATACGTAGCACCTATAGCCGTCGTCTGGACCGTCCATCTGTCTGTTCATCTATTTGCATACAACAACGCAAAAACTACGCAACCGAATGGTTTGAAATGTAATATATATAATCGTTGCAGAATTTTGTCGAGTCTTTTAAAATTTTATAAAAATCGAATCAAAACTTAAAACGATATTAATAAAAGTTTTCTTCATTCTATTAAATCCTATCATGTGAAATTAGTTCAGTGATATCTCATGATAGGTAATGATTCAGGTTGCCATGGTGATTACGTCCTATTTGAGATGGAGTCATATTATTTCCGTATTATTGTATTTAATATATATAATCATAATGAATTTTGTATTCATGCGCTTTTGCATAAGAGTGCAACAGATATTGCGCAAAAATCTGAATATTTGTAAAACTAGTTATACACCATATGACCAAAGGTGACCGGTCGCTTCCGATTTTAGACGTTTTCTTAAATATCTAGAAAAATACACGAGCAATTAACCCGAAACTGCAGATGTGTAAACAGTATAGTATAGGTCATATATTTCCGCGAAGATTTTTTTCCGAAACCCCATACGGGACCGTCAACAAATTGAAAAAGAACTAATATTTTTGGATAACCCTGTAAAAACTAATGTAGCAAAAGCGTTCGAACTCGAGATTATTAATAAGTGGCTTATTGTAATATACTGTGTTCATTTTTATGAGGATAGCATGTATACTCGTAGAGAAATTAAGGTTTTTATAAAAACAGTCCCAAATTTCGCCAAGTTTTTTGCTTATAATTAGCAGAGTTCTTAACATAAAAAAAAGTTCTTTTTAGAAAATATGACAAACAACACTGTACACAATACCCTGTAATCAAAATTAAAAAATAATAAAAATTGAATGAAAAATGAGCAGGTTTACTAAAAAATGTTTAACTGCGCTTGCGCGAATGCAATCAAAATATAATATGCATAATGTATTAGCTAAGTATATAGAGCAACTTTTGTGAAAGTCTCAAAATCATAGCTTGAAAATTCTGAAAATTATCGTCGATAGAATAAGCTCGAAATCCGTTGTTCCCAAAAAGAAGAAAAAAGATGAGGGGTTGTATCAAATATATGTTGATTAGTGCCAAGATAGCATACACAATATTGCACGTACTACTATATTTGGGTACAACCCCTCATCTTTTTCTTTCCCTTTGGGAACAACAGATTTCGAGCTTATTCTATCGACGATAATTTTCAGAATTTTCAAGCTATGATTTTGAAACTTCCACAAAAGTTGCTCTATATACTTAGCTAATACATTATGCACATTACATTTTGATTGTATTCGCGCACGCGCAGTGAAACATTTTTTAGTAAACCTACTCATTTTTTATCCAATTTTTATTATTTTTTAATTCTGATTGCAGAGTATTGTATACAATTTTGTTTGTCATATTTTCTGAAAAGAACTTCTTTTTATGTTAAGAACTCTGCAAATTATAAGCAAAAAACTGGGCAAAATTTGGGACTGTTTTTATAAAAACCTTAATTTCTCTACGGATATACATGCTATCCTCATAAAAATGAACACAGTACATTACAATAAGCCACTTATTAATAATCTCGAGCTTGAACGCTTTTGCTACATTAGTTTTTACAGGGTTATCCAAAAATATTAGTTCTTTTTCGATTTGTTGACGGTCCCGTATGGGGTTTCGGAAAAAAATCTTCGCGGAAATATATGACTTATAGATACTATACAGTTTACACACCTGTAGTTTCAGGTTAATTCCTCGTGTATTTTTCTAGATGCTTAACAAAACGTCTAAAATCACAAGTGACCGGTCACCTTTGGCCATATAGTGTAGTACGAACATACCTGATTTGCCATGTTTTACATACAATTTCCGACTTGTTTATTTTTATTTATTTATTTATTTTTTAGATTACTTGATTGCTACCAGTTCTTTTAAATAATAAAATTATTTAATGACAGATTAAATAAGTCAAATTTGAATCTAAAAGTGTTATTATTTTTAAAAAGTGGTAGCAATCAATAAGTAGAAGTCTGAATAATAATTTGGAAAAGAACGCTCAACTGGCAACACTTTGTACAAAAGCTTCGTTTTCGGCTATAAATGCAGTCGAGATTCTTATGAATGATACTAATTTTTCAAGAAAACTGATTGCTTTCCTTTCATAAAATTGCCAACTCAATTGCAGAAATGCCAATTACAAATTATTTTTAACAGCTTATGATACTTCGAAGACGAATGCGTAGTAGCCCTAGCGATATTTGACAAAAGAATAAATATCAAGTATAAAAGGAATCAAGCACAAAGGTGAAAAAAATGCTTCTTCATAAACGAATAAAAGAATCCAACGATTTTGAAAAGTAATTTCATATAATATGAGATGATTTAGAAAAAAAAAAAAAAAAAAAAAAAAAAAAAAAATCTTCTCCAAAGAATCACGAGTAAATCGATAAAATAGTTTAAAACGATCAAAATTGAGAAAGATTTTTCGCAACTGGATCCTACACATTGCCAAAATAAAGAAATGTGTTTTTCAACGTGTCGAAACATAAGTAGGGACGCTGAAACAAGGGGGACGAACAGCGGACAAGGACCATGTTACTGTGGTTATGGATAGGTCTAACTATATCAATAAGTCCCTTGATTTACTGAACGACGATCAAACTTACAGTATTGTTAATAAAGATTTAACTCCGAGTATTCAGAGAAACATGAATAACCTCCTGAATGATTTAACGAAATCCGGTAAATTTTGTCCTACTCTTGCCAAAAGTCTGAAATGTCAGGTCTCGTTCCAAGATTTTATGGATTACCGAAGACTCATAAACCTAATGTTCCTCTTAGACCTATTATTGATTACAGCCGCTCCCCCTTGTATAAATTATCTAGATTTTTGTCAGTTATTCTCAAACCGATGACCGTTTCCTCTCCTTACAGTATTAATTCCTCATTTAAATTTCTTGATGATTTGAAGAATTTCGTTATACCTCACAACTGTGTGATGGCTTCTTTGGACGTAGTATCTTTGTTCACGTCTATACCAATAAATCTAGCCTGCTTCGATGTTCAGAGCATGTAGTCCGATTTTGCTAATGCTATTAATTTAGATATAGACGTTGCTATTAAACTCGTTGAATTTTGTTTGACATCAAATTGTTTCGTTTTTCGGGATACATTTTATAAACAATTAAAAGGAACTGCAATGGGCTCTCTCTTGTCCGTGAGAGTGGCAAAGATTGTTATACAGTATTTGGAGAAAGATATTATTTTCGGTTTGGGTAATAAGATTAAGTTTTGGAGGCGGTATGGGGATGATGTTTTTATAATTGCTGAAGAAGATAAACTTGTGGAGATTTTAAACAAAGCGAATTCCTTTTCCTCTTCAGTTCAGTTTGACAGAGTTTGAAAATAACAAGTCACTTCCTTTCCTTGATGTTTTACTCCAGAGAGAAATTGTTAATAATATTCCTATTTTGAAAACTTCTGTTTGCAGAAAAAGTACTTCCTCCGGGCAATATTTAAATATTAAATCAAATAGCCCACTTTCACATAAAATTGCAGGCGTTAGATTCTTATACAACAGAGGTAAAGGTTGCAGCTCAATTTACATTGGTGAGACTGGACGCTCTCTGAATGCAAGACTCAAGGAACATAAAAATTCTTTCAATAAAGGTAATCTAAATTCAAGATTGGTTGCTCAGCTCATGCACTTGAGTTTCATCATGTTCCCGATTTTGAGAATGCACGAATTGTGGAATCCAATTGCTCTGTATATATTAATCGTGTCTTCCTTGAGGGCTGGATGACTGTTTTGGCTGAATCGCCAATTAACGAAGCTACCCAGGTACTTGCTGATTATGCTGTGAGAATACTTCTCACAGTATTTAAATTTGGTTTGTTTTTATTTCCTTTCAGCTAGTTTTTTTTTGCATCGATGTCCATTTGAACCCAATCTTTACGCCGCGATGTTGACGCTTTTATCTCTCACCGTAAAGCAAGTTCATTTTTCACCGCCGATATTCATATCTGCGTTGGGAGCGGATCGGCAGCTTGCGCATGCGCACTCCGCTATTTTAGGAGCACATCTTGGAGCTCTCGTTTCGTCGGAATTGATTTGCCTTATGATGACGTCATTGAAATTATGCGCCGCCCTCTTTTGACGCCGATCGCTGACAGGAGAATCGTTTGGTTTCGTTTTCCAATCAGTGAAACATTTTTAATTCTGTAGCTTGTAATTCGATTCTCATTAATTTCCCGTAAATGTTAATTTAGCTAATCAATTTAAAGTTTGCCTTTTAATTACTTTGTCAACCCCGTATTCATCATTTAAATACTAAAACTAGTTAATTTTAAGTTCAGAATTTGGTTTGATGTTGTCTGAAAAACATGTAGTCTTTTAACGTAGTTTTAGCGGAGCGCCAGCCCGCCGGCCGGCCGTTCGAATGCCGTGCCGCTTTTTTTTTGGCCGAATAAGTTTGCCGTACTATGGGTCATATTTTGGTTATGTGGATATGTTCTTTTTCAAGATTTAATTTTTAACGATGTGCTGCACTCATCTAAAGGAATCCCACGGAAGAATTCTAATTAAGAGATTCCGTTCTTTCAGTTTTTGTATTTTAAAAATGGTGACCAGAAGCAAGTATTTTCATAACCTTCTACTGCTACTAACGACCGAAATAAAGAATATTGTTTGTTTCATCAGTTTGTCTTTTCACTGTCTCCTGTAAAGTAAGAAGTCTCCAGTTTTTATTATTTCTTTAACGATCAATAGAATTTATTAAAAGAACTTCACAACGTGTACTTTAACCCTTTTACGATCACAACACATTACTTATTATCGCCACATATGCTATCCTGGTTAAACCGTGATTTTAACTGTTTTTCGATTGCTGTGCCTCTTGCTGTTTTGTGACTCTGTTCGTTTACTGGTGAGGGCTATGGAAATAACCGAAACGTTTACATTTAATTATATTTTAATTGTTTTTAATAAAATTTTACATGTGTATGTCTGTAGTTATGTAATTTGTGTTAATTATATATATATATATATATATATTCTGTCTGCCACCCACTGAGGAAGAACAGACCAGTCTTTTACCTGTGTTTTTTAACAGTATAGTTTAAATTTGACAATTTTTGGGTTTTCACAGTTAAATGTTATAAGTATTGTTGATATACACCTTCTTTCCAAATTTATAGTTTATTTGCATGTTTTATTTATTGATGAAATATATATAGTAGATATAAAAAATACATGTAAATAAGGACTATCCTAACATAAAGTTTTGTTTTTAAATATTATTAATAGATTTTTTTTTAATTCTTAAATAAAAATTTCAGAGAGCATACTTATATTATTATAAAATAAAATAAAATAATTATTTTTTTATCTTTAGAGGATGAGGTGCTTTAAAAATCATCTATTTTTGGATAAAAATACTTATAAGTCTGATTTTTCTATTCAACTATTTCAAGTTTAGGAAATTCCAATTTATCTCTCGAAAAGAAATAATTCAACAGAACGGATGAAATTTTTACACTGGTGACAATGAAAAAGTGGTTGCTTAGTTTAACATGAAATATAACCACTTAAAGGAATGAAAGACAAATGACGACATGAAATATGAGAGAAAATTCATAAACAACAATTTGAATCAATTTAATAAAACCAGACGATCGTATCAGCAATGATTCTGGAAATTTTCATGGGCAAAGACCTGAAATGTGATATCTATACATCATTAGTCTTATAAAAACAATGGTAGCTCATAACTCGACAGGAGCGGAATAAAAGAAGGTTATCTAAAATTAGATCTAAAGTGATATGTATTGCATAGTATTGCAGAGTTCTGAATCCAGATATACTTTTATTAGAAAATTAGAAAGGAATTAGTAGTCATAGCAGATGTTGTTAATAGATACAAACATTATAAGGTTGTGAGTAAATGTTTTTCCCTTAGAGGGTGTACGTACATAGTATATAATGTTATCAACTTTTTGGCTTTTTTGGACACCCTTCTCGCCTTACGATATCATGCGTTATCATTCCTCTACCCCCCCCCCCCTCCCCCTCCCTCCCCTAAATGATAGCGTTATCAGTATCCTTTTTTTTTTTTTCTACGTTTGCAATGATACACAGATATGGTTATACATTTATTATTAGCATATTTTACTGATTTAGATGAAAAGAAAAAGTTAATAAAATATCACTATTATATATGAAATAACTTTATATTAAACAACACCCTTACCATTTAAAAGCATTTAATAATATTAAAGCACATAAATTAACGTCTGAATTCCATTACGCTGTCGTTACGCTGTCGACTCAGGTTCGATTCCTGGCCCCGGCTAATTTTTTACTCCAGTTGGGTTTATTGTATTTAATTGTATTTATAGTCTGTCTTAATATATGTGTACTTTTAACATTTAATAATAGTTTTTTGTTACATAATGCCTTCGATAGTAATATTGTCTACTTGTACTTGCCTCCTGCATGGAGGTAAGAAGAACTTCTTATAAACAAAACAGGTCGACAATATTTTTTACCATTTTTTACTAGTAAACATAACAAGTATCATTTCGATAATCTGGTTTCTTTGACAACGAATTATATTTGGTAGAAAAATAGTAATGGCGAACATTAGGCTATTCCATATTTTGGAATGAAAGGATTTTATAATCATTTAAACATTTTAATAATAACTTTGTAATTTCATAAAAATAGATAAAAGAATTTAAAAGAAAAAGATAACAGACTATATTGATGTAAAGAAAAATTTATCAAAAAAGATAAATTTGGTTGGATCAAAAATGATATCGATACCAACAGACAAATCACCCCCTCACTTTTAAAGTGATAACGTTATATATGTACAGTCCCTTATTATTACTTTGTGAGGTTTTCTTGGAGCAGTTTTAACTTATAGAACATTTGCAAGGAAAAATTAATACACTATTAAATTATTGCATCCTTGAAATCGTGCGTACGGTCATGATCAGCTGGATTCAGGCAAGTCTTCCAGGTCTTCGAGGCGCGAGGGTCTTCGGGTTTGGACACTTCCTAATTCTATTCTATATTAAAATTATTATATTTTATGTACTAATTTATATAGTATGAGTCAGAACTAGTATTGCCACGTGTCCCGATTTTCGGGGTCTCGAAAACTTGTCCAGTGTAACCACTGCGCGGGACGCCAAAAATCCCGATTTTTCTGGATGCACAAATTCTAAATTTCTTCTAGTACCATGCTCTTCGTTTGTCTGTCTGCATCGAATGGAACTTAATACAGTAAAACCTCTGAAGACTAACGCATTTCCTTCCAAAGGAATACCCTAGATGAAACAGAACGTATCAATAACGGGAAAATTTACCATCCCTTTTAAAGGAATACCATACAAGTCCATCTGCTTAGGCAGAAATACTGTCTAAAACGGAATTATTTGCGGTTCCTAGAGATTCTGTTCTCACAAGTTTTACTGTACTTTATTCAGTAAATCTTGTGTAAATGGAACCTGTTTATAAGGAAATTCTGTTTAAAAAGTAAAAATTTTATTGTCCATACGATAGGAATACTATGCAGTTACACCTGCTAAATTGGAATTTTGTTTTAGTCCCTAACGATTCCGATTTCACAGGTTTTACTGTATAAGTTTGTTGCGTTTATTTAGTATAATGAAACCTGTTAAGACGGAATCGCAAAGAACAGGAAAAAAATTTTGTTTTTGACAGACTTTCGTCTTTGCAGATATAATTGTATGGTATTCCTACCGTAGGAACAACGTAATTTTTACGTTAAGCACAGGATTCCGTTATAGACAGGTTTCGTTTTCATAGGATTTACTGCACGTCCCGATTTCGGAGTCGCTATCCCGCTTTTTGCGAGACTGGACCTTGGCAACACTGTCAGAACTCATGGGGAAAACTTTTCAGAAGGATAGAACATAGAACACATCTAAACAAGCAATTTTCGTCATACAATGCATTGGCTTATTGCAAACGGTGAATTGTTAAATTTTGATTGTGAGAAAGGACGTGTTTAAACAATAAATTCTGTCAAATAATTAATGAGATACTCTTTATCTAATATTGTTAGTTAAGAAAATCTAAAATAATAATAAAAAAAAAACACACACACACCAGGAAACGCAAATTTTAGCGGTATTTAAAATTAATTAAAAGACTAATTCTACATTCTAAAAAAGAAAACGTTTCTTAAGGGGGGAGATCACCTACAGCAGCTCGATATTGCTTGATTTTAACACAAAATTGAAAAATATATATATATTGAAGCTGAAAATTTATTCCTTCAAATGAAACAATTTTTTTAGAATAAATTAACGAATCTTTGTTTACGCATTCCTTTAAATAATTTTAATGATGTGTAATTAGAATTTAGTTTAATTAAGGCATACTAATTGAGGATTTTCAATAACATACATATGTTGCGCGCACGATTGTAAAAAATATATTCGATATATCCACTTAATATTACATATATATATATTGTTATAATATTGTGCTTTAACTATCAACCTAAAGTAATAATCAAGATTGCAGATGAAAATATTTTTTTCAGGCAATTAAACCATAAAACGTAAAATATATAATAAAATTTCAATAAAAAAAAAAAATAAATATATTACAGGTACTTACTTAAAAATAGGTAGATGTTCTAAAGATATATAAAATACAATATAAAACACAATTTTAAGTTTCTGTGTTACTTAGTTTTAGAAATAGTATGCGCGCAATGTCAAAAACATCTGATTTGAGAAAAATGACTAAGTTTAAATTTACCTTGATTTGGATAGGTATCGCTCCATATATTTTTATCATGAAACCAGTTTTAATTAATGTATAGTCTTTTTTTTTTTTTTTTTAATTTTGTAACATGCTATTCTTTCATAATAGACAACACAAATTTTTTTGACTTTTTAAAAAGTTTTAAGGTGATCTCATATTTAAGTGGCTACTTCACTCACGCGAAAACAAAAGCTCGCTAAAGGGCGATTCCGTGTCACACACGTAACGTAGGCTTTAATTTGCATTTATTCAATTATTTATTAAATTTTAATGTTAATTGTGATTTTAAGTGGTATGGTAAATAAGTTATTACCATATTTTTAAATTTAAATGTATGGCAATAACTCATAGAAGTATACCATTTAATTTCATTACTCAAAATGTGCTTTTTCTTACTTCAGAAAAAAGCACATTTTGAGTACTGAACGGTAGAAATGGTAAGAAAATGTGTTACAGAAGATATCAGAAAATTAACTCTGATCTTGTCAAGAAAGTTCTAGAAGATAACAAAAGTTTAAAATCAGCTAGGCGCAAACTTTGTGTTGGAAGAAAAGGTATTTTTGCACTAAAGAGGGCAGATGGAACAATCACCAAAATCAATAAAGAAATAGTACGCATTGTCGAAAATTTCTATAATGATTTATATAAATGTGAAGATCAAAGGGAAATCAACCTATTCGATCCACGAGAAAACTTAACAGAAACCGAAGCCATAATCCCAGTGATGACAAACGAAGTTTTACAAGCCATTAAATTTATGAAAAAGGGTAAATGCCCTGGAGAAGATGGAATTATAATCGACCTTATCAAAGAAGTAGGAGAAGAATTTGCAAAAATGCTATCCTTACTGTTTTCCAAATGTCTCAAGAAGTCAGATGTGCCAGAAGATTGGAATAATGCTGCGATGGTGCAACATTACAATTGCAAAAAAGGAGAGAAGGAAAACATTAAAAACTACCGTCCGATCAGCTTACTATGAGAGATTTATAAAATTTTCACAAAAGTTTTAACGACAAGACTCGAATCAGCTCTGAAATCAGCCCACCCTAGAGAACAAGCAGGATTCAGAAGTGAATTCAGCACAATGGATCATATCCAAACGGTAAGGGAATTCATAGAAAAACATAAGGAATATCATTTACCTCTCTGCCTTGCCTTTATTGATTATGAAAAAGCATTTGATTCGGTCTACATATCAGCAGTACTAGAATCTCTGGAGGACATTGGTATAGACAAGCCTTACATCAATATTATAAGGAAGATTTACAAGAAAGCAACAGCAACCATCCGCTTGAACAAAGTAAAAGCAAAGATCAAGCTTGGAAGAGAAGTAAGACAAGGAGACACCATTTCGCCTAAGCTTTTTAACTGCTGTCTTAGAAAATATTTTCAAGAAGCTGGATTGGGAATAACAAAGGGATTAGAATAAATGATGAATATTTAAGTCCTCTCCGATTCGCTGACGACATTTTAATTTACAGTAACAGTCCTGAAGAATTTGAAAATATGCTAAAAGATTTGGCAGTAGCTAGCATTAATGTGGGATTAAAAATAAATAAAAGACTAAGGTGATGTTCAATTCATTTGCATCAAAAAAGAAAATCGTCTACAACAACACTGAAATTAAAGAAGTGCAAAGTTATGTGTACCTTGGGCAGGAAATATCATCGGATAATAGTATCATGAATGAAATCAATAGAAGAATAAGAAATGGGTGGAGTGTTTTTGGGAAGAACAATATTATTCTGAAGAGTAGCATGCCCCTTTGTTTGAAAAGAAAGGTATTTAATCAATGTGTTTTGTCTGTGTTAACTTATGGAGCAGAAACATGGACGCTAACAAAACGGATGGTACAAAGATTACAAATAACACAGAGAAGTATCGAAAGATATATGCTAGGTATAACTAGAAAAGACAGAAAAAGAATAACCTGTATAAGAAGTCAGACGAAAGTTTTTGACATCATTGAAAGAATTAAACGGCTAAAATGGAAATGGGCTGGGCACATTGGAAAAAGACAAGACAATAGATGGAGCAGAAACACCCTACAGTGTTATCCCAGAGATGTAAAACGCCAAGAAGACGACCTCAAGTAAGATGGAGTGATGAAATCAGACAAGTAGACGGTGTAAATTGGATGTCTAAAACACTAGACAGGAAACATTGGAAAAATCTAGGGGAGACCTACATCCAACAGTAGATTGATAACGGTTGATGATGACGAGGATGATGATGATATATATATATATATATAATATATGTATGTGTGTGTGTATGTATGTATGAATTACGTAAATTTCTTTAGGACAGTTTCGTTTTCGTTTGCGACCGAAACTAGGAACATAACCTAAATTCGGTTTCGATCGAATATCAATTATCATAGATTAGATAGTTTCCAAGCTACTTGCAGAATGTTTACCCGATCAGGATAATGCAGTGCTCCGAGTCTAGTGTCCTTTCTTAGAGCAAAAATGTAGGTATTTTGGAAGTCTTAGAATGCATGTGTGAAGATATAAATACATATTTAGATAAATATAATGTTTTACTTCCATTTGATTCCTTTCTCAAGTTTAAAAATTTTAATTACTATCAGTAACTGATGAGATCAACAATTGATTAAAAAAAATCAACGCATAAATAGGAAATGTAAGATGAAGGGAAACACTGATACTTGACACAAAAACTTATATCGCTCAACAATAGTATACATATAATTTCAATATATCCAAGGGAAAAAAAATAAGGAAATATTCTTTTTATCGCAAGGCATACGTAATCAGGATGTTACTATAATTTTATGATTTTAAGAATTTTCCATGTCCTCGCTATGCGTATTTACTATTAGAAAATTTTCATTTAACTTTTCTGAGAAACATTTTCATTATAAATTATTTTTTAGAAGTAACCAGCAACTTTTGTATAATTTTATCGGCCAAACCCGATTTTAGTCCATGGCCTAAAATCGGGTTTGGCCGGTAACATATATAAAATAGGATCCCCCCTCCCCAAATAAGGAGGTGAAAAGAAATACAGCTATAACAGACGATGTATTCCTGCTAATACCCGTGAAACCTGTCTAAGACAGTTTAGTTCTGTCTGCATCGATTCTGTCTTAGCAAGTTTTGCTATATTCCAAAGACTGAAATTATATCAACAAAATGAAAGTTTTTTTTTCTTTTTTATTTGGTAAAAAAAATAAAGCAGTTTATCATTATTTTAAATAGCAGAAATAAAAGAACTGTTAAAGATGAATCGATTTTAAAATCGTATTAATTCGTCGAATTCAATGGACAATCATCAGAATCGTTTACTGAAAGTATCGATCATCTCGGTTTTCTTTTAGGTTAATCTTTATGCAATGATTTGCTTCATGGTCAAGTAATTAGAATAAATTAAATCTTATTATGTGAAGGTTTACTGCAAGGAATGCTTAAAAAAATCCGAATACGACATGGTTTATTTGCTTAACTCTGCAGGTTTTCCTTGTTCGATTTCATTTTACAATTTTACATGCAAGTCATCTGAGCTTATTACGTCACTGAATGAGTCATCGGATTGCTCATTTCCAGTTCTGCTAAAAACAGAGGAGTGTTGTATTTTCCTTCTTCATTGTTTGCAAACAATCGATACCAGGAAAAAAAAGAAGAATTTCCGAAAGTCTGCTAATCATTGTAATTTTAAAAATATGAGATAAAACCAGTCCTTATGTTAGTGATAAATAAGTAAAGAAATGAACTGACTTACAAAAGAAAAACCAGGAATATTCTTTCTTTAATACTGCTATTTACATCCGTAATGACTACTTTTATTCAAAATTGAATTTAAAATGCAGTAGTTTGAAATGGTATTGGAGTTGTTTGGAATTCTTAGCACTAATAATACCTAGCATTTTTTCCCAAGTTTTATTCATCTAGATTTTTAATAAAAAATGTGTGAATGTACTTAAAAAAAAAAAAAAAAAAAAAGAAGCCTCTCGTTCAATGTCTTCGGTTTATGGCGTGAAAGATAAACAAATGACAGAAATTTCTTTAAGTTTTCGAATTTTCAGTTTTGCACTTAAAAAAAAAAGTAAATAAATAGATAAAAAAAAAATAGGCTCAGCCTTTTCGGAAATAATTTATATAGTTTGAACTCACAGTATACAGGGTGAATCAAAACTCATCATGGTTAAAACTGTAAGGGCTGGAATATTGGAAAATAATTGCTGAAGTTCACTTTATGTAATATTACTACCAAAGAAAAAAAGTGAAACAAAAGATTAGGCAAATTTCAAAAGAGAAAGCTTTATTTAGGATTAATTAAAATACTAATATTAAATACTGCTTGTTATATTGTCATTCTTCAAAAAAGTTTACGCTTAATTAAAAATTCGTATTTTCATTTTTTTTAAAACTCGTGAAGATTTATTTATTTTAAGGCATGCATTAATTTTATTTCATTTCAATGCGAATTCATTTTTACAAAAAATCCTGAAAATTCTTGAGAACACATACATACAGTGCGGCGCAAAAGTTTAAGCAAAACGCAAATATTTTAATAAAAATAAAATTGTACAACAGAATGCTTTTAAATATCCACTACAGATGAAAACTATGATCATAAATACATATCTCAAGTTTGGAGAAAAAAAAATCATCGCTACAAAAATCAGAAATTAAAAAAAAAAAAAAAAAAAAAAAAAACATTTCTTGTGATGTCGCAAAAGTATATGCAAAAATGAGATTTTATGCAAATATCTCTTTAAACATGATAGGTGGAGGATCGGCGAGACTTTTTCTTGGGAGATTAAAGTGTAGCGATCGCTGTACGAGTTATCAAAATGCCAAAAATTCTGCAGTTCTCGCCTGAAGTTGTGGAAGTTTGGAAGCTGGAAGCTGGAAATAAATTCATTTTGCAAATTTCATATATTTTAAATCGGTCTGAACATGGTATTTACAGTGTTTTGCAAAGGGGAAAACAATTCAAAAAGTCCTTCCGGCCAGTACCGGGAGGAAGAGGTAGCTTTCATATTCCTTATTTTAAAAAAGCCAACTTATATCATTCAAGCACACGAAGCTCAATTTAGTGGAAACCGAATATAGGAGATTCAATACTAATTTTTATCAATATAATGAATGAGAATTTCGCGAAATTAGTCAGCTTTATCCAAGGTGCTTTTCTTTAAAGTAACTTATATTTGGCTGCCAAATTCGGCGATTTCTTAAAGTGCCTCCCATTTTAAGACAACATGGTGGATGAGGCTAACCAGTGAACTTGGTCGAGACCTTAGTAATTGCTGTGCACATGCTCAGTCACATCGGAATCGGTTGATAGATACGAGTGCTGTCGCATGCAAAAAATCAGATTTTTCAAAATGTCACCCACAATAGAAATTGAAACTGCTATATCTGAGCCATTTTTTAAGGTAAAGACAAACAAAAAATGCTCCTGAGTCCTTATATCAAGGTCAAATACTTAAGAAAGAAACCTTTTTCAATTTCTAATTTTTTTGCACCTCACTTTAAATATATATATATTTTTTTAATTTAATGGCCGCCATTTTGAAACAAGATGGCTGATGAATCTGGCCAGCGAACTTGGTCCAGGTATTGATGTATACTATCCACATGCCTTCTTACATCGAAATAGGCGAATACATGTGTTATCGCTTGACAAATACAAGATCGTTTCAAAATGTTAGCCATGCTAGAAATTCAAAGTGCTATAATTCAAACATTTTTTAAGATATAAACAAAAGAACAATTTTTCAGAAAAAAAACTGCTCCGGAATCTTTGTATCAAGGCCAAACACATAAAAAAAATCTTTTTCATTTTCCAATTTTTTAATACCTCATTTTAAATTTTAAATTTAATTTATTTTTAAATGGCAACCCTTTTGAAACAAGATGGCGAATGAAGCTGGCCAACGAACTCGGTCGAGACATTGGTATGTACTATGTACAGACCAAGTTACATCCAAATCGGTTCATAAATACCCCTGTTATCGCATGACAAAAATCAGGTCGTTTTAAAATGTCAGCCACAATAGAAATTCAAAATGCTATTACTCAGCCATTTTTTTAGATATAGACGAAACAAAAACTGTTCCGGAATCTTTGTATTAAGGTCAAACACATACAAAAAAAAATCTTATTCATTTTCTAATTTAATGGTATCTCATTTTAATTTTTTTTTATTTTTTAAATTTTTTTAAATGGCCGCCATTTTGAAACAAGATGGCGGATGAAGCTGGCCAACGAACTAGGTCGAGATATTTATATGTACTATGTACACACCAAGTTACATCCGATTCGGTTCATAAATACGCCTTTTATCGCGTGACAAAATTCAGGACGTTTCAAAATGTCAGCCACGCTAGAAATTCAAAATACTGCAACTCAGCCGTTTTTTAAGCTATAGACGAAACAAAAACTGCTCCGAAATCTTTGTGTAAAGGTCAAATACATAAGAAAAAAATATTTTTCCATTTTCAATTTTTTGGTACCACATTTCAAATTTTAAATTTTTTTAAAAAAATGTAAATGGCCGCCATTTTGAAACAAAATGGCGGATGAAGCTGGCCAACGAACTCGGTCGAGACATTGGTATGTACTATAGACACACCGAATTACATTGAAATCGGTTCATAAATACGCTTTTTATCGTGTGACAAAATTCAGGACGTTTCAAAATGCCAGCCACGCTAGAAATTCAAAATGCTATAACTCAGCCATTTTTTAAGATATAGACGAAACAAAAACTGCTCCGGAATCTTTGTATAAAGGTCAAATACATAAGAAAAAAATATATTTCCATTTTTAATTTTTTGGTACCACATTTCAAACTTTAAATTTTTTTAAAATTTTTAAATGTCCACCATTTTTAAACAAAACGGCGGATGAAGCTGGCCAACGAACTCGGTCGAGACACTGGTATGTACTATGTACACACCGAATTACATCGAAATCGGTTCATAATTACGAGAGTTAGAGTGTGACATAGGTCAGATATATATTTATATATATATATATATATATATATATATATATATATATATATATATATATATATATATATATATATATATATATATATATATATATATATCAATTTTGAACGGAGGGTGGTTTCGGGGTCTGGGGGTCATGATCGATGAAAATATACCAAAATTTTTTGAAATCGCTTTCCTCCGAACGGCTGCAATCGGTAGCTTTTTGTAATGAAAGCTACCTAAAATGCGTATCGCCCAGGAAGTCCGAGAAAAACCACATTTCGTAAGGATAGAAGAATTAAAAGAATGGCTGTAACTGGCAATTTGTCTTTTAATCAGATAAAAAATTGACTTGGATCAAAAGTATCATGTGACACCAGACGCAGACGAATAACCAAATCAGGATTCATAAAAAGAAAAAAAAATTAACTAGTTAGGTTTTTCTGAAACAATGTCACAAGCAAGCAAGACTTCGATAGGCAAAATGGCACACGTATTATCGTGACGAATGGATTAGTGTTATTTTTTCTGATGAAAAGAAAAAGGAATTTGGATGGTTCAGATAGCTTCTCATTCTATTGGCGTGACTTGAAGAAAGGCCCGAAGAGCATATTCAGCAGGCAGCTTACGTAGTGGTTTGCTTATGGTATGGAGCGCTTTTCGCTACAATGGACAAAAGTCTCTTTGCTTCCTAAATGGTAAAGCAAATCCATAAAAGTACCAGGAAACTCTGAGTGACCGTTTGTTGCCGTTTGGTGAACTCCCAGGTGGTCCCAACTGGATCTTTCGGCAAGACAACACATCGATACACACTTCCCGTTGCAAAATTAGTGGCTTAGATATCAGAATATCAGTGTGATGAACTGGCTAGCACTCAGCCCATATCTCAATCGGATAGATAAAATCTGTGGAATCCTCTCAGGTGACGTCTACAACAATGGGAAACAGTTTTACTCAGTAAAAGAAATGAAACAGCAATCGAGGAACCCTGGTACAGACTCGCTCCCGAAACCTTCCATACTCTTGTGTTATCAATGGAAAATTGCGTATATTCGATCTCATCAAGTACAATGGAAACACCATAGATTACTAAAAGACTTCTGTGCTTCGTAAAATGTAAATATTTCATTTTTGTGCATAAACTTTTGCAACATCACAATTTTGATTTTTTTATAATTTATTATTTTCTTTTAAATGAATTGTCTCCGAATTTGAAACATGAATTTGTAATCCAGTTGTTTAGATACAGTGAAAATTTCATAGCATCCCAGTGTTTATTATTCATTTTATAGAAACTTTCAGCTTGTGCATAAACTTTTGCGCCGTCGTGTACATACAAACAGACAGAGATTTTCCAAAAATAGTTAAATCTTATTCAGGGCATCGCAAAACTCCCAAATTCATTCAAAAACTAAAGTTAGAAAATTTTCCGATTCCAATACTTTCTTATTTATAGTAAAAAAGAGAAAAAGAAAGAAAGAAGAATATCATTTCGAAATTACTGGAATGGTTGAAAAGTTTTAATGAATTTAGTTATTGGATTTTATGTTTTAAAATTGCGAAAAATGAAATTGTTTTAAGAGTGGCTAATGATAATTACATAAATGTTTAAAACGCACATTTTAAAATGGCGGTTGATAGATGTTTAAAATGTACAGTTTAAAATTGAAAAAGTAAATAAAAAAAGAAGGCTTCAAAAATAATTTAATAAATGACAATGCATTAATTTAATAGATTATGTTAAGTATAGTTTTTTTTAACTTTTTAAAAATACACTCTGAAATTTCAAAAAAATTAAAAGGTTTAAAATTAACTTTAATTGAAGAATTTTAAAGCAGTAATTGCTGATAATTATAATTTGTTTTTCTTTACTGATTTTTACGATGCATGTTTTAAACTAAATAAAATTAATTCAAACTTTATTCAATAATTTTGAATAAATAACTGATAATACTTATGAATAACAACAGTTTTTCAAAATGCAAATTTTTAAATAAGAAGGAATATTTTCAAGCTAATTAAATGAATCGCAATACTTCTACGGAGAAGATAACTGATACATTTTTTCTTTCACACCTCAACTGCGGCTTGTAAAACAGCATTTAAAAAAAAACTATGCGTATCTAAGAGCATGAAATGCTTGTTATCATCCTTTTTAAAACTTGATCTTTTCTTTCCTTTTCTGTTAATGATGGTGATAACACGAACATGTGAGCTCTTTTTATAAGTCTCACGTTTATTTCTACGCCCTTAGGCTGTTTAATGTAGCCATTGTACTCTGCCGAAATGCAAAGAAAATAAAATCAGCTAATACGAGCACAAAGAACCACAGAACAACAAAAATAAAGCTGGAAAAGGTGAGAGATTTCTTAAAGTAGCAGATGAAAAGTTCACGCGCGGCAGACCTTGCGTTAAATCAAATGTCCCGGTGAACTCCACGGGAAGCAAAAATCGTCTACAGTACTCAACTCGCATTACATTCGCGACAGATTAGTTCGGTGTAGTTTGGCAACGATAGCTATCTCGCACGATGAATGTTTTTTTTTTCCCTTTCCGCGTTCACTGGTTCAATTCGATAATTTTATTCAGATTTATTCCTCATTTTCAGATCTGCCTTCTTGTATTCATTTGTAAAAAATGAATTGTTAGCGAAAACAATAAATTTGCATCTAATCATTTGCTTCTAAAGACTATATGATGTTTTACTGAGTACTGCACAACACACTCTTCATTATATGGCATGAATAGCGAACCTAATAAGAAAAGAGACATGCAATTTAAATTTCTATTTGTTTCAGTTTTGTTACAAATGTGTTCTACTTGCTTTTCTGTTAAAAAAAATATATTTTATCATCACCATCATCTCATCATCATTATTATTATTATTATTATTTCCTTGAAGATGTAAAAATGTTTCACCGAAAAAACATTTTCAAAATAACTTGTGTATATATTTTTTTGCATTAAACATTTATAAAATAAATTCACATGAAAATGGTCTGAAATACTTAACTCGATTTACATTCCCGACATTCAGAGTTACAGAAAGTAAACAAAAAAAAATCCAAATTTGCTACTGAAGTTTAATTTATTTGAATATAATAGTGGACTAAAATTTAAATTTTTGTTAACTATAATTAATTTATTTGGATGTCAATGAACTATAAAAGAATTATTTACAAATTAATGTTTTCAATGATAAGTAAAATGAGAACATTCAGTTCGGTGTCGTTTGGCAACGATACCCATATTTCCTAAGATAATTTTATTAAGATTTATTCCTCGTTTTTTTTTCGGACTTGTCGTTTCATATTCCATCAGAAAATTTAAATTGTTAACTAAAGCAAGAAATTTGTACCTTTAAATATCAGCTTAATGATTTTGTGACTACTATGTATAATTACGCTGCCATTCTTAGACCAAAATATATAAATATTGTGTGTGTGTGGGGGGGGGGGGGGGGGCGGTGAAACATAAGATTTTATTTTTATTTTTCTTTTATTTTTTCTGTTTTGTTACAAATATTGTTCGATTTGCTTTTATTTAGCATTTCCATGGAAAAGTAAAAAAGAAGGAAACAATTTAAACATCAAGGTTTCATATAATATTCGTATATACATAACTGAAAATAATTTCAAGTTAAAAATAAAATAAAATAAAAATAAAACTGACATTTGATTATATGCAAGCTTAAGCCTAAGAAAACGGGTAATATTTTTAATACTTAGGAAACAATTATTTTACATTTAATTTTTTTTTTTTTTTTTTGAAAAAAGCTGTTGGCTCCCAAAATTGGCCAAAATTGGTGGCTCCCAAAATTGTTCGTACACCTTAGAAATTTACAGTAAAGAATTAATTTCCCTGGAATTGAATTGGAATATGAAGTCAAATATTTTTCCACATCATCTTTATGTTCTTCTAAATAATGCTCAACATTTCTTTTTATTATTGACAGATTTTCTTTTCTTATATAAAAATGAAAACGGAAGGCGGCAGAGAAAGAATACGCCACAAAAGTCTTCGTATGATGAAACATTTATGGATAAATTCATAATTAAAATTATCGTTTGTCGCTTTATTTATTTTAGGTAGATTTCGTATGAAATACTACCTATTGCAATCGCTCCTATGTTGGAAAAAATTTTTGAAGATCTGCACCGATCATGACCCCTAGAACCGAAAACCACCAAGGACTTAATTTCTAACAAAAAAAGTACCGGAGCCCTAACATTCTGCAGTACTAAAACCGTAGCGTCCCCCCCCCCCCCTCCATCCCACCCCACCTTCTCTCCAATCCGCAAATTAATATTTCATACATTATTTTCAAAATTTAAAACATTTTTTTTTTACTTTAGTAAAATAAAAATTTGAAATATAATGGAATACGTAATTTTTAAGGGGGAAAAGCTCTTTTTTTCTATTCATGAATAAATATAATTTTGAATGCAAGACAGACTGAGCTTGAGCCCGCCTAAGCCCAACAACTGTTATAAAAATTGAGCCTGTTTCATCTCCATTTCCTACGTGTGCGACACGTTACGTCACACATAAGTGCTTTGATAGAAAAGAAAGTAAAATCTTGGAGGTGGGAGGAAAGGGAAAGAGTAATTTAGACTTCAGTTTTTCGGAAACGCTATTGCAACGGGCTCCGGAGCCCTGTTTTTATGAGCTCCGGTGAATTCAGACCAATATCTAAATATTTAATGAAAAAAGAGAAGTACCGGAGCTGAGCTCCGGTGGGCTCCGGCGCAAATGAAGCTCTGAAACCACCCTCAGTAAAAATCTTTATATATATATATATATATATATATATAAGTATTTTTTCCTTTTGGTATCTTATATATATATCATCTTTTTTATGGACACGATAACACTTCCGTAATTCTCCACAAATCTCTTTCAAACTGATACATAAAATCAAGGGGCACAAAATCTCGGTCAAGTTCGTTAATGGGCAAAATCGGACCAAGGGAAATAGGGAGGGGTTTTGTGAAAACCGAAAAAAACCTCATAACTTCTTAATTTTTGTACATATCAAATCAGTTTAAAGTTTTTATTACTTCTAAAAATAGGGCCAAAATTTATGTATCACAGATTTTTCATAAAATTAAAATTGGGCTCAAAGGGGTGCAAAAAACAGGGTTTTAGGGAGAAAAATATTCATAACTTCATCTATTCTCAAGGTATCAAATCCAATTAAATTTATTGTAAATGTTCTTAATATTATCTACAACTTTTATATTGACAAGGTTTTTATAGGACCATTCGTACAGCAAAAAAAGAAAATTAAAAATGAAAGCAAGAAGGGGGGGGGGGGGGGTTGAAGAAAAAAAAATCCATAACTTCGTCAATTCACAAGATATAAAATCTGCATGAATTTATTATATATCTTCTTAATATTATCTACAACATTTATATTGACAAGTTTTTGATAGGACCATTCTTACAACAAAAACAAATTAAAAATACATAGCGGTTGAATAAAAAAATCATCGTCTTACGGTTGTATTCAAATCCAAACTGCTTATTTTCTGACTCATTTTTAAATTCATTTTTGCTCTCAAACGCATCCAATTGGTAGGTTTTCTTATTTAGAAACTATATAATGTACCATAATGGTCAATGTTTTGATAGAAGCAGAACATATTTCAAAAAATGATGTCAAAGTTGGCATTTTGAAGCAAATTTCCCGAAGCGATTGTGTTAGAAACGAAAAATATTGCCCTACTGAGAAAATAATTGTTTATAAATCGTTTTAATTAATTGAACGAAAAATAGAAACACTTGTCGCTTATAATTCTTTTCAAAAATCACGTCAGCAAGTTTCATATTTTTTCTTTTAAAAATGAATCTGAAAACATGCCAGAAAATTTCGAGTTGTTGAGCTTGGAAAAGTATTCTTTTCAATACCGAATTAACATAATTCTGATAAAACCAGCTCTTATATAAATATGAAATTAAAAACTTGTCAAAAGCGACCAGATAAAATTGTTCAAGTGGTTTTATTTCTAATCATGATTTAGTTTTCATTGTTGAAATTAGTACTTAAATTCGAAATCTACCTGTGCCTGTAGGCCGAGCCGAGAGGGATTTTATTTGTATTGTGGTGACATTTAAAAAATCGCTTGGCTATAATTTTTGCTTGCCTTCTTCGTGATATTCCATTTATTATTTAAAAATGGCTCGTAGTCATAAGAAACAACTAACAGCATTCAGAAATTTATTATCTGTCATCATAGTAGTGGTAAATCAATTCAGAATATTGCTAAATTAGTTACTTTAACGCATTCTATGGGACAGTATGTGACAAAACGCTTTAAAGAGGGAAATCAGATCGAAATCAAGTAAGAAAAGGTCATCCATCAAAGTTAACACAACGTGATCAGAGATTTTTAATTAGAATAAAAATATTAAATTTAAAAAAAATCAAAAAACCCGACTGCGTAAAAAGCGAATTAATTAACTATTTCTCATCAATATGAAACTATTTTTAGCTCACAGGCTATCAAAGCGTGAGAGCTAATGTGCCCGCCCGTTCTGTATGTATGTATGTATGTATGTACGTACGTACGTACGTCTGTACGTAACGCGATAACTCTTGATAGAAACATCCGATTTGCTTCAAAATTTTTTCCTAGGTTCACTGTGATAAGGCGCTTCCCTGATTAGTTTTTGGAGTTCATTGGTTAAGGATAAAGGGGGAAAAACGGGGTTAGTCCACACCCCCCCCCTTAATTCAGATAAATGGGTTTTTCATGCAGAATGATTCGATTTGCTCCGAATTTTATATACCAGTTTATTACGTTAAGGAACTTCCCTGATTAGTTTTGGGAGTTCATTGGTTAAGGATAAAGGGGGAAAAATGGGGTTAGTCCACCCCCCTTAATTCAGATAAATGTGTTTTTCATGCAGAATGATTCGATTTGCTCCGAATTTGGTATAGCGGTTTATTACGTTAAGGAACTTCCCTGATTAGTTTTGGGAGTTCATTGGTTAAGGATAAAGGGGGAAAAACGGGGTTAGTCCACCCCCCTTAATTCAGATAAATGTGTTTTTCATGCAGAATGATTCGATTTGCTCCGAATTTGGTATAGCGGTTTATTATGTTAAGGAACTTCCCTGATTAGTTTTGGGGGTTCATTGGTTAAGGGTAAAGGGGGAAAAACGGGGTTAGTCCACCCCCCTTAATTCAGATAAATGGGTTTTTCATACAGAATCATTCGATTTGCTCCGAATTTGGTATACCGATTTATTATGTTAAGGAACTTCCCTGATTAGTTTTGGAGTTCATTGGTTAAGGATGAAGGGGGAAAAACGGGGTTAGTCCACCCCCCCCCCCCTTAATTCAGATAAATGGTTTTTTCATGCAGAATGATTCGATTTGCTCCGAATTTGGTATACCGGTTTATTATGTTAAGGAACTTCCCTGATTAGTTTTGGGAGTTCATTGGTTAAGGATAAAGGGGAAAAACGGGGTTAGTCCACCCTCCTTAATTCAGATAAATGTGTTTTTCATGCAGAATGATTCGATTTGCTCCGAATTTGGTATACCGGTTTATTATGTTAAGGAACTTCCCTGATTAGTTTTGGGGGTTCATTGGTGAAGGATAAAGGAGGAAAAACGGGGTTAGTCCACCCCCCTTAATTCAGATAAATGTGTTTTTCATGCAGAATGATTCGATTTGCTCCGAATTTGGTATACCGGTTTATTATGTTAAGGAACTTCCCTGATTAGTTTTGGGGGTTCATTGGTTAAGGATAAAGGGGGGGGGAAACAGGGTTAGTCCACCCCCCTTAATTCAGATAAATGTGTTTTTCATGCAGAATGATTCGATTTGCTCCGAATTTGGTATACCGGTTTATTATGTTAAGGAACTTCCCTGATTAGTTTTAGGGTTCATTGGTTAAAGGTAAAGGGGGAAAAGGGAGGTTAGCCCGCCCCTCTTAATTTAGATAAATGAGTTTTTCATGCAGAATGATTCGATTTGCTCCGAAGTTGGTATACCGGTTTATTATGTTAAGGAGCTTCCCTGATTCGTTTTGGCGATTAATTGGTTAAGGATAAAGGGGGGATAGTCCACCCCCTTAATTTAGATAAATATTTTTTTTGTTGCAAGATTATTCGATTTGTTCCAAATTTGGTATACCGGTTTATTATGATAAGGAGCTTCCCTGATTAGATTTGGAGGTTCACTGGTTAAGTATAAAGGGGGAAACGGGGGCTAATTCCCCTTCACTTATTTTTTTGAGTGGCATTATTCTTTAAAATAAGAGTATAGTATACAATTAGTGTGAATAGTCTGTGAGCTCAATGCCATCAGTTTAGCTGGGCACTTTTCTTTTTTATTTATATTACTTACCCCTTTTTTATTTACTTGTATCGATGACTTTTAAGTTGTGTTTTATTATTAGTTCCTATCTACAAACACTGTTTTGATGAGGCCTATAGATGTCTATTAAGAAGGTTAGAGTTACAGTAATGGTAGAGATCCGAAGTATACAACTTCTAGGTTGTGTAATATTTAAACGGAGCTTCTGACTGCAAAATGGTCAATGAAACATCGTCTTCATTTTGAAAGACCTATCCAATGCTATGCCACTCAATAGGGTACGTAAAAAAATTTTTCGTCTCTACCGCCATTTTGTAGTTTACGGCCGTCATTTTTAATTTATAAAAACAAAACCTATCCTATAACCATCGGAAGGTTAAGACGAATCGATAGTGACCTCATTCATTAAAATCCATCCAGCCGTTGGGATGTTTCGAGGGTATAAAGAAATCCACATACACATATACGCGTGAAACACATGACCCTTCTTTTCAGTCGGGTAAAAATTGTAAAAAATCCACGTTTAAGTACGTAAAAGTTGTTACAGAATTTAATGAAAAATTTTCTCCTTCAATTTCCCCTGAAACTATTCGACGAGTGCTGAAATCAGCTAAATTAAATGGGCGTTCTGCTCGTAGAAATTTTATTGTTAATGAGAAAAACAGAAAGCTTAGGATTTCCTTCGCAAAATCAATGATAAATAAATCTGAATCGTATTGGATTAATGTCTTATTTGCAGATGAAAGTAAATTTACCATTTTTGGTTGCGATGGGCAGATAATTGTCTGGAGAGGAAAGAATGGAGAACTTAATCCCAAGAACTTAGTTGAAACAGTTAAGCATGGCGGTGGAAGTGTCCTTGTGTCGGGGTGCATGGCAGCATCAGTAGAAGGTAATTTGGTATTTATTGATGGCATAATGAATCATTAACTTTATTTAAATGTTTTAAAATACAATTTAAAATTATCAGCCCAAAATTTGGGTATTGTAAACAACTTTCTTTTTTATCAAGATAATGATTCTAAGTACACGGCTCTCATCATTCGCCTCTGCTGGCTCTACAATTTTCCATAAATTCTGAAAACACCACCTCAATCGCCGGATTTAAACTCAATAGAGCACATTTGGAAATAAATGAAGGTTAGAGTACGAAGACACGATATTAAAACGAAAAGCGAACTCAAAATAGTAATGATCGATGAATGGTTGAACATTGATGCAGAAATTACAAAAAGAAACTAGTGAAATCTATTCCCAGACGTTTAAAAACTGTCTTTTGTTTATGCTAAAGGATAATATACTAACAAGGGGACTACTTTTGGTGTTGCTCGCACCTAGCATTGAGACCTGGTGCATTTTAAAGACCTATATTATGAAGTTTGAGAATCGATAAAATTTTTCTGTTAAAATAATATTTGTTGATGCATATGAGCAGCATAACTTTCTGAAAATGCAATTTTCGAGACTAATTATCGCACTATTAACATTGAATTTTTTTAAAGAAAAGCATTTAAAAATAAAAATTAGTTAATAATAAGTATAAAATATTGAAAAAAGTTTCAAAATTCCTTCAAAAACCCACGAATTTGATTTTGAAAAATTGCAACTTTATATTCATATTTTTGGCGGGGAAACAGTTGGCGTTTATTTTCAAAAGTAGAGCTTTCCGGCAACCCCAGCCAAATGTCATAGCTGAATTTGTAATAGCTAGAAATTGCAATGTCCGACCTATTTCGCCACAGTAATTTTTCTAAATTGTGTAAAGATATTCATTTACTTTAGGATTACTTTTACCGTAGGACCATTTAATACAGCAACATTTCATTTTAAACATTCGAAACTTTATTTCATTCGATTTCAAAAGAAAATAGTCTGCTTATTTTGTATTTCACTAAAAAATAGTTTTCAATGACCTTCGAAGCTTTTATAGAATTATATTTATTACTTATATATTTATCGTCTGCATAGAAAAAAAAAATAAAAACCTAAGATTTGTTTCTTATGCTATCAATTATTTTAAAAAAAATCGCAATCTGATATAATTCTAGTAATATGTTCTGTACATTTTCTCTTTGGATAAAGCGGGCGGAAAAATTGCAGCGCCATATTTGGCGACTTAACTCACTTTTGGCGTGAAATAAACAAATAAATATGTAATAATAAAAAATTAAAAGTATAAAAAAGTACATAAAATATTATTTTAACAGAGAATTTTTTTCGGTTCTCTAACTTTTATGTGTAGGGCTACAAAACGCACCAGGTCTCGATGCTAGGTGCGAGAAACACCAAAAGTGGTTCCCTTGTAAAGTACTAATTTAACAAATTATTAAAGTATTTACTTATATGCAAAGATTTTTTTTAAGTGTACGAAGACGTTTGTGAGGTAACTTTTTTGTTATTTTTTTTATTATTGATTTCTTAAAAATAATGTTTTACTATGTTTTTAAAATATTTTACGTAGTTTTGTTAAAAGTAAGTTGTTGTTCTTCTTATTAAATATTTTTTCTGAAATATTAATTTTAATTAATGAATAGAACACTATTTCATTGAAATGCGTAAGTGTACGAACACTTTTGGGAGCCACTGTAAATCAGAACTTAAAATAGACAGTTTCAGCAAAAAAAAGTGCATTTTAGATTTTTTATTTGTTCTCAGCAGTATTTTCATCGAATTTCTTTTTTAAATATTTTTCCCTTTTAATTTAAAATAGATCAACCTCGATATATGTATATGTATACACATATATACATCGTTTCTAAATAATTCGAAACAGAAATGTTTATTTTAAACATTTCTGTTCTGTTTCTGCGCAACATCTAATCGATATAAATTAAAATAATTTATCGATTAAGTGAAGCGCTCGGATATCTTTTCTTCCGAATGACTCACTCTCGATGAGTCATAACCAAGGCCTGGGATGTCTTTGACCTAAAAATTTCCTACAGGTACTCAAAACAATAATGCACAGTTAAAAAATATATGTAATTATCGAAATTTTGTCCTTAAAAATCAACAATTGGTTTTAATATATTTTCTAATGCTTGAAATATACCGGGTGTCCTAAAAAGGACAGACTGATTTTAAAATTCAATAACTTGCTAACGGTGACAGATATTAAAAAAATTCTTGCAGGAGGGTTATGCATAAGGTCAAAAGTTTTATTACAGTGATTTTCGATTTTAGTTCGAATTACAAACAATAGATGGCGCTGTAAGCAATAGTCGCTAAATACAGGCTCGATTTTTGCTCCTTTCTCTTGTTCCATGCGGAAAAAGGAGATGGAAATGTATTGAGTGGGCCACGAAGTACCAAAGATCGAGCCTGTATTTAGCGTCTATTGATCGCAGCGCCATCTATTGTTTGTAATTCGAACTAAAATCGAAAATCACTGTAAAAAAACTTTTGACCTTATGCATAACCCTCCTGCAAGAATTTTTTAAATATCTGTCACCGTTTACAAGTTATTGAATTTTAAAATCAGTCAGTCCTTTTTAGGACACCCGGTAGTTTAGCTCTATTTCAAAACTATTTTAAATTTTTTTCGTCGACATTCCGCGAAAACTCTTTTATTTATTTTTTTCTACGATTTGTTTTTATCAAATTTTCAATTAAGGAGTGGGTCCGTGAAAATTGTAATATTTCCTTTCTTTGTTGTTCAAAATTTTCTTAGTGGCTTAGATTCCACTTTAATCAGAAATCCCAATCTCAATCTGTTCAGACATCGTGTTCAAAAGAGGTCGTAGAGGCGCAAAGCAATTGACTCACTATCGCTATGTCGTGCCTCTTATAATGCTCAGTAGAATAACGGGTTACGACTAAAAATCTGCACGTAATTTATTGGGATATTAGGAAAAGATCTAACTTTACATTCATCAATCTTTTGGAATATATTTGCACCTCAGCTTTAGGGTAACCCTAGGTTGGTTGTATGGGGTTTTATGGCGCAAAATCCCAAAAGGGACATAACCCTAGGATAGATGGCCATAGAGGAGAGATGGCCAGTCTAAATATTTCTAAAACTTGATCATCGATTGCAACATAAACATTGTTTGTATGAAATAGTTCAACGAGATTATTTATTGCGAAGTGCAGTTGTGTTTTTCGATTATAAAAAGTAAGTGTAATTTTAATGTTTATTCAATTTAGTGGTTGAATATTTTTGTTGACTTAGGTATTTGAATGTTTTGCAGTACGTACATTATATATATTTTTTACTATATAGATTTTAAGGCACGTATATATTCTAATCTTTACTTCTAAGCCTGAAGCAAAGACGTACAATGGCTGTTGATGCTTTAAATTGGACGAACATCAATCCTTCAATTTCAGGAGAGATGGCCACATGAAATCGAGGAGGCCACCTTTAATCAATATTTCAAAATTATACGGAGTGATGATTTTAACTAAATATAATTCAATTTAAAATAAATATATAACATTTATGTTTATAAATATATTAATTGATATAATTATTTAAATTTTAACTAATAGAAATATTTTAATAATAATAATAATAATAATGTAATAAGATCTAAGGTTCATTTGTTTCAGAAAATACTGAAAAATGTCGGAAACTTTCAGAACAGAAACTGATAAAGTTGATAAATAAACTAATTAACGTAATAAGCCTAAAATTAACGCGAGAAAAAAAAAACACGGCATTTCCAGTAGCGAAGAAAACGAAATATGATACACTTAAGGCTGTTTGTTCTCAACTGCTCTGCTTAAAAAGAGCAAAATGTTTTGACACATTTACGAATTCATTTTTTAACGGAAAGAGATAAAATTGGAAAGCCTGACCATCGAAGCGATTTGGAATAGAACTGTTTTTTTTTTTTTTTCATTTTTTAATCAGTCAATTAGCTATTGAGTTATAAGCGATTTTGATCACGTGACACGGCATTTTTCTTCCCTTATTGACTGGATTTTCTTCTTTCGTTCGGAAGTTCGGTTCTTTGACAGTATTTTCTGAAAGATCTGTTGCGTTTACAAGTAAACGGAAAAAACAGTTCGATGACATAGTTTCTTAATAGCAACATCTTCTAGTTTCAGAAGTTTCCGAATAAAAATGAATTAAAATTTATGTCAGAAAGTTGACCCTTTGGATTTGAGAACAGCCTTAAATTATCAGATTCTACAGATACCGCGTAAATAAAATTGGATTAGGATCACTGTGTTGGTTGTGTAAAACAATATAATATCACATCCAAAAAGGATGTCTGGATACAGTGCATAAGGTACCTGAAATGGTTCCATGAAACGCGTACAAATTATCAAGACCTTTGCCAAACATGTGGTAAGATTTTACGAAAAGTGAAGTATTTAAATTATACGTCAAATTTTGCTTTTCGAGTTTTATTCACTCATTTTCCATCATATAACTGCATCTTTATAAATTGCTGTATGTTTTTCATGATTAACTGTATGAAATGGGTTATTTTTTTGCTATTTAACTTCACTTTTTCCTTCTCGTATTGGATGGCCATCTCTTCTCGGCTTTAAGGAGAGATGGCCATCTGCCATTTTAATTTCAATGTTGTTTAACACTTTTTGTTTTCAATATTTAATTATTTTTTGCATAAAATATTATGAGTATATATATAAGAATTTTATATATGCGTAAATATTTCTTGTATTTGCATTCTAAGAATTTTTATTTCAATCTTTAAAAACTATGGCCATCTATCCTAGAGTTTACCCTTTATCAAAAAGTCTGAAACTAGTGATGCAAACAAATACAAATAGCATCAAAAGAAAAGGTACTGCGAAGTCGTTATTGTACAATTTTATGAAAAGAGTAATAAAACATTGAAAAATTGAATACTATAATTTTTTCTCAAATTTATTCTTTATTTAAGAAACTACAGCTTTTATTCGATTTTATCACAAAAAATTACATTATAAAATGAAGAACTTTATATATAAAATACTATGTAAGATTTTAAAAAACGTAAAAATTTTTATAAATGTTGATCCAAATATACGACAATGTTTAGAAATAATCAAAACTGTATAAAAGTAGGCGAAAAAGTTCGAAAAAATGCGAATGGAGCTTAGTAGAATGAACAGCAAGTTTTATGACTAGAAAGAATAAATAAAAAGTAAACACACTTTGTCAGAAACAAGTAATATAAAAATTTTGTTTTTAAAGTCAATTCCTACTTAGGTCATCAAAGAAAAATTTAATATAATCTTTTAAGCTAATATTAGTTTTTGTTGTATTAAAATATCTCAATTTGTTGATTTTCTATAAGCAAGTAGGTTTACAATGGAAGTCTATGGGAATTTGGCGAAATATCAGAGATATCGCCAAGTTGGCGCCACTTTTGGAGACTCATTTTGGTCGCCAAATTTGGCGGTATTTGGTGACAGAACAGGGTCCCCCCTATGGTAACCCCCCCCCCCCCCCTTATAGATATGAAGATGCATTAAATGCTGTTCAATAACCAATGGCCGCCATTTTGTCTCCCATATAAAACTACGATTAATTAAAATTTAATTAATGAATTAATATTTGAAAAAACTTGATTAACATCAAGTGTCATCCAGTACAAGTTTTAAAAAAATTATTTCAATTTGATAGGATGAATAATAAGTATTTTATTAACGATTGAAAATTTGACCAAGATATATAAATAAATAAATAAATATAGGGAGAGTGTGAACTAATAGTACGAATTGAAAAATAGCAATAAAAATCTTGTATTAAGCATCGATTACAAGAACATTTCACACACCATTACAGACAACATAGAACGACTTAGTATAAGTTTCAATTTTAGCATATTTAGGTGCATATGATTAGGTGCATATAAAATCCATTAAATCGTATTTTAGATGATATGAAAGTTTAGGCAAAAAGATAGTTGGATAGTGAAAGTTATTTTATTCTTTCTAAATACCATTTTGGAAATGCAATCGATTATTCTACAAACAAAATACATCCCCTAATAAAAAATAGAAGCTTAAAAAGAAATTAGAAAGCGAAGTTATGTTTTGCTGTTTCCGACGAGAAATTTCCTAATCTTATTTCATGCCAAGTCGCTTGACAGTCAATCAAGTAAGTCTTCTAGAAGCATTGCCATGAAATAATTTTAGCTTATTTTGTGAAAAAATATCATTCTGGCCAAAATTATGCTTTTTGCCTGATAAAGTTTAGTCGTCTATTATCCCAAAAAGACTCGAGATTTTGATTGCCTAAGGGGAACTGCTCAGACGTGGGAACCACGTCTGTAGAGCATAGATGTTCCCCCCGGACACCTTTATTAAGGTCTTAAAAAAAGTTACATCAATGAGTCCTATCAGTCGGCTGGATTCGGACACTGGGCTTCCAGTTTTGAAACCAGAGAAGATATCTCTGCACCAATAATGCTTGATTGCATCGCGCAATATTTCTGCCCCTTTTAGACCGGATATTTAAAATATCTCTGAACGCGGGAAAACTTACTCAGAGGGTTCCACGAGTTCGAACTTTCTCTAGATACAGTGATTACCACCCACTCTGATTGGCTGCGGAGCTGTGCTATAACTGATTGACTGTTGGTGCTAGTTTTAACTTATACGGATGCTCACGCTTTCTATTTGTTCAGATCTCAGACACAGTGACGTTCAATGAGTTATCTTGGATAAAGTTTGAGGTATGAACAGATGCTCAGTTCCGGGTATGTACCACCTCGAAAACACCGGTCTAAGATATCTTAACTATCCAGTCTGATCGGGGTATTATATTCTATCACATTTCCTTGGTGATTTTCCTTATGGAATCTGTTGAAAATGGTTTAAAAATGCTTTAAACTACTAAGGAGCCGGCCAATTGAAAATTTATACAATTCTTGCAACAAGGGTTTGTATCATATTCCCCAAATGGGAGTCCAATCGGAAGTACCGTTTGGAAATTATCGTGTTTATTCTCTTTCACACAATGTCCAAAGATCTTTTAAATTAGTGGCAACAAACTGATAATCTGTGAGTAGTGTTGCCAGGTGCCCCGATTTACGCGAAATGTCTCGATTTTCAGGTGCTCCAAGACTCGCTCCGCGGAACCTTTGCGCGGGACACCAAAAGTCCCGATTTATCATGATGCATAAGTTCTTCTAAATTCCTTTTAGCACCATGCTATTCGTTTGTCTATAGAGAGAGAAACTTAATTCAGTAAAACCTGTCTGTACATATTTATGATTCCGCCGAAAGGAATAGCCCACAAATATAATTGCTAAAACGAAATATTTCCCAGGTTCCTAAGCTATTTTGATTTTATAGGTGTAAAACCTATGTATTTCTATAACAGAACTTGTGAAAACGGTACCTGTGTATAACGGAACCCTACCTGAAATGTAAAAAATTCGCAGTCTCTGCGTAATCAATACCATACAATTATGACTGCTCAATCGGAATTTTCCCCCAAACGGAATTTTGTTTAGGTCCCTAGGGATTCCGCTTTCACACATTTTACTATATAAGGCTATTTATTGTGTAGTTAATACAGCAAAACGTTCTAAGACTGAATTTCAGTAACCAATGAAAAATTCCATTTTAGACAGTTTTAAGTCTTAGCAGGTATATTTGTGTAACATTCCTTCCGCAAAGAGAATGAGTATTTTCCGTTAGAGACAGGTATTTTTATCGTATAACTGTATTTTATGTCCCGATTTAAAAGCCACTGTTCCGCTTTTATTGTTGCTCTGTCTCGCTTTTCGTGACAGTAGACCTATCAATAATAGCTGTGTTTCAAAACGACTACTTGTAAAGCGTCATTAATATTTTTAATACAAATTATTTAAGGTTGCTCTCAAATCCCCTGCTCAACAAATTCAAAAATTTCTGACACATTTTCTGAGTCATTTTTAAACGTAAAGGCATAAAATTGGCCGAGCTGACTATTGAAGCAATTTGGAATCGAAAGACGTTTTTCAATTTTTGAGAAATAAATTACTTCTTGAGTTAAAATTGATCTTTGTCACATGGTAATGGGTTTTTCTCCTTACTCTCGCTGCCAAGTCTAGAAATTTGGTTCAAAACGTCCACTGTGATAGTATTTTCTGAAAGATCTTTTGCGTTTACCAAAAAACAGGAAACGTCTTTCGATTACATAGTTTTTGAATAACAACAAATGCCAATTTCATGCGTTTCCGAACAAGAATGAGTTAAAGCATGTGTCAGAAAGTAGCCTCTTAGGATTTGAGAACAGTCTTCATATATTTTAAAAACATCCAAGTTTACTTTCAAACTGTTGTTTTTGTTCCCATTGTGCTCCACAATATTTTGCAGACTTTTAGTTCTAACTAGAAATCAGCCGAAAATTCAATTTCGTTTTCGTTTTCGGCCCAAAATGTGAGTTTTGCCAAAAAATTCGGCCGGATCGAAACTCGATCAAATCTAACTGTATTCTATAAATCTCGTTTCTTCCTTCAGAAATTTTCAACATTACTCATTGATTTGAGATTTATCGGCTCAAATGAGACACTCTTTAGTTACAGCTATGAACTTCCCTGTTTATAATTATCAGTCATAACTGTCTCAAGACATGAGTGCAAATCATAAAGCAAGCAATGCATATATAACTAAACTTTGAAGACGCTTATCACGTGCTCATTAAAAGCTGCAGACTTATCAGAAATAGAAAATTTACAGTTTGAAACCGCAGAAGTGTTTCAAATACTATTTCTAGTGTAACAGATGATCCTTTACAAAAATCACTATAAAAGATAATTCGTGGTAGGTATACCTAAAACACTTTTTAATTAGATGAAATTCGAATTAATTAGGAAATCATCCTGTGCCGTTGATGAATCAATTACATTTTATTTTGTATGAAAATAAAAAAGGAGCACATGTATAATTAAATAATAATTAAGTATACTTATGTATAATTACTTTAAAAAAAAATTTGGACATTTTCGTTTTCGGCCTAAAATAGAAAGATTACCGAAATTCGGTTTCGGTCTTAAAAACCTTAGTTCTATCCCGTTATATTGCTCTTTTCTTGTGTTTTCCGAAAAGGAAACACTGGAAAAAGAGTAAATTTTCTTGGATATGGAGATAACAATAAATAAATTAAATTCTGCGTTGTGAATTTTATTAGTAAATTTGTCAGTTGCGTATAAACGATATTTACAGACAAACATACCGTAATCTATCCTATTTCTTAACTTTAAAAAAAATCTTATCTTGTATTTTTGTCTTCTTCCGACTTACGCGGTACAACGAGTTTAAGTAAATTTTATTATTTAGTAATTAGTTTAGTAATTAGTTTATTAGTTTAGAAACTATTTAGTAATAAATATGCGATAGAATTCAAGATTCAATACAATTCAGTGTTTCAAATATTAAATAAAATGAGCTCAAAATATAAATGCGACTTGCAGAGCTGATGCTAAAGTTCCTTACGACTTGCACGGCCCCTTGCCACTTTCAACAATGACCCTTTGCAACTTTACGCAGAGTTCAAGTATTTGTTTCTTCCAGAGTTCAAGTATCCTTGCGACTTGCAGACTTCAAGTACTTGTGACTTGTAAAGTTCAAGTAACCTTGCGACTTGCAGCGTTCAAGTACCCATGCGATTTGCAGCAGTGTTGAATTCGGACCCTTTTCTCCGGGAGAGATTTCTGTGGCTCCGGGGGGAGGGGAGACATTATAGAATTCCGGGGGGATTCTATAATGTCACTTTTTGACCATTGAAACCACAAAATCTTAAATCTTCCGTGGGGGAGCGAGGGGGGGGGGGGCTTCTCAATGCTCCGCGGGGATGTCTCCCCCGGGGCACCTCCTGGATTCATTACTGATTTGCAGAGTTCAAGTTGAATCCTCTTGCGACTTGCAAGAGTTCAAGTTTTAAACAAGTTGTGTTTCAAATATCAAATAAAATGAGCTCGAAATAAAAATGCGACGCTGAAGCCCCTAATTAGTATCATATTAAATAATCAATTAGATTATTATATTTAATCATTAGATTCAATAATCAATATTTATAGCTCTTTTTTATGCACGAAGTTGTTTTTGAAAAATGCATTATTAAACATAAAATACTGAAAGCAACAACCATTAGGCCAGGTCATGTGACTTTAAAAAAAAATCTTTCTTCGAATGAAGGGGGCTTGAACCCTATAAGCTCCTCCCTTTGCAAAGTCCCTGATTTTTCATTCAAGACATTTACACCTCGAAAGTAACGTATCGATTAGATCGACGCACTTGGGTATCTTAAAATGACTCACATCTCATGAATCATGATATCTGAATATCTAAGCATCTCTTTCTTGCTGTTTCGGGAAAGAGAAAATAAATTTTAACATTCACAAATTCATTCATATTTAAATATTCTTTTAAATGCGGAAATGAGTACTAGAATATCTTTTTAATCACCCCCCACTTCTAAAATTATGGCAAATAATAATGCATAAAAAATAAGTAAAAATATAAATCATTTTGAGCAAATTGAGAAAATTTTGTATTATTTCAACTTTTTAAAACTATGTCAGGTATGCTTAACAAAATATCCATGTGAGATTGGAGGGATTTCCTAGAGTATTTCTTACTTTCTGATTCTGTACATATTTAATTTGTAGGAATGCTATACATAATTTATTTCAACAATTGAATATCTGCTATTTTAACAAAAAACAACATATACCCAACATATCTGCAAAAATTGAGATCAGTTGATTGTTTTAATAAAAATTGTTTCTAATTTCCAAAGGACATCACAATAAGTGATAAAAAAAAAGAAAGGCGAAAGTATGAAAAAGTAATAGCACAAAGAGCTGCAAACTTTTGACCATATCCTGGTTCTTTTTTCTTTAATTATTTAAAACGTTTTAACTATTACATTAAAACTACTAATCTTTTAGAAATGATCCATTGTTCCATCAGTTAAAAGTTAAATAAAATAAAAACTGTATTTATAAAGTTACTGTTTTTCTTATTATACGAGGGTCACTCTGAAATTTTTGAAATACCGCTAAATGGTGCAAGTTAAAGTTACCAATTCTTAGCAGTGTTTAAAGTAGTTGCCTCTAAGATTAATGCATTTTTGTAAGCGAATTTTCCAAAGATTAAATGCCTCAGCCATTCATTTCTTGGAATAAATAAAAAATATTATTTTATAGCCTCATAAATCTCATCTTCGGACTGGAAACGAAACAAACATATATATATATATTTTTTTTTTAAATAGCCAAAAGTCATACATAGCAAGCTCAGGAGAATAGGGTGGATGTTCTATCACTTTGATGCTTTTTTGTTCAAGAAATTCGACAGTAATCTTTCCTGAATGAGAAGATACATTGTCATGGTGAAGCATGAGTCCCCTAACATTCACATTCAGTTCTTGAAAATTTTCTGGAAGGCATTTAGTGGTGTACCAGTTAGTTGTAATTGTCTTCTGTCCACCTAGCTTAAGGCCCCTGTCCCTACCGGCAAAGGCACTCACGAGCTAATGCTAATCCTATATGGGGAGGGATTTTTATCTTGTTTGCATTTCGACATTTTTAAATAATTTTTTTTTCTTGCATTGGATAGCCGAGGTCCGTCTCTACATCGCACTTTTTTTTTACTTTTTCGATTTTGGTCACAGAAATTTTTTATAACGTTACTTTCATTTTCAAAACCGGTTCTGAAAATGAAAGTGTCATTCTAAAAAATATCTGCAACCAAAATGAAAAAAATAAAAAAGATGCGATGTAGTGACAGATCTCGGCTTTCCAATGCAAAAAAAAAAATATATTTAAAAATGTCGAAATGCAAACGAGATATTAGAAAAATCCCTCACCATAGGGTTAGCATTAGATCATGAGCGTCTTCCCCGGCAGGGACAGGAGCCTTAATGGCTTTGACCACACCTGATGTACAGTCGTGGAAAAAAAAAGTAAACACCCCCTACTAACTCCTCAATAAATTATCGTAGAAGAAAGTTACTGGTACCAAACGATTGGAAATAAAGTCTACTTTTAAATGATGTATATAAAATTTGCTTAGGTGGGGGGGGGGGGGGGGGAGAGAGGATCTACATATTAAAATGAATCCAAACTTCATTTTTTTTTCAATGACAATACCCAATTTTAACAAGATATTTCAAATCTTCGGTTCAAACTATGCCTAGACACCACATTTCAAGACATTTGAATGACAAGTTTTTGAATTATAAACATTCAAAATTTGGTGCTTCTAATGTTAAATTACATTTTCATATTTTCATTAATATCTCCTAATATCTCCTAATGTGATAATTTTTTGTGTAGCAATAATACTAAAATACCCAAACATAAATACGTTGAATTTGCAATTTTTATA
Organism: Maratus speciosus; assembly: GCA_963932465.1. Lineage (NCBI taxonomy): Eukaryota > Metazoa > Arthropoda > Arachnida > Araneae > Salticidae > Maratus > Maratus speciosus. The sequence goes on from OZ010788.1 coordinate 110,078,287, forward strand.
ATTTTATGATATGAATTATGAATTACGAAATTCAAAGAAATTATGAATTGAAACGTACAATTTTTTTGATGGATTTAGATTTATTACGTTCTGCTTAATGGAAATCCAAAATTTCACAATTTTCTTCCAAGTAATTTTCAAATTATGCTTAAAAAACGGCAAAATGATGGTTTAAGGGGCCGTCTATGATAGAATTGACTGGATATTTTTAAATTTCTTATGCTATCCTGTAATCTAGCAGTCTTCAATGACTGCTTGAGTGGCGCTTTAGGTGCCTTGATCAAGAAGGGTGCTCTCTCGGTCAACAATCGAATACCGAACTTCAATCTGGATGCAATCCCTAAAATACATTCGTTTTAAAATAATTTCTCGAAAACTTATCGTACGAATTGTATAAAAATTTGTTTTTAGGCTAATTGAAGGGTGTAGAGCTCATTTATGCTGTCAGAATTATGTACTGCTATTGAAAAAAACAAAGTTATAGTTCGTTTTAATACGTAGATGGCACCCTAAGCAAATTTAATATGCATCATTTAAAAGTAGAGTTTATTACCAATCGGGTGGTACCAGTAACTTTCTTCTACGATAATTTTTTGCAAAGTTAGTTAGGGGTTTTTTTTTTTTTCCGCGACTGTACTTCTGAAGAACACGGCATACATTATTTTTTCCATTGCTTGTTGTCTTTTCACCATTGTTGGTTTAGGATCATTTTAAAAGACCCATACTTTACTTTCTTGACATATTGAAACACCAAAAGAGATATATTGTGTCTCATCACTAGTTATGATTTTAGAAATAATCCGGAGGCCGCCAACATTAAGTAATTTTAGGATTTCTTTACGGATTCCGACACGCTCCTCGTTTTGGTATTCTGCTAAATTATGGGGGATCCAACGACAAAGTAATTTTTTCATATGAAGCTCTTCATGAATAATTTTATGTATAGCTTCGAATCCAATGTTAAGTTCCTTCTGTTAGGTACAACGATTATTATCGAGTAACATTTTTTTGTACGGCCGACACATTTATGGGACTGCAGTTGACAGCAATCTTCCTGTGTGTTCTTCCTTTAAATAAAATACTTCGATCTCGTTTAAATTCTATAAATCATCTGAATACAGTGGTACGAGGTGGAGCTTCATTTACATATGCTAATTGTAGACGTTGAAGGAATTCTTCTTCATTTAGCCCCACTTCTTTAAAATCACTAGTTGCGTAGCAACCCGTTGTGTTGCTTTTGAATTGCATGAGACAATCGATCTTTTTGCGAAAAATAAAATCTTAACTTTATTGTAAATTTAGAAAGCCATTGCAATATTAATTTTATTAAATATAATATTTCAAATAATAAGTTATATTTACAATTTAAGTCAAAACTTTCCCAATAAAAATGCACATATTCCATAACTTTATTTGCCTAGAGCTTTTCGCTCTTCCAAGATTTTGCTTCGAATTTCGGAGTTCGTAGATATGATGTCATTTGGGTCAACTTATACAAAAATGAATTTGTTTGGACGAATTTATTCAGAAGCATTTTATATTTGTGAATTAAAATAAAAATTTAAAGAATTATTTTTTTTTTTATCGCTTAAACTTTTCTCTTTTTTTTTTCTCGCTATTTCACATTTTTAATGTCCGCTTCTGAAATGTTTTATTAGCCATCTTAAGGCAATGGTTGAAAATCTACTTTACGACTTTAAATTAAATGAAAATAACGCGCGATGTTTTTTTTTCTTTTGACGTCAACAGAATTTATCTCAATGTTCCAGTCGAGAGTCGAATATGCGTTTCTAAAATAAACGGATTCCTGAAGCTTGAATATGTGTGAGTTCGTATTTCGTGAAATTTTCTTGAAAACTACAATCATTTTTTCACTATTTATTCAAATATACGTTAATTTCATTTTAAAAATGATTTCAAACAATGATACCTAATAATCCTTGTAATTTTCCTTTTTCTCTCTTTTATCAACAAAAATGGAGCAATTTTAGTTTCCATCATTACAGAAATGTCATCAAAATAACGTAAAAATTTATATCTCGAAAACTAAACAAATTTTAAAATTCTACGACCACGTTTAACATCCTCGGACCCATGCGGATAACTGGCGTTAATTTGATCACCCAACATTCCATATTCTAGGATGAACAGCTGTGAAATACAAATGGACAGTCACTTTTTAATATAATAGATTCATGAAGTTTTAATTTTGCTATAAAAAATTAGTCAGGGACAAATGCTGAATTATTTATATTATTTTAAGTGCAAATGGCTTATTCCGTAATGGAGCCTGTACGCAGTGGATATAGATTAAAAAATATTATTCTTGAAAATTATTTAAAACGACATAATAAATAAATCAATTAAAATAAAGTTTTCAAGAAAATTGCATTTGAAAGTAGATTTTTTTCCCTATATAACGGGTGTAAAAATTGAAGATGCGCGATGTTTAGAAATTCAAAAAATTGCAGTAGCAAAGATTGCAAATCCGACATTTAATCGTCAAACGTTGCCATTCTCAAAATGACGCCAGCCGTACGCACGGACATATTTTTCCTTTAGATAGATTTTCAAACGTGAAGTTCCGCTTGTCAGCTAAAACTTTGCATGTGAAAATGTATTCTTTTGACTTGAGGGTCTAATTTCAGTACCGTGAAGTACAAATTCCAGAAACTGATGTCTTTTAGATATATTCGTGTAAAAATATGTAGTTTTATCAAAGAAAAGGATTGTTTTCTTTTAAATATGGCGCGTACAAGAAGCATTACGCCAAGTGTCTCAAATTCGGTATCAGCCGAATGAAAATATATTGTAACATTAGCTTTATGAGCGAAAATGTTTTTTAAATAGTGACGTCATTTTCTGTTCAGACTTAAAATAAAGTTATTTTTAATTGTAATGAGTAAATGGTATCAATAAGGATAAATAAACCCCAATATTTCTTTTTTTTCTGCAACAGTGGAAATAATATGATTGCTACCATTTTGATGAAATTTCAAAAAATCTTTTCAAATTAAATTAAAAATGTAAAAGTGAAAATATTTAGAAAAATAGCCAGTGCGAGGACATCTACAAATGAACAGCTTTCATTTAAAAAGAGAATTATTAGCAAAATTGGTACAGTAGAAAGTTCAAGAAAGATGTCTAAAAAAGCTATCTTGTGTTTTCAATACATAGATTCTTTTTTCTCTTTTACTTTAACAATTGCCTAGCAACTCTATTTCATACAAATTACATTTAAAAGCACATATTTTTCCCAATTCGACTCGAAAAATTTAAATTGTTCGACTACATATATGTTAAATTCGTGCTTTTTTATATATTATTCTTTTATTTATTTATTGATGAAGCTTTAATTTCTTTGTAGAAAATTAGCGGGAGAGAAATTCTGAACTTTTTTTTAATGTGCAAATTGTTTATTAATATTTCGCAATGGAGCCGACACGGCAAAATCATTTAATTGATAAATAACAACGAAATAAAGCCTAAACTCACTGGGTTTTATAACAGACGATATTCTTGACATAGCACTATTTTAATTTCAATTTTTTTCGGTTTTTATGAGAAAATGGCATCAAAAGATACAGCAGTCTACTATTTTCATTTTTTCCTTCTTTAGTTTCAACAGAAATGTAGTACTTCAGCTGCCACGATTACAAAAAAAGTAATAAAAACTACAAAAAAATTAATATCTTAAAATTAAAATGAGATACAGCTTTCAAACAAATTGCATTTAAAAGAGAATTTTTTTCGTTATACAGCGGTGTAAAAATCTAAAATGTGCGATGTTTAGAAGTATAAAAATTTGCGGTAGAGAAAATTACAAAACCAAAATTTTATTTCAAATTTCGAAGTGTTGCCATTCGCAAAATGACGTATGCGTTACGCACAGATGTGTTTGTCCTTTATAATATAGATAGAAAATCACAGCTCGGTAATGCTCTCGCGTCAACTCCATTTTCTTTTCATTCAAAATTTATTCTACGATAGCTAAATCGCAATTATTGCCGCAAATTATCGTCTATGGGCATGAAAGTGTTCAAATTTACATGTCTGACCATTATTATTATTATTATTATTATTATTTTGGCGCATAACGTCTACCCCTGTCTAAAAAATTTCAGAGTTAGCCCAAAACGCAACTTTTCAATACTCTAACACGTTAGGTGTTAAAATCAAACTTAAAACATGTTAAATTGATGTTAAAATGTGTTTGGGAACTGTGCCACTATTCTCAAATGCATTTTGAAGATTAAGTGATATTGCTGCTAAAACTACTAAAATGGCAATTATTTCTTAATTAGAGTAACAATATCATCAATAAATTCAATTAATAAATATATCCATGAATTACTGTCTTTAGCATACATAAAACGGCAGAAACGAGATTATCAACTTTAATCTAAATTGTAGTCCCTTAAAGTTGCTAATCTTAAATATTTGCTACTACATTGATAACTAAGGTCAGATTAGAACAAAACATTATTTGGAATAGAAAGGAGTTAGGGGCTGGGTCTGTCATATGTGTATTCTGATGGCAAAAGAAAAACAAATCATTCTATCCCGAATATACAATTATACATGCATGTTATGCTTATTACTAATTTTTTTTTCTTCTTTTGGTTAGCCGAATTGATATTCTGGAAATAACTGAAAAAAAAAAAAATTCACTGCATTAAAATAACGAAAATATAGTTGACAGCACTGACTTATGTTCATTTGCTCAATAACTACGGTTTTTAAATGTTGTTTGTAATTATTTAATTGCTGGTTATTAATTAAGATCAAAATAAAAACAAATTGTTTTATCGACTTTTTCTAAACGGTATGCTATGTGACTCCTTAATGCAATTTCGCACCAAATAACTGGTAAACCGAGTTAGCTAAACCATGAACGTGGTGGCTGGGTATAGTAAAATTATCGATCTTGCGGCAAACTATGGAGTCATAATTCCTATCTCGAAAACAATATTACAGGGTGGCTACTAAATACTGTTACCAATATTCAGTCATTTTATTTTACGAACATGATAAACGCACTAATATGATGAACATCAGAGATGAAATTTTACCGGGAAATAATTTTACTCGAATCGACCGCCATCTTTATCGATTACCAAAGATAATCTCTTATGCCATTGTCCAACTGCGGCAAGAATCATTTTAAGAGGTAATGTAATCAGTTATATTCATGCAACATGGAAGCTTTGAGCGAGTCCAAACTTCTGTGTTGTTTGCTATTGACTTTAGCCTCTAAAATCCCCCAAACGCAATAACCTAAACAACGATTTTGATCTGGTGAAGAAGGTGTCCAATCTTCTTTCATGATAAAGTTCGGACAATTGACATAGAGCCATGCCTGTGATGATTTAGCTCGGTGCGAAGGTGCAGAATCTTGCTGAAATATCCAATTCTTTTTGGGATACAACCTGTCAGATTGTGGCAATAAATGTGTAGCCAATATGTCCTGTTTGTAATATTCCGCATTTATTTTTATCCCTTTATCGCTGAATTTCAAAAGCAATTTTCCATTGTTTGACACTGCAGCCCAAACCTTAACAGAATTCTTGTTCTGAAAGCATTTAATAGTTCGAAGATTCTCAGGTATATCCTCGAAGGTTGCTGAATATACCATATCCCTTTTTAGCATTATAACGCTGTTACAGTTCAGTGCAAAATAGCTTCTCGTCAGAAAATATTATTCTGTCAACACTTTTCCTACCATGCTGCTTCAGCAATTTCTTGCATCTTTGTAATCTTTTTACTCTTTGTGCAGCAGTCAAAGCCTGAACTTTCCTTTGCTATAAGGACGAAAACCCACGTCTTAATTTATAATAACTTGCATAGTTCTGCGACTCACGTTCTCTTCTGCACTGTAAAAAAAATTCCGCAACGTTCCTGGAAAAAAATGGGCAGCTGAGTTGCCCATTATTTCCAAGAAACATTTCTTGAAAATGACTGGTACTTTACTGTATATGTTAAAAACTTTCTACAGAAATGCCAGTAAGTTTCCTGCGAAATACCAGGAATATTTCTGTTGACAGCAAAACATTACTGACATATTCAAGGCTGGAGTAGCACAAGAGCGAAAAATGTCCAGACCAGGGATCGAACCTGGATACTTGGCGTGCCGTGCCAATGCCTTACCTGTTAGGCTATCCGGACCGATACCTGGCTGACATAATTCACTCTGGATGTTCGTTCCCTTCATTATGACATTACTGACATTTCACAGCATGCGGGATCCGCAGACGATTTTTACATTTCCAGTTGATAATTTTCGCTTTATTATCATTATTTGTTAGAATGAAAAAATATTTTGAAATTGACATCAAAATTAATATTTATAATTTACACGAAAAAATAAATTTTCAGTTAAAATTCAATAAAGTAAATATATATGTGATATATTGTTTCTGAACTTTGCTTAAAATATAAAAATATATAAATGTAAATAATAATTAGAAAAAAAATCTAGACAAAAAATATTTTGGATTTTCGTCAGTGATTATGTTAGTTTACAAGTTAGATAAAATACATATAAATTTTCATGAAAAAAAAACCTAAACGTAATTGTATATTTTTTCCGAAAAAAAAAAAAATTCAAATTTGCAGCAATTCAAAGTGTCAAATATATGTCAAATTTAAATCAAATTGTAATAAAGTGTTAAAATATAAAATTAATTAAAAAAGAAAAAAAAAGTCAAGAAGTAGCATCGAACCCGGGCCGTACGGGTGGCGTGCAAGCTTTCTGCGTCCACACCACGAAAGACGAGAGCTGCAAACTAATGGGTATTTGAAACGTATGCTAAAACTCGGCATCTAATTTCTGAAAATCTAAGGCCCATTTGAAGAAATCCTTTCACAAGAATAATTAGAGATAAGAACTCTAAAACATACTTTAAATTAATCAAAATAGGTGAGAATCATATTTGATTGTCCCCTGGTTAATGCAGATCCAAATAATAGGTATATTTTTTTTTTACACAGTCTGCTCGTTAATGATTTCACAGACAAGTACGAGAGATAATCTCTTAGTGATGTCACAGAGGTATTGTATTTTCATCTGAATTATCTTGACAATAGAGACGTAAAGGATTATGTCGTCTATTGATTTATTTGCATTCCATATTGATTTTTTTACATTCATTTAAGGAATTCGTTTTCGACACTCGCGCGCGAGCAACGGATTATAGGGAAAAAAAATAATAAATGGCGGCCGCAGCGTTTTGCTGTTTCCAACTTTTCTTCAGGAACGTTTCAGATAAGAAAACCAGAATTTCACAGGAAAGAGCTAAATTATTCTGAAAACCTGATAAAAGGCGAAACGTTCCTGGATTTTACATGGAAAGTTACCATTTTTTTTTACAGTGTGCAGCCATTTTATTTGCAGGATGTTGTGGATTTCTTCGTATCTTTTTACGAATTCTTTTGATGCGCTCTTTTGTGCGAACTGAGGGTGGACGACCAGACCTAGGTCGATCTTTACAGCTGTTAGTATCGAATAATCGATTGATAGTTCTATATATAAATGTTCTATTAAAAACAAGGCATTTTAATCGCTTAAAGGTTTTACCAGCGGAAAATACGCGATCAAAGAGTTGTTTAATCATCATTCTTTTGGCTTCCATCTTTAAAATAATTTTAAATATTTGCTTTAAATGAAAATCGTCTGCACTATTAGAAAAATGCCAAACGCTGAAATAGATAAATAAATTGTTTTACCAAAAGATTAAAATTAATTCTCATTTTTTGGAGTGTAACAGCATTTAGTAACCACCCTGTAGATACCAGAAAACAATGCCAATTGCAAAGTTGCAAAGCATCCTAGATTCAATATCAAATGATGTCTTATACGCAAAAATAACTTTATTAGAAGCCCAGAAATATAATATTTGTATATCTAATCACCAGCTTAAATATTCCACGAATGCATGCAGAAGCGTGGTATTATAATGTAGCTGTACATTTAGTAATAAAACTAAGACATGTAAGCAATGTACAATGTATTTTAATAACAAAATAAAGTTAAATATGCTCAATGTCATCGATATACAATGACGATTCCATCGAAACACAATGACGATTTATTTAGGCGAAAAGGAATTAAGGAATCACTCAGTATATTTTTATAAATGAATCTTCTATTTTTGATTTATTAAATCCCCGCTTTTTCTTTTGCTTAGGCATTTTCAAATTTAATGTTTCTTTTTAAGATTAAAATAGATAACTCATTTTGAAATTTTTTTATTTCCAACTTTTTCGCCTATAGGTATGATCACTGTACATAATTCTGAAAGTGTGTTTTTTTCCTTTCACTTTTCACGTCTTTTCTCACTTATTGATCAAATGATGCATTTGGCTCTATTCCCACTTGTTTTAACTCTCTTCTTTCCTCCTGATTGATGACTTTCTTACTTGTATATTTGTGCGTCTATTGCGTTTGCAATCAACAATGTCAAGGTAACGCTCATGCATGCATGCATTTATTCACAATATTTATTTACGTTTCTTCTATGGCAGAGAAACTGATTTGTTGATATAAAGTTATTTCTTTTGATTTCCTGATATATTTCAGCCATTCAAAATGTGGAAGAAGAGGTTTAGATGCAAAAATGTTAAACAAATTCTTAATAAATCATTACACACGCAAAAAAAAAAAGAAAGAAATACAGAAAGAAAAAAAATTACAAACACCAAGATATAAAAAAATTATCCATAAAAAAAAAAAAAAAAATTCATTCCCATATTAAAAAAATGATTTTATTTTCATCATATTTACCTTCAGATGATATACTATACAATGGCTCTATACATAAATGATCATATATTTTATAGAAGTTGCTTCACTGAACCGTCCATAACCTCTTCGCTACCTGGGTCCACATATGTGGACCTCTATTCTTTATAAAGTAGTACCCCCATTATCCGGGTTAATATGGACCAAGCTCACCATGGATAAGCAAAAAAATTCGGATAAACCGGATTTACCCAAATCGTCACCAACTTAGGAGATGAAATGTAAATTTTCATTTAATTCATTAATTTTTATGGTACTAGTAACATTTATTTGGTGTACATTTCGTAACTTTTAAGAACAACGGGGAATAAAATTGTGTACTTGAAAAAACCTTTGATAGTTTTTTTTTGTTGTTAAATGTCAATTTTGCTGCAGTTTTTTTTTTCTTTTTTGCTGCACCATTACGCTACAGCATAGCAACCAATTTCTAAGATTTTTTCTTACTACCAAAACTTACCAGTAAATTTTGCCGAAATCTAACAATTGTCAACTATTAAATATGGCAAAATTTTGCATTAAATTTTAGAGGAAATAAAACCGTACAATTTGGCAGCTATGTGATTCTATTACTGTCATGAAAATTGCAGGTGTAGCCTAGTCTTTCTGCTTAAAGTATTAAATGGTTTTTGCCAATCGAACTTATACCTTTGGAATGGATCAATTTTTTCTAATGGACTGATGGCTTCCATTATTATGAAACAGCCATTATAAATGAAGTGTTAGGTAAAGATGAAAGAGCAGCCGTAAAAGTTACAACTCTGATTTTCTGGTCAGAATGGGGAAGAAATAGCCATATTTTTCTTGAAAAAAAATTATGGCCATTTTTTGTGTCATTAAAAATCTGAGTTCTTAAGTTTCATAGATATTTAAAAAAAGGAACACCAACCTGAAAAGTCCAAGTTTTGAGAAAAATGTATTTAAAGATTTAATTGATATTTTTATTGGTGATTAAATAGCTAAATTTAATAAAATCTTGTTTTATATGAAGGATTATCACCTACTTCTATCTCATATGACTCTTCAAGCTCCTTTTTTGCAGCTTTATTTCTTTATAAGTAAAAATCAATTTTTTTTGTCGAATTTCGCTTACCTGGTCCCTTTAAAGAATTTTCTCCTACGAATGTATCGTTTGAGCAAAACAGCCACAGAAACTTTTTAATGAAACAGGCTTAACAATACAATTTTATTGATGGATTGTTGACTTTAATAGTTCTTATAAACGGGAAGGAAATGCAATGTATATGCTGACGTTGTTTCAGCTTTGTAGGATTAAATAAAGTAGCTTCCGCTTGGAAAATGTTTCGCTACTGCTACTTTTCTAATACAAACCCAATACTGGGTTAATGTTGCATTCATTCGCATGAAATACTTGGTTTTGCTACATTAGAAATATTTCTAATGAAGCATCAGAACTGCACAAATATTGTCTTTACATTAGCAAGATTCTTCAAACAACCATTAGGGGAAATATATCATGCAAGCATTAGCCAAGGATTTAGCCAAAATATAGCCCATATTGACCAAACGTAGGTTTACTGCTGGGTTTCTTTGAAATGTAAACTGCACTGTAAAACAAATCCGTCAATATACACAAACTTTTCCGTAAAATTTTACGGAATAGTTTAATATTTCTAAAAATACAGTACAATTTCCGTAATTGACATTATGAGATTATAAATCCATATCAACCCAGTAAGTTTTCCATAAATTTTACAGAAGATTTCTGTATTGCTTTCAAAATAGTACAAATTCCGTAAATGATGTTCAGAAATAATTGACCTGATGTTTGGAAAGTGAATTAATTAATTGTTGTATGTACTTGTCTTACAGTGATATTATTTTCAATGAAACTTCAATTTTGGCTAAATGTCGCTCTATATTGAAAATATATCCAATGATTTCCCAATGGCGTTGGTTTTACGTGAGTTTTCAAGTAAAACCGATAAAAGTTATCATGTATATTTAAACTATATAGTTTTTTAGCGCTATAGTATTTTTCTTTCTTTCTTTTTTTTTAAAAAAAATAAAAAGCTTTCAAATTGTTTTGTAAAATTCTTTAGGATATTGAAAAAAAACTAAAATCTTATTAATTCTTTTTAAGTTTGAGATAGTTGAAAAGGAAGTGTTACAGTTTATTTTCCATAATGATTTTAAAATAATGTTTCAAGCTATTATTATTTTTTTATGAAAAAATCTATTTTTAATTTTAATATTTTAAAATCTATTCACGCAAAATTTGGATACAAAAAAGTGTATATGCAGTATTCTCTAATGTTTTTGTATCGAAAACTTGCGCTGTGTAAGCAATATGGAATTGTTCCATGGAATTATCTGCAGTGGTGCCCTCTATTGTCAAGATTTTGAACTAATTTTTTTGTTTGTGTCATGCAAAATCCGTCCCCGCTGAACATTTATCTGCAAACCGCATGTCTCTTCGACTCATACATCTTTTTTAGTATTATTGTGTTTTAATTTCGCACCGAACTTTTGAAAAACCCGGTACATTATTTTCAGGGCTTAAATTCTAATTTTAAAAAAGTACCGGAGCTCTAATATTCTGAAGCATTAAAAACCCATTCAAAGTGTATCCTTCCGCCCGCATATTTTTATTTCATACATTATCTGCAAAATTTAAAACAATATCCTCTTCAGCAGAAGAAAATTTTCAATCTATTTTGACTAAATATATATGCATTTATGTATAATAAAATCTATAAATGAACAAAGCAAAAACATTAAAATGAGAAGTGAGGAATTTTTAAAAAGTCCTATTCGTCAAGGATTTCTTTGTATCAACTAACAAAACACAATACACAGCGATGTTCCGGTGGACTCCGTAACGCAGTATGTACGAGCTTCGGTGAATTCTGACCAATATTTAAATATTCGTTGATTCAAGTTGATATTCAAGTTTCGGATCTCAGCTCCGGTGAGCTCCAGCGCAAATTAAGCACTGAGATTTGAAAATATTTGTTTTCAATGTAATCAAGCATATAAACTGAATGTGAATCTCGTTTGCTCGCGAAAGTTTTGAATATGAATTGTGTTTTATCGTTGTGAAAATACTGACTCCACCAGTTTTCTTGTTCAAAACGCATGTTTTGCACATTCTGGTATTGGAAAGAAGGTACAGATAAGAATATATATATGTAATAATAAAACATTTTCGCCCTTTTATCTTAGTTAAACTATTCAAAATTCTTATAATATCTACCTTTTTTACCTGTCTTTAATAATATCTTTTTATTTATTATTCTAAAAACCTTTAATCTGTTAATAATTATACTTCTTTATAAAACCCACTAAAATACTTTATTTCTTCATTTATGAGACAATAAATTCTTTTTCTTTCGAATGTTTATTAAATATCATTTTGTTCCATATCCCATGAGGCCTTGCAAGCATCCTGTTTTCTCAATAATGCTACCGCTGGTAGGTATTAAGTTCGATCATCTACGTCATGCATATCCGCCTCTTTTTTAGGTCTTATCTTATCGCTAGCGAGTTCTGCTGTCCCGATCCTCTCCTCTTTCCACGTTGTTGGTTCATTGCTATATAATGTAACCGTTCGCGTCTTTTTTTTAGTATTTAACATTTTACATTCACTTGGAGAGCTAGATTTTTACGATTATTGTATTGCTGAAAAAAACCTTTGTCATCTGGAGAGCTACTAAATTTTCCTGTATTTTCGTCAAACTGTTTCTAATGTTTAACATCTAGCGGTTTATGTTTACGACGTAACAAAGACCCGAACATGGGTAGCACGATTACTAGTGGAATTAGTACATTTTATGGTCATTTAATAAATAATTGATGAATCTAACGGCTTCAGTTGTTATTTATGGGAAAACTACCAAGGGATGTAGGCCCGATTTTCCACTCCGACCATGATTTCACGACTGCAAACTTTGATTTCTCAGTTGGAGATATATCACGAGTGTATTGTTGCTGCTTAATACCAATATGTTTCTATCATACTGTAAAAAAAAATCTTAAAACAACAGAAAAAAATCTTCGAATTCCGAAAGTAAAAATTACGTAACAGACTTCTTATGTCATTCCATCCTCATATCGCTTATTTTCATGTCAAACAAAAAAAAATTCTGTTTTCTTTGCCATCAGTTTTCACTGCGACCATATAAGCTGTTAGATAACAGGAGAAACGCTTTGAAAGGGAGGTCACCCCCTATGACGTATAGAATGTCATTTAGAATGACCAATAAGCATTGATTATCATACACCCCACGCTAACCGCTTCTCTTCTAACTTGAATTTGAATCGTTGTTGTGTCTTGTCTCAAGTGTACTGCGTTTAAAATCGCAGGACGTTCAATAAAATGCGTTCATCTAATTGAAAAAGAATAATATACAGTAGCGCTCAAAAGTATTTTGACAACATTATATTCTGTCTTATTTTATTTAATATAAAAATGTAAAAGAAAATATATTCTCTATAATTGAGAACACTATGATTGCAGTTATTCAAATGTATCAAGTTTCAACTTGTTTGTTTACACTCGGCGCCACCAAATAAATATTACTTCTCCTTAGCTCAAAAGTATTTTGACAATTAGTTTGCATTTAATTGTTGAAGGTGTCAGTGGCGCTATAGCTTCGATTAGTGTTTATATTGACTTACTGTAATTATTTTTAAATGCCGAAATGTAAAAAATATTGAAGAGATTCTAGAAAAGCCGAGGTAAATCACTTAAGAAAGGTAGACTGCAAGCAGAATTAGCTCGTTCTTTTAACGTGTCTCGGCAACTTGTTATTACATGGAATAAAGTTTTTAATAAACAGAAATACATCGAAAATAACGCTCAAAGTGGCCAACCGAAAAAAACAACTTGCAATGTTGGCTGTATTATAAAAATGATATCTACAAATGATTGTGGTAAGTCCGATGTAATAATAAAAAATGAATTGAAAGAAAATTACGGCATAGACATACACGTTTCATCAGTCAAACGACGCCTAAACCTCTATGGTTTACATGGCAGAAGAGCAGCAAAAACACGTTTGTTATCTACTAAGAATAGGAAGGCTAGAGTTGCACCTATAAAACGGCATAACCCTTTCAGGGGAAAAGCAATTCCATTGATAAAGTGTTGAAATTAATGATTGATACCAGAATTTTGGTTAAAAAATATTCTGTTTATTATGTGTGTGAAATATAGATTTTTCCTATTTACAAATAAATTTGTTTTCAAATTCCGGTGTCGATCATTAATTTCAACACTTTAGCAATGGAATTGCTTTGCCCCTGAAAGGGTTATGCCGTTTTAGAAATGCAAATCTAGCCTTCCTGTTCTTAGTAGATAATAAACGTGTTTTTGCTGGTCTTCTGCCATGTAAACCATAGAGGTTTAGGCGTCGTTTGACTGATGAAACGTGTATGTCTATGCCGTAATTTTCTTTCAATTCATTTTTTATTATTACAACGGACTAACGACAATCATTTGTAGATATCATTTTTATAATATAGTCAACATTGCAAGTTGTTTTTTCGGTTGGCCACTTTGAGGCTTATTTTCGATATATTTCTGTTTATTAAAAATTGTATTCCATATAATAACAAGGTGCCGAGACACGTTAAAAGAACGAGCTAATTCTGCTTGCAGTCTCCCTTTCTTAAGTGCATTTACAGTAGGGTGGTGCGAAAAAAGTCAATTTGATATTTCCGAGTTGCTATAGTGCGGAAAAGTTGCGATTGGTAAATACAAGAAAAACACAAACAAAATTATTTAAATCGGACTTTATCTTCCGATCCCGCAAACCGCCTAAAAATTTAAAAAAAAATGGAAATTTTCCGATTTTTTCAGATTTTTTTTCTTTTTTTACGTATGTATATTTTTTATTGCTATAGTGAAAAATATTTGCAGATTGTAATGTTTAATAATAATAAAAATAAACAGTTGCGTTTAAAGAATAGCTTCCGATCACGCAAGCTCAATACAAATCGGCAAAAATTCAATTTTCAGTGATTTTGATGAATAAAGAAAATAATCTCCTGAGATCATTTTGCGTTCCAATATTAACATTTGCATATAAATTGTACAATGTACAACTCTTTGCTTGTTTAGATATTTGATAATGTTTAAACAAACCAGAACTCACCACGGGAAGGTAGCTGCACTTCGAGTTCAAACCACACCCTATCCTCCATCCAGCCAATGAGGGTATTTGCTATTTACATTACTTAAATATATAGTTTGTTATAATAGAGTCAAAACACTGTATTAAAAAACTAGTGTCGTGACAGTATAAGATATACAATTTGTTATGTCATCTGTTTAAGTCTGACTTTTAGACGCAACTTTGTACTGCGATTTGGTGGTAATGACTGGTATTATGGACATTGATTTCAGTGTGGTCCTGATGCCCGTTTGATTGGGGCCCACATACCTTAAATGATGCTTCCGTTATTGATTTAACGCACCGCTGGACATCTTATGTGTAGTTGGGAAACTTTTTATCATCCCAGACTGAGATATGACCTGATTGAACGAAGAAATGTATTTCTTCATGGGTTATTCTCCGATAAAGAGGTGGAAATGTTAATTTTGCTACATTACAATCAATTAATTCTGGATTGTAGGAGTGATAAAGATTCAGATACCTTTACCCTTTGAAACATTTTGCCTGGCTTTTAATACTCTTCTTAGCCCTAGCTCTCTTATGTGCCTCATCTTAAAAAAGACCATTGCCATCAGTAGGTTTTCCGGGTGAGCAAAGAACGATTTTCGTTCAGTTTCAGGGACTACACTTTCTTCAGCTTGTCACGAAAGTATCGAGATGTTTCAATTGCTCTGTACAGATGAATAGGTCCGTCTGTAATGTACTTACAGAATTTTATTTCAAAACAAACTGGCAAATAAGATTTTAAAATAAATGTCAATATGGCTTTAAGACATCCGATGGGTTTTCCACGCTCGCGTAAAGTCGAAGGGCTCGATTTGCACAAGTGAGCAATCAGGCATGTGAAATTGGACCGGAGTCACACTTTAATAAGTCATTTGGAAAGTTGCCACTTTTAATTGCTTGACTTATGCCAAGAAGATATCTTTGGTCCTTACTCAACAGTTGCCTGTCCACTTCTGGAATTTCGCAATCAGTCAATTGAAAATTTATCACCGAGAGCTTTACACAACAATGATATTGTGTCCAAATGGTGTACTAAATGATCTTGGGCCAGTTGTTTCAACATTCAAATGTTGAAAAATATGCCGGAAAGGTAATTCAACAAAATGGAATAAACAAACAACCCACTGCAGTGGTCGTCAGAGATGAACTTCAAGCTTTCTGATAGCACCACCTTTCTATCTAGTATTGGTATTTGTACCATCACAGCCTACCAAATCTAAGTATTCTAGTGAAACCCCTTGTTCAGTAAGACATGATACTATGAAAGCTACAATGCCCTTAGCAGGCCCGGAGTTTGGAGGCACATGGCCTAACTAAACTGAGCCACGTTCTTTTATGACAGGAAAATGTTCCTCTTTAATAGTTCGACGAACCTGTTTAGATGCAATCCTTTCTTTAACTAGGGTATCGTCCTTTCTTGCGTCTAAATAGTATATGACAAGCAGTTCATCTGAATCCAGTTGACTTTTCTGAAAATTTTATGGAGTTAGGTGAGACGAGGTGGGAGCGCGTACGCCGACTTCAGCGCTATTTTCCAACGTGGCTAATGGCAGTTGGGTGCACTACTAAACTTTTCAGACCTGAAACGAACTCTTCGTGGTAAGTTCTAGGTTGTTTAAAAATAACTTAATATGCTCAATAGTATCAATTAACATTTAAATCTTAACCTGAGACTGCAAACTGACCTCAGTTGATTATATTCTTAATGCATGGAAATCACTCAAAATTGAATTTTTGCCGATTTTTATTGAGCTTGCGCGATCGGAAGATATTCGCTAAACACAATTATTATTATTATTATTATTAAACAGTACAAACTGCAAATATTTTTCCCTATAGCGATAAAAAAATATATAAACGTAAAAAAAAAAAAAATTCTGAAAAAATCGGAAATTTTCAATTTTTTGGAATTTTTAGGCGGTTTGCGGGATCGGAAGATAAAGTCCGATTTAAATAATTTTTTTTTTGTTTTTCTTGTATTTACCAATCGCAACTTTTCCGCACTATAGCGACTCGGAAATATCAACTTGACTTTTTTCGCACCACCCTAATTTACAGCGTCTTTTCTAGAATCACTTCAATATTTTTTACATTTCTGCATTTAAAAATAATCACAATAAGTCAATAATCACTAATCAAAGCTATAGCGCCACTGACACCTTCAACAATTAAATGCAAACTAATTGTCAAAATACTTTTGAGCTAAGGAGGAATCATATTTCTTCGGTGGCACCGAATATAAACAAACAAGTTGAAACTTGATACATTTGAATAACTGCAGTCATAGTCAGTGGTGGGATTCAAATAATTTAACAACCGGTTCGCTGCCCGAATGATTTTTGACGTACAAAAATGAAAGGAAAATAAAGCATCACACGTACATTATGAAGAACTTTCAATATTAGAAGAACATTGTTAAAAAACTTCGATCTTTTGGCATATTGAAAAAAAAAAAATTCTGAAACATGTTTTCTTATAAAAGGACGTACTTTATTAAATACATATTCGGCAAACATGAAACCCTGATCAAGATTTCTATCAGAAAATGCATCAAAACTGTAAATACAATAAGGATGAAACAAAAATAAGAGAAATTTAAGCGTAAGAATTAAGTCATGTTCATGATCTAAAGTTGCAAACAGTTAGTTATTAAAAACACTAAATGTAGGAAGAGCTCAAGATACAGCTCAAGTCTCGAATCTCACGAGAATAGTAACTCACTGAATATCAAGCATTCCTATTTACGTCCTTGCTTTTGTGATAAATGATTGTAACTTCTTCAAAGTTAATCTCAATAATCGGTTCTTGTGAGTGATAAGTGCTTGATTTCTGGATTTTTTTGAATGCATGTTTTATGCTATGCTTTGCCACCAAAGTTGCAAATTTTGCCGAGATATTTGTCAGTATCGTCTTCTGTAATTAATTCCAAATTATCCTAAAGTTATTTTTATATTAACAACAATACGCACGCAGAGAAGATATATTCTGCAAATTTTGTATCTGTAATAAAATTTAGCTCAGTTTAAAAACATGCAATATGTTTACAAAACCTTTGATACAATAACTGCTCATGGATAACAATTTCCCATGAATTGCATCGGCATACTATATGTTTTCTGATTGAAACCAGCAAAGATAAATTTGAATTATTTTAGGTATCCTGTACTAAAACTAACTTTATTTTTATGATGCTGAAAAGTGTTAAAGCTATATCCGAAAATTAGCATATTATTTCATACTTAAATAAAACAAAAAAGGATGTAGTAAAAACAGTATTACGGTACAGAAAATGAAATTTAAAATATTAAGTACCTTGTGCTATTTGAGATACATATTTTCATATATCTTCTTGATAAGCGCTCTCACTTTCAATTTTCTTTGTCTTTACTCGAACATTATCTGATGTTTGCTTCTTTCTTAACATGCCTTCACTATAAAAGTAGGAACCCACTCTTTTAGAGCTAGGCCAACTAGACTAATCGTCATTATGTTTGATACATTAGAAATAGTTAGTCGACTTCTCTTCTCTAATCATATTATGTTCATCTTTGAAAAGTCCTTTTCCATTTCTGCTACACTTGCAGCAATTGTTCTGACAATATTTTAAGCCTTTTGGATACTTTAAAAAACAAATTAGTTTAAAAAACATATATATTTAAAATATAATTAAAAAAATTCTCGGTAATCATTAATATTAATATAAGTGCATTGAATATAAATAATAGTTTTTCAGTTGCTTTCCTTGGAAGTATCACTTCTTCAATATCTCAGTAATCTGACGGGGGAAAATGTATAGTTGATTCCTATATTCAAATTGACAACGAAACATGATCTTCTACAAGTTAGATAGTTTTTGAATTTTCTGAAGTAATAAGCCGTCTTTTTTTTTTTTTTTTTGAATGGGCTTTTTTCTTCCGAAGTATTTCAAACGTTTTAATAAATTTTATCTTACGTTTTTATCCTTTATGATGCTTATATTTTTTGTTCGCAGTGCTTTTGAAAGACGAACAATTTCATTTAAAATACACTGGCCTCCAAAAGTTAAGGTACAGGGACTGGATGCTATCGATTGTACACGGTTTGTCGAATATCTACAGTGACGTAGCCAAGGGGGGGTCCAGGGGTTCCGGACACCCCCACCCCCACCCCGAAAGTAGATCTGGTTTACTGAATCTTGTATACAAATACAACAGTAAAAACTGCTAGGACAGAATCACAAAGGATCTATAAAAAATTCCGCTTTAGAGAGGTGTTCGTCTTAGAAGGTATAATTCAAAGGTATGTCTTTTTTCCGGACTATGAACTTTTCCGTTTTAGACAGGTTTCCGTTATAAACACTTTCCGTTCACAGTATCCCTTAAAACTGCTAAAACGTACTCCTTTCTTAGGTTTTTCATTTCAGAGTACCCCCATTTCTCATAAACACGTCCCCTTACCTCTCTCCATTCAAGGAGATAACGTAAACATGCTTTTTAGGTGCGTTCGTAATTATATAAATACGTAGCACCTATAATCGTCGTTTAGTCCGTCTGTCTGTCCGTCTGCCTGTCCGCATGTAACAGAGCAAAAACTACCCAACCGAATGGTCTGAAATTTTAAATATATGATTGTTGCAAAATTTTGTCGAGCCATTTCCAATTTTATGAAAATCGGATGTATAGTTTAATTACAGTTTTCAAAAGTCTTTCTTTTTATTGGCCGTAAGGCCAATGGGAAAAATTATTGCAAGTGAATTTTAATGATGTTACAGCCTTCCGCATCGTCTGAAATTTTAAATATATAATTGTTGCAAAATTTTGGCGAGCCATTTCCAATTTTATGAAAATCGGATGTATAGTTTAATTACAGGGGCAGTCAAAAGTTTTTCTTTACATTACAGCCAATGGGAAAAAATATTGCAAGTGAATTTTAATGATGTTACAGCCTTTCGCATGGTCTGAAATTTTAAATATACAATTGTTGCAAAATTTTGTCGAGCCATTTCCAATTTTATGAAAATCGGGTGTATAGTTTAATTACAGGGCAGTCAAAAGTTTTCCGTTACATTACGGGGAATGGGAAAAAAATCATTGCAAGTGCATTTTAATGATGTTACAGACTATGCACTTATGAAGCGCAAAAAAATATACATTCAGTACAATATGGGGTGCAAAAAAAAATTATAAAACTAGTTATAGTACGAACGCACCTCATTTGCCACGTTTGACGAGCAATTTCCAACTTGTTTCCATTGGTAATCTTCTTATCACAACCATATAATAAATTGATGCAAATTACATTGATATTCCTAACATTTTTGTAACTTCCGCCATTACCGATATTATTTTCACATACCCCAGCAGACTCGCCACGTACCCCCAGGGTACGCTACCGCAGGTTGGAAACCGCTGCTATAACACCACCTCTGAAGAGCATAAATCTATTACAGCAAAATCTGTGACGATGACCTATCTCAAATGAAAACAATTCAAGGTTCGACGAAAACAACACTATATATTTGTCCTTGCTAACGTTTGAAACCTATCTGAAATGAAACTTGTTTCAATTTTGAATCCTTCTTGGCAGGTTTACTGAAAACACGGAATCCTCTCATAAAAAAAAAAAAAAAAAAAAAAAAAAAAAAATTTAATGTCCCGAGACGGAAGGATAGCTATACAAGTATATCTGCTATTCCGTTTACACAAATTTACTGTAACTAGATTAAACGTAAAACTTCTTTATCTTGAACTTAGATGGGGTTCTGTTGTCGACACTTATGGGAAAGAACGAGTTTATACGAACGCAATAACGGTACATTGGTTGAGTTTCGTGACCCTTATCTTTGTTCACATTATAACGGACAACATTAACAATTACTTTAAATCTGCTGCCTGCAATTAATAAAAGTAACTTTATTTTTGGACTGGTTATTTGTTACCACTTTCAAAACACACTGGCGAGGAAAATTAAAGGAACAATCATAAAAAGGTGCTTTATGTTAATTCTATTAAGGGAACTTCCAGAAAGGTAACTCAATGTCAACGTTATCACGTAGTCCAATGGGATTAACATTCGCTACAGAAATATATGCAAATTTTTGAGCCTCAGCCCGTTCTTTCGGTTCACATGTGAAAAGGAGCGCACGTGGGTAATTTGAAGTCTAATTTTACGGATTGTACGTGTAATTAGGTAAAACTTTGCTTCTAATAGGTGGAATATGTCGTCCAGAAGACATTTGACCGATTTTGAGAAATTGCGTGCGATGGAGAATGGAAGCAGGACAGACACTCTTAGGGGTCTGTAAAGACTTATAAGTAGCCAAAAGCGTCATGTCAAGTATCTGTAAACGGTTTAAAGACGCTGGTATAATGTCCACAGACAACCAGGTCAAGGTAGAAAATGCACCACAATAGGCTCTCAGGACTGTAATTTGCCAACGATTGCTAAAAGAAATAGGCAATTTACGTCAGTTCAGATTGCAGGGAGTTTGCTGCAGCAACAAGAACTCGACTATCCTGGTTTACTGTGAGTGATAGGTTGCACGCAAGGAAACCTACGATTTGTGTTCCACTAACTCCGGTAGGGAAATGCGCCCGGTTAAAGTGGTGCAGAGATCATCGTCATTGGAGTACTACGGACTGGAGCCGAGTTCTCTTTACAGATGAATCCCGATTTTGTTGAGAGAGTTACTACAGACGTGTATATGGAGGAAGAAAATCACATGCAATAAGGCTGCAAACATCCGTGAAAGGCATCGATACAAAGGGCGTGGAATCGTGGTATGGACGGACATCATTTTGAATGGCCACAGTGAACAACACATTTTTACCATTGCAATTGTGAATGCTGAAATATACAGAGATGAGATTCTTGACTCTCCTGTCAAGTTGTTTAAGGGTGCAATCGGAAGATTCGGAATTTTATGATTATTAATGGTTTAGAAGGGCGCTACCCCCTTCCACGGAACTCCTAAGTATCCCTTCTAGAGCTGCATAAATCCGACCCGTCCGAAGCTTACTGCTGAACTTGGAGAATGTTCTAAAACTGTTTTGAACCATCTAAAATAAATTGGCTGGGAAGTACAAAAACAGAAACCACCATGAACCATTTTTTACACATTCTAATACTTCCAAAATAGTGCTAATCCATCACAAATAAACTTATTACAAAAATTTAACTTCGTTAAAGACGACCAGATATCGGAAGCAACTATTAGATCGAATATAGTATCAAAAGTGCCGAGACATGAAACATGGAAACATAAAAGAATTATGGCTGAATAAGATAATTGTAACAAAACTGCTTTTTCCAGCATGAACTGTATTTGATGTGTGTGCTTCTTACATTACTAGTTTCTGTAGCTGAAAATGCAAGATCTTTTTCTTAAAGTTAAAACCTTCCCACATAGCATTTTTAGTTTGCAGAAAATTTGCAACAGTTTTGCTTTGAAAACCTGCAAAGTTGCAGTAAGCTCAGCATGACAAGACTGAAAGTTCATAACAAGACTGCAGCAAGATAACGCAAACGCCGAAGTCACCACACTTTGAACTTGCAGCTAACTGGTCGTGCAAGTTAAATTCATACTCTATCAAATTTATTGCAAACTAACGGCAAACAAGTAATCAAAAATATACTGCAGACTTACTGTAAAGTAAGTCTTTCCATGTCACACTATAAAGTTTAACCCCTTCGAAGGGGTCCATAGACCTGTTTATTGATGCGAAAGCGCAGTCAGAAGGTGAATGCATCGGTTTTATCACCACAAACAATTTAGGTAATATTTGTACTATTCATTTCGAGCATTTTTTGGTATTTAATAAGTATAGCGCTTAGAAAAAGCGGTGCCTACTGAATAAAATTTCTGCAATTTCTGTGTATGTGCTGATTGTCTATTCTCTCAACAGAGTGATTTTTTTCTTTCGTCACTTTCGTGAATTAAAGACAGTCTTGCATCAGTTTCACAACAAACTACTCATGCAAGTGGGTGATGGTATACATTGCGGAAGATTTGCTGCGAATTTCTCAATTCAAATTTGTCACGGCAAGATAATATCAGAAAAAATAAACTTGCTGCTAATGTTCATGCTATCTGGGTTATCTCAAAAACTCCCATGGGGAGCGCGGCGGATCGCATGAATAGCTCATGCGATTGACACCCATGTGAAATCATTATCCAATATCTATTAAAGCACAAGTTCTTAATTCAATGGCAAGAAATTAAAAATGGAAATTGCTGTTTTAAACTTAATCACTTGATCCTAACTTTATTGTAGGCAAATGTTATGTAATATGAAAGTTGATTTAACCCATGTGCTGCCAAAACTATAAAGTAATAATTTTCAAATTTTTTGTTAAAAGTCGTTTGCTACCACAAATTCAGAAAGGTAAATTTCGCTTTACTAATACAGCGAAATTTCTGCCAATAAATGAGGCAATATTTTTAGTTTTAAAATAGTGGTGACAAAGTAATTAATAAATTAAAGCCACGAGTATACTCGTGAATGACAGCGAATGGGTTAATTAAATTTAACTCTTCAGTATGCTCTCAGCTTTTTAAATCATAGTGAATCTTTTTCATTGGTAAATATTAATGTAACTTCAATGTATTATTAGTTGCAGTTATAGAGATTGGCCTTACATTTTTTATCCATGCTTTTTTTAAATTAAGAAATTAAATAAGGATATACCCCTAAATTCTTAAAGTTTCTCAAAATACTTCTATTATACATACATAGTCAAGACAAGATTCAAAGGGACTGGTAAAAAGTTCCATTTTAGACAGGCTTCCATAGAAAGAAGTGTAATTAATTATGCTTCTAAGATACACAACCTCAGTAAGATCTATTGTTTCTTTTCGCAGGGATTCTGAAACTCTTCTGTTTGAGACAGGATTCCGTTATAGAAAGATTCCACTTTCATAGGTTTCACTATGTTTCACTAAAGAACAATGAAAATCCCCTTTCAGATAGGTTTTCAGCAAATTAAATTGTATCGCAATTCATATTAAGACCATGTAACGCTTCCGTTGAAGACAGGATTCTGTTATAGACAATTACTATTTTGACAAGTTTTATTCTATTCATATGACATAAGTAAGTATATTTATATAAATACACAAAACTTGTAAAAATGGATCTGCCTATAACGGAATTCTGTCTTAAACAGAAATATTCCGCGCTACGGAAAAGAATACTATACAAATACACCTAATAACACGAAAACCTGTGTAAAACGGAATTTTCCAGCAATATTTACGATTTAATCTTGACAGGTTTTACTATATATATAACCTGAAGAAAAATTTTTTGGACCCCCCCCCCCCCCGAAACGAAATCCTGGCTACGCCACTGAATATCTACCAGCATTATTGGCGAATTGTTCTTGAACTTGTTGTATGCTATAAGGATGTAAAGAACATGTTTGATTTTATATTTCTCAGTGAAGATTTATCGGGTGGTACAATTAGGGGACTAATAATACATTTACTAATAAAATAATATTTGCGATCACCTATGTAACAGAAAAGGCTGGAAATGGTTTGTCACTGTGGTAAATGATTATTTGGGTCCTGTTCAACGTTTGTATGCATTTGTGTAAGCATAGCACTCATAATCGTGAAGATGTTAACGTTTTTGTGAAAAATTCAAAAGTTTTTTGTTTATAGCATACAGAGTTTTCAACCAAATTTAACACAATAACACAATAAGAATTAAACATAGCAAGGTAACTTTCCAAAAACCAGACAAAGAACAGTAGCAAGAGTATACTGCAATTAAAACATGAATATATTGAATATTTGATGAGATATGGGCACTTGTATGAAATAATTTTTAACTGCGTATGCGTGGAAGATTTCAAATTTTTTATTTCATAATTTGGTAGCCAGCTATTTTGAGTAACTTCTGTAAAAAGTTCAGTCAAATATTGTGAAAACTCAGAAAGATACAGTGAGTTGATTGAAAAGTTGTGGAAAAACCCTTATAATAAAGCTATTTTTAGAAAGCAACTCACTATATCGTCCCTATCTTTGTGAAATTTCTCAATATTTGACTGGATATTTTAGATAAGTTTCCCTAAATAGCTGACTACCAAATTATGAAATAAAAATTTTGAAATCTTCCACGCATGCGCAGTTAAAAATTATTCCATACAAGTGCCCATATCTAATCAAATATTCAATATATTCGTGTTTTAATTGAAGTGTACTGTTGCTACTGTTCTTTGGCAGGTATTCGGAAAGTTGTGTTAAATTTGGTTGAAAACTCTGTATGCTATAAACAAAAAACTTTTGAATTTATCACAAAAACGTTAACATCTTTACGAATATAAGTGATATGCTTACACAAATGCACACAACCGTTGAACAGGACTCAAATAGTCATTTAAAGCTGTTCTCAAACCCAAAAGGGCAGCTTCCTGACATAAGTTTTAATTTATTTTTGTTCGAAAATGCATGAAGGTAGCAGGTGTGTTGTTCAGGAAGTATGTCATCGAGCTGTTTTTTCCATTTATTTTTTGCAAACGCAATAGATCTTTCAGAAAATGTCAAAGTGGACATTTTGAACGAAATTTCCGCGCGATAGTAGAAAAATCTCTCAAGAGCGGGCGAAAAACGGGTTTGTCACGTGATCGATATCGCTTATAACTCAATGGGTAATTGATTGATCAAAAAATGAGAAAAACAGTTCAATTCCAAATCGCTTCCATAGCCAGGCTTTCCAATTTTATATCGTTCCGTTAAAAAATGAATTTGTAAATGTGTCAGAACGTTTTGCGCTTGTTCAGCGGAGCAGTTAAGAATAGCCTTAACGCAGTGACAAACCATTTCCAGCATTTTCTGTTGCATAGCTGATCGCAAATATTATTTTATTATTAAATTTATTATTAGCCCCCTAATTGTGGACCCGACTAAATCTTCATCGAGAAATATGAAATCAAACATGTTCTTTACATCCCAGATGTTCAAGAACAATTCGTCAATAATGTTGGTAGATATTCGACAAACCGTGTGCAATCGAAAGCATCCAGTCCCTGTACCTTAACTTTTGGAGGCCAGTGTATACAATCATCAAGGAAATTTCAGTTATAAGATATATAGGGCGTCACTTCTTATCGCTGATCAAGAGCTAATTCCTAAATTGTTAAATTTATAGGATACTTCTAATTTGAAAAATATTCCAAATGCTCTGCATCATCTTAGAAATAGTTTTTACTTCAGAAGAAAGTTACAAAATTTAAATTTTTATGCGATCATTTGGGTCTTATAACATAGTTAGAAGAACATTATCCATGCTATAAGAAGTGAGACAAATTTTTGCGCTACTTTTTCGAATTATGATATTTAAAATTTTAGGAATTTTTAACATTTCTTGGTACATAAAACAGGCCAGAAAACGATGGAATTTCGCAAAATATAAAATAACATAACTCGCAAGTTCAGACCATACAATGTTTTTTCATTTGTTAGATCATGGAAAATGTTCTTCTAAATATAAATTATAGAGTTCAAGAATCTTATAAAAATTAAAAATTTGTTACATTTACGAAAATAACTAATTTTATTTAAATTACTTCTAAAATGTGAAGAACGATATTTTTAAAAAATGCAGTTGGAAGTACACCACTAAATCTAATTTATTTTAATTTATGATTTAGCTATTGATCAATGATAACAGGATACATTCCATATATTTCCAAAAAAAAAAGCAGCCAAAGCAAAGTACCTTTCATTTCAATATAATTAGTTATTGTAGTTTTGAATGAGCATGCTATATAACTAGATTTAGCTAAGGCTGCCGATTTAAACCCCAAAATTCTTCAAATCTTCAAAATTTCTTTCTTTCTTTCTTTTCTTTTTTTTTTTTCTTGCAGGACTGATGAAGAAAAAATATATATTTTTGGCAAATAAAACATTATTTTATTGAATGAAACAAATGAGAACATTTCACGGTGTTATGTTTAAAAAACACTATTGTGCAGATAAACATTTAAAGAAAGTAGATTAATGTAAATGCAATTTTCATTTAACAACCGGTTCGCCGAACTCAAAACAAATTAACAACCGGTTCTATCGAACCGGTGCGAACCGGCTGAATCCCACCACTGGGTATAGTGTTCTCAATTATAGGGAATATATTTTCTTTTACATTTGTATATTAAATAAAATAAGAGAGAATATAAGGTTGTCAAAATACTTTTGAGCGCTACTGTATAAAGAATTTTTAACAGAAAATTACTAATCAATTTCACCATTGGAGCCGGCGACACACACCTTTGACATCAGAACCGCTAAAAATGGAGTAGTTTTCTTCAATAATTAGGATTTACTGATCGAATACTAGAAAACAAACATAGTAAGGTATGTCTTCATCCTTCTTTTAAATATGTAACAATTTTTTTTCCGATACATAACAATATGTATGAAAAATATTTCCTATTTGCTAAAAGTCTTAATTAAGCAATACTGTTTAATACTATTATTTTTTTTATATAATGTATGATTTACTTAAATTATTAGTATTATTTTATACCTCATTATTTAAGTACATTAGTAACTTAGTTGATCTAATTCTGTTAATAACTGGAGATCTTTTTTTTGATCAGTTGTTTATTTTAATTTAAATTAATAATCTTAAGTTTATGATTAGTTTATAAATCTTGAATTTTTACATAGCTGTAGAATGATTACTTATTATATTTAACTTTCTTATGACTAAGAGTTTAATTTTACTTCATATGTATTAGTTCTAGAGATTTTGATTGAGATTTTAAATTAATTTTGTCATCAATTGACATACGTGATTAGTTTTGAAGTGATAGTTTTAATAATAAACACGGAGTAGCTGTGCATTAATTATTATAGTTATGGATAACTGATATTTTCGTTTAACATTAACCAGAATAATATTTGTTAGATCTGACGCTGTTCATATATTTTTATTGTTTCAATTTATCACATTTCCTACTATTTACTATGTTGTTTAAAATGGAGTGATTGATATTTTGTTTAATCGTTCCATATGTTGATTCTGAAGAAATGTTTTTTTTTTTTTTTTTTTTTTTTTTTTGTACAATTTTAGCATAAATGTGGTGGTTAAGTTAAAATTTGTAAATTTTATTCACTCAATTTAATGAAATAAATTTTGAGCTACAACTGTGTGAATTATTTTGAAAATAATTACTATTTAAGCATTAACCATTCATTTTATAGAATCAGCAAGTTCAATTTCGTTTAACATTTTAATTTAAATTATATTGTAATATTGTTTCTTATTTAGTTGATTATCATTTACTATATACGGAAAAACATTGTAAATTGTTAAGAAGGATGAAAACTCATTTTATCACTTAAGCTGAAATGAAATATTTTTTTCCGTATTTTTTTATGGTGATGTTTATATAGATTTTAATGGCTCTTCTTTTTCATTTCTCATCTTTACTCATAGCAGTCAACTTTTACACATTTATATACAGTAAACTCTGTCTAAGGCGGAAGCGATCGGGTCCAAGAAAATTTTCCGCAGTAGGCAATATTCCGCCTTATACAAATTTTACTCTATGTATATGGATTCACAGGGACTTGAAAATCTTTCCGAGTTAGACAGATTTCCGTCTTACACAGAGTCCGCCTTACAGAGAGTTTACTGTATACAAAGCTTTCTATTCGAAGAAATTATGAAAATTGGTAGGATATTATTTACATAATTAACCAACATCACTGATTTAACCTAATCAATTTTCAGAAATGTTGCATGAGTAAATATTAAAGTTCTTTTAATTACAAATCATATTCAATACATGTATTTATTTTATTAATAAATATTTTTATGGGGGAGGGGGGAGTTACCTTATATCGTATATATATATATTTTATTATTCTGGGGGAGGGGGGGAGTTTAAGATATCTCTTTTCACTTATTCCAGTCTTTAATGTACTTAATTCACAAATCCATATAAATTCAATTGTTTAAATATTTTATTGCGAATAAGCTATTTAAATTAATTTTGTAAAAGTTTGGAGGAGAAATTCCTATAAATATTTATTATTATTAATATAAACAATTCGATCGGTAAATAGAAATTTCCCGTGTACCTAACCTATAATACGCGATTCTTCTGTTAAATAGAACCTCCCCCCCCCCGCCCCCCCCCTTCGCCAACATTAATCGACCTACAGATTTTGACTGTTGGGAAAAGCATCAATTGTCAACACGAAGTGCCTGTATGACTACGTATTTCTGTCGTCTGATCTTAAAACAGACATTTTCTGGCAACTTTTTGCTGCCAGAAATTTTCTGTTGTTTTACAAAAATATTTTTAACAGTGAGTATTGAAAGCATATCATATAAGGTTAGTTGGGGTAACTGGAACCACGAGGTAACCGGGCCATAGGCTATTTTATAAAAAATTCTTGGTGTTTTTTAAGTTTTAGCTTTTGTGAACAGTGCCCCTTAATCTCTACTCCCTAAAACAACGTGTATTAACTCAATCATAACTCTCACTTTGCTGTGATAGGTTGTCAAAAATTTACGTTTCTTTTTTTAAAAACAACGTCTATATGGTTAAACTTCCTCGGCTGATTATTAAAGTATTGTAAGTACTTTTATTAAACAATCATTTTTTTTTAATTAGACATATAACTACATTAATATTATTAGGTATCTATACATATTTACTTCATGTTTCAAACGTAAGCCCGTTGTCCCAGTTACCCCGTAAATTTTTCAAGAATGGGGTAACTGGGACATGTATCTGGGGTAACTGGACCATGCTGGATCCAGTTACCCCAATAGTTATAAATAATATTTTTGTGTTTTTCTTACTACGGGAAGTAAATTTATCCATTGTTTTTTGCTCACAATAAAGAAAATGATAGAATACCTTATTAAAATTATGTAATGAAATTTAAAAAAAGCATATTGAGTGGTATCAAACCAAATTTCTTAGTCCCTTGAGATGCAGTGATGGCGTTATGGCATCACTTAATTTTAATTACTAATTGCCGCATTGGCACCTGAATTTTATAATGAAAATTTCACCTTTATTAAGTACGCGAAAATATATTTTACTTGTTTTCAGATAGATTCTCTTGTAAATATTGGTATCATTAAATTATTTCAACATTTCACGAATGCAAGTACCTTGCCCCTGAAAGCGAGATAGCCAGACCTTGAAATTGTACTATACACAGGTGTCGCATTCTATAGGGAAACTTTTATCGTTCCTACCACTATTTTGAAAATAATACCTTCATCGCACCTTTCTGTAAGGGTTCTGGTAGGAACAATAAAATTTTCCCTATATAATGCGACCCCTGGAAAAAGTACTTAAGTACTTACGTAGCTGTTTGTTCATAGATTTACCTTGCTATTTTTTTTCCTTAAAATACCCATGTGACTTTTATACTTATTATCTATACTAAAGTACATAAGTACTTCCTTAAGTTTTATGTTTTTGGTATAAATAAATCTAATATTTTCACTTTTAGTGCTTTTTTTAGGCACATTGACAGCAAAGGTTTCCCTTACAACGCTGTTTATTGACATATAATTTACATGATCTGCCTGGTTTAAGTTTTTTTTTAACTTGTTTACACTTTTTCAAACAGGACCTGATATCCGATATGAAAAAATATGAACGCGTGTGGAACATAGACCCCCACCCCTCTGGTCCAGTTACCCCATTTTTGGGGGCAACTGGACCCATGAGGAAAGAAAGATTAAATATCATATTTTTATATTTTTAAATATTAAAATGTAATTTTGAGCATTTCTGTCTGATAGAGGGAACATAACTGAACACATTTACAGAAGTTCAGACTTTAATTCAAATGAACATTAGTTTTTTGAAACTGAATTGTCAGAAGCTCCAGAGTCACATTGTAAAATCATGTCCCAGTTGCCCCAACTAACCTTATATATATATATATTTTTTTTTTTTTTAAATAGTCTTCCATTATTTGTGTTGTGAATCAAGTGTGCTTCATAAAAGTCGATAGTGTTATGAAATTGTAAGTACTTCAAGTATGTGCTTTATACAGATCGGATATCATTTCCTTGGCAAGTCGGATTATCGTTTTCGAAGTGACTCCCAGTTTTAATTGTTTTTAAAGTGCAATAAATTGCAGAAATACCAGAACTGGAAGTCGCATTAACCCTTTATGTACTGAATTATGAATTCATGAAAATTTTATCTTCTAAAGCATTTTTCGTGAATTGTTTAAACTACATTAGAAGATTTACAGAATCATTAACTAAATTTTAGAAGTATTAAAGGATTTAGTAGGATTAATTAAATTTGAATTTATAAGGATTTTGTGCAATATTTATAACACCACACAAATCTTTCATTTTAAATATTTTTTTTTTCGTATTTTGTAGAATTGGGAAATGTACAAATATAATGTTCCTACAATGGAAATATAGAAATATTTTACGAATTAAAAATCCCCCCCCCCCCAACGGCATAAAGATGAAAAGATGCAAAGGCAAAAGAAAATCATCCTTTTAAAAACATTTTTGTTTTGTGTAACCAATAATGCTTTTGGAACAAGATAAAGTAATGTATCTATAACTCAATCTAAACTGTATTACAACTAATCGATGCATTAAATGAATTTTATAACAAGTTATTTTAATGGTACTTATAAGTACCATCAGTAGATAAAGGGTTAAAGAATGAAAAGACGGCGAAAATTAAAAAATTACATACACCCGCTTTTGAAAATGGTGGCGGCGAAAAAAATCGCCAAAGAATCCTTGAGTTTACGGGCTCCGCTTTTCAAATAGACAGTAGTGAATATGAAAAACTAAAAAAGTTTTTTTCAGTAAGCGATCTCATTACTATCCATTATCACTATCGCAATTTTTTTGTGTACTGATAATCCAGGGTCCATCGATGAATTATCTACCAGAGTTATTTCTTCTGTATGTGATTTTAGTATATTAAACGACCATTTTATGTATGATGATAATATTGATATCAAACCTGAAATCTTAAATTAAACTGAAAATGCCAAGTATATTAGTATTTTTGGAAATTCTAGTATAAATAATACAACGGTTAAAAATATTTCTATATGATTAATATAAGAAGTTATTCTGGAAATACCAAACATGAAATGCCGCAACTTCTAGTTCAGGAAACTGTATGCAAACCTGTTATTAACTCTTCTATATGTTATGAACATGATTGTTTCATTTGACGGAAATCCAACTAAAATGTTGAAAATTGATCAAAAATTTTGAATACATTATTTGTCTATTTAATTTAAATGATTTGCAAAAATTTATTTGTGCCAAAAGGTGCATGGCAGGAAAAAATAAATTGTTCTTACAAAGTGAATCCAAAATAAACTCGTGGGAAAATTTTTAAATATTATTATTTTTAATTTGGGTAAGCATGTAATTCAGCACAACTGGATGAACTATTATATAAGAAAACTGAAAGAAGGCGAATCGCTTGATGATTATTAATTGGTTGTTAAGCAGTTATGTTGTCGAGGTAATATTAAAGATTTTGCCTTAATACAATATGTTATCAAAGGTATAAATGATTCTATTCATGAAAATTGTGCCTTTACAGTTGTCAAATTATTCATGAGTTTCAAAAGAAACTTAAAATTTATGGGGAATTAAAAAATGAGTATGATAATGTTAAACTACCAAAACAAAAGTTTGGGGGTTGAGGTTTTTTCTAAAAGCAAACCAGCATAAGCTAAAATTCACTGCTATAACTGTAGTATAGCAATAATCATAGTATGAGGGTCACACTAAAATTTTTGAAATACGGCTAATAGTCCAGGGGCTAATAGTCCAGTCCACATATCAAATATACATTTTACCTTGCAAAATGTCGGGTAAAAGATTTTTTTTTCTAAATTGTGTATAATGATACCAACATGGAAAAACCAAGTTTTCTAACAGAATTTCTTAATTTTCTGTGGCCGAAAAACAACAAAATTTTGGGACACT
The DNA here is from genome assembly GCA_963932465.1 of Maratus speciosus. Classification (NCBI taxonomy): domain Eukaryota; kingdom Metazoa; phylum Arthropoda; class Arachnida; order Araneae; family Salticidae; genus Maratus; species Maratus speciosus. The sequence continues at coordinate 110,111,181 of OZ010788.1, forward strand.
TTTTGATTTTTTGGAAATACTCGAGAACTCGTTGCCGTAGCGTATTATTTGTCAAATACAATATTAAAGAGGAAAATATTCTCTACAACTTTCATATTTACAACTTTTTTATACACTCAATAGCAAGTACAGTACGCTATTTCAAAAATGGGACAATTTTTTCAATTTTCTTAAAAACCGTGAAAAACGTAGTTTTGCCGCGATTATTCAAATGGTCCCCGCAGATTTAATTGTGTATGTCGCCTTCTAAAAATTGGTAGCAGAAAATTATCTATTATTTGCACACTCACGTCTTTATTTTCATCTAAACAGACATTTTATGTATAATAAATTTATATAATTTTAAAAGTAGGGCGGAGTATAGATGAATGAGACAATTTTTCATATTTAGACAGTAACTTTAAGTGTATACAATGTTAACTTCAAAGCATTATTTTAAAGAATTTTTCAATCTATAGTAACTTATTGGCACGATAGTTGCAATTAAAAAGATTTCTTGCTTAATTTTAATAAATTTTATAATTTTTATAATGCATACATATTTTTCCAGGTATCAATGGAATAGGTGGGTCATTTTCAAAATCTGTCCATGTTTTGGAATAACAAAATCAAATTTTTAGAAAGAATCAGAAAGTTTTAATTGTTTGTAAATAATTACCTTACCTCATAAATATTAATATACAAGCATCAGCAGAGACCAAATTACTAATTTAACATTTTAAAACTAATTTTTACGGTAAGGATAAAAAATCTAGGGACAGAGTTAAAAAAATAATATCAACCGTAAAAATGTGTGCAAGTTAATTTTTGCTACATATTTATATAAAACAATTGCCCCAGTTTCGGAAAAAAATTACATTGAATTATTTTTATTGAAACAATTTTATACAGACAGCTCCAAATTTAAAAATAAGCATCAGGGACACGGGACGGTACAGGAGTTTTCCTGGTATTTGGACCCCCAACATCGTCCTAAACTTATTTATCTCGTTAATATTGTTATGCAATCATGCAATGGAATGTTTCCCAGTATATGAAATTAAAAAAACACAAGAAAATGTACTAAAATAAAAATTATTTTTCAGGGACATAAAAGTCAAAAGATTGTGAGAATGCCCCATATAAGGGGGGAGGGGGGGCTCAAAAGATAAATATCTTTTATGAAATAAATACTTTTACCTTATAAAATAGCTACAATAAAAATGACACCAGATTATTTCACTAACTAATGTTACGCATTTATATCTTATACAACTTATAAATTCTGTTCATAAAATACACTGCTCAAAACAATTAAAGGATATTTGAAGTTTTATATAAAATAAAGATATAAACGAAATTTTTTTTGCCGAAAATAGAAGAAGAGAATCACAAATGCAAATTTTTCTGGTTTTCAAACTGTGGAGTATGCAAATTTTGAGTTCGACGTCAAAAACGTCGCTTCAGCGGCAGCGAATGAAATTTGACTTTCAGCTGGATAAAAGAGAATGAAGACAAGGATGATCGGCATTCAGTGATTGCTTTGTTTCGATGAGTACGATGTCTCAGCGAAGTCATTTGACAGATTCAGAAACTTTGAGAATTGTTGGTAGGTTAGAAGGGAGCCAAACTCAAGCCGAAGTAGCGCAAGCCATTGGAGTGTCACAAAGTGTCATTTCCAGGATCTGGAACCGTTTTTTGGAGAGTGGATGTGCAGGCCGAAGACCAGGGCAAGATCGTAGACGGGCAACAACGCCCAATGAAGATCGGTATTTAGCGTTAACAGCTCGGAGACACCGAACCATGAACGCTACTCTTCTCCAACAACACCTTCGCTCGGCTACAGGCACCACGATTTCAACTCAGACTGTCCGAAACCGGCTCCATGCTATAGGTCTGTATGCTCGCCGACCGATAGTATGTGTTAGATTAACATCAAGGCATCGTCGCGACCGCAGGGAGTGGGCAACCGAGCATGTCAACTGGAGGAGAAATGAATGGAGCAATATTCTGTTTTCTGACGAGTCCCGTTTTTCTGTGCATCCGGATAATAGGCGTATTTTCATCTGGAGGGACCGTGGCAGTAGGAATAATCCTGCGTTCGTGCACGAAAGTGTCAGATTTGGCGGTGGAGGAGTGTTGGTGTATGGTGGCATCTCCATTGACGGGCGCACTGACCTCTACATCATTCGAGATGGAGCTCTGACTGGTCGCCGATATAGGGATGAGATCCTCAGACCTATTGTAGTCCCTTACGCTGCAGCAATCGGAGATAACTTCATTTTAATGGACGATAACTGCAGGCCGCATCGTGCAAACCTGGTGGAGGATTTCCTTTTCGAGGAAGGAATCGTTCGAATGGAATGGCCAGCGTGTTCTCCAGACATGAATCCAATCGAGCACGTTTGGGACGCTCTAGGAAGACGAGTTTCTGGCCGCCAACAACCCCCACAAACTCTCCAAGAACTGGAAAGAGCTCTTCTGGAAGAGTGGGGCAGAATACCCCAACTCGTCATTAATAGCCTCATTGAGTCCATGCCTCAAAGGTGTTCAACGTTGCTGGCCGCCCGTGGAAACTATACCCCCTACTGAAAATAATTTTCTTTGAAGAAAACACCTTTTCTTATTCTTTTTTTCTCATATGCACAAATTGTGTTTTTTCCTTTAGTACACAAATGCGCAATAAAATGCATTTTTTTCTGCCAAACATGTGTAATTTATTCTCATATAACCTACTATGTCTGTCGACCATGTATCAATCAGCTAAACAGTTTACCAGATACAAAATCCACCTAAAACTGCAATATCCTTTAATTGTTTTGAGCAGTGTATTTGAGATCACTAGTTTTATAAAAAAAAGTCTTTAAAATATTAGTTTTAAAATATATTGTCAATTTTTTTCCACTTATATCAATAAATATAACAAGAGATTATATCATTTTAGCATGCAAAAATATGTAAAACTTTCAGATTATCTTTTAATTGCTTTAAAGCTGAAACCGGATACTTTAAATTTCAGAACGGGTTCCAAACAGTTTTCCAAAAATGAAAGTGCCCGAATATATTAAAAAAAAAAAAAAAAAAGCAGCCAAACCCGAAAACGTATAAAAGCACAACATTAGATATTGATCTCAGGTATCCCATCAAAAAAAAAAAAAAAAAAAAAAATATTTAAAAGTAACAAAATGCGAGCGAGATATTTATCAAGAACGCTCCCATAGGTTTAATGTTACCTTGCGAATGTCTTCGTGTGACTAATTTAGTCCTATAATTCATATAACTGTGACTTTAAACGCTTCAATACGACAACTACCGTAAAATCTTTCAAAATGAAATCTGTATATTCGGATTTCGGTCTTTAAAGAAAAGTATATATTTTTTCAAGAGAAAGAATATGAACAATTATACCTGTTAAGATGGAAACCTGTGTAAAGCGGATTATATTTCGGTTCCTTTCGGTACAGTTTTCAAGGTTTTAATGAATCAATATTTGGCAAATCTGATTACGTAGTTCAGCATTACGTATTTAATGCTTACACACTTAAAATTTTCAAAATCCGGCTATTAGAGATTTATTAAAATTTCCTTGGTAAATTTTCTTTTTAAAGAGGGGGGGGGGGGGGCGCCAAAATCCATGTTTGGCACGGATGCAAAAAAGGCTAGTTTTAGCCATGAAACACATAATTTACTGCTGCTAATATACAGAAGTTGACATACACGATTAAATTCGTGGGAAACATTTGAACATTCGGGGCAGAACTGCGTTTTTCAGGGTTTTTAAGAAAATCGAAAAAATTGTCCTATTTTTGAAATGGCGTACTGCGTTTGCTATTGAATGCATAAAAAAGTTGTAAATATGAAAGTTATAGAATTTTTTCCTCTTTAATATTGTGACAGACAAATAACATGATACGGCAACGGGTCTCGAGATATTTAAAAAAAAACCCAAAAAAGGTCCTAAAATTTTCTTGTTTTTTGACCACAGAAAATTTAGCCTTAAGAAATTTTGTTAGAAAACTTGGTTTTTCCATGTTGGCATCATTATAAACAATTCAGAAAAAAAAATATTTTACCCGACCTTTTGCAAGGTAACCCCCTTTTTTGGTAAGTTTCCCCTGGACTATAAATAGGACAAGTTAAACTTACCAACTCATAGGAGTGTTCAAAGTAGTTCCCTCCAACATCAATGCACTTTTGTAAGTGAATGCTCTAAAGATTAAATGCCATGAAAAATATGCTTTTATAGCCTAATCAATCTCATCTTCTGAATAAAAATACCCACATATTTTTTTTCATTAAAAATGGCCAAATGTCACACATAGCAACATCACGAGAATAAGGTGGATGTTCTATTACTTTGATTTCTTTTGCTGAAGAAATTCGACTGTAATTCTTGCTGAATGAGAACACACATTGTCATGGTTGAGTTTCTTAACGTGGAACGGCCCTCGGGACTCCACCAGAGCTTCCAAATTATACTTTTAGGCTGTGCATTGTTTCGAAATTCATCCTTAGTTCATTTTCATATTTAGTTGGAGGTTACGCGCGGCGGCGTTGCACGCCGCGTTGGCCACTCCTTAAACACCGCGATGTCATGTCATGTCATCTCTTGAATGATTTCTGGAAGACACTTAGTGGTGTACTAGTTAACTCTAACAGTTTTCTGTCCCTCTAGCTTTATGGATTTGACCACTCCTGTTCTTCTGAAGAACACGGCATACATTACTTTTTTTATTGTTTGCTGTTTTTTCGTCATTGTTGGCTTGGCGTTATCTTCAAAGACCCATACTTTACTTTCTTGATTTGTTCGAACATAAAAAATGTATGCGTGCGGTATGTCTCATCACCAGTTATGATTTTAGAAAAAATGCGGAATACACCGTCATTAAGTAATTTTAGGGTTTCTTCTACTGATTCTGACACGCTCCCCTTTTTGATGTTCTGTTAAAATATGAAGGACACAACGACAAACTGTTTTTTTTTTACATATGCAGTTTCTCACGAATAATTTTTATACCTGCGAATCCAATGTTAAGTTCCTTCTGTGTCATTTGGTAAGTACAGAAAATATCCTCCATTAACATTTTTCGTATGGCCGACGCATTTCCTGGGACTACAGCTGACAAAGATCTTCCTGTGTTTTCTTCATCCAGGAGAGAATTTCGAGCTCTTCTAAATTCTGTAAACTATCTGAGTACAGTTGAGGAGATGGAGCTTCATCTCCATATGATAATTGTAGACGTTATTTTATTCTTGATTTAGCCCCACTTTAAAATCATAGAAAAAATCAAAGAAAACAGCTCGTTAGAGCTCTCACAATAATGCTCTCTTCTCTTCTTTCAAAATTTATTCTACGATAGCTAATTGTAATTGTTGCCATAGTTATTAATTGGGGACATAAAAAAAGTTTAAATTCAAATATCTGACCGAAAACATTTTTTGGCGCATATTCTCTGCCCTTGTCTCAAATTTTCAGTTTTACCCTCGTAAATAATAAACAAAATTTTCGTAGTTCGAATCATGGCGACAAATAACATGAATGTATCAAAACAAAAAAAGTGAGATTTTTTAATGAAGTACTCGCAAGTAAACATTGTTACTTGTTCTCAGAATTTGATACTTAAAGTGGTTAACCCCTTGAAGAGCGGCGGTATATTATATACAGCCTAACTAAGTGGTTAACCACTTAGTTTTTATTGTAAAATGCCACAATAGCACCAGAATTTTGGAATAAAAATCTGTTTTTATACTGTGTATGAAGAAAAGCTTTTTCTTATTTCTAAATTTTTTCGTAAATTCCAGTGTTTTTCAATAATTTCAACATTCTAACAAAATAAGTACTTTGCCTCTGAAAGGATTAAGCTTCATTCATTAAATTTAATTTTCTTGGAAGACACGGATAGGCAAAGAACAATTTGGAAGGAAATAAAGTAATTATGACAAATTAAAGATTTTATAAAATTAGAACCAACAGATATGTCTTTAACTGGGTTAGGAAAGAATATTTTAGACCAATTGGTTATTTCAACGTAGAAAGCAAAATTGATGATTCGAGATATGAAACCTGCATTTTTTGCGCTTAATTATAATTCACTTAACTTTTATTTTAATTATTAGTACTCACATTATTCAACAAGAAAAATTAATTTTTCCTAGGAACGATTTAACAATACATAAGATTCATAAAGAATCTAACAAAATTCAAATGAAATAACTGTTGATTCTAAAGTTAAACCTTTTCATTCTAAAACAGAAACTAACGAATGCTAAAGTAAAACAAAAGTTCACCATTTAATCAGTTTCATTATTTTAGCCGGAAAATGAAGATTTACGATACCAAAAAGAAAATTTAATTGCTCAAGTTAAAGAAATTGAAAGAAAACATAAAGCGTTAGGAACTGAAATAACTGAATTTTAAAAAATAGTAACGTTAGTGAAAGCAGTACCAAGAATAGCTGTAACATTTCTAAAAATAAAACCTAAGCTATTAGGTAAAACCATAAAACTTTAACCGAAATTTGTGCTTAATCTTATCTGCAAGTTTTTACATCCACCGAAATAAACGATAATTTAATGTTAGAAAATAGCAACATGGCAGAAACATTTAATTTACTCTTTTAGTACATTTAAGAACATTTAAATGCGGTATAAAAATTTTAAGCACAATGTAAAAGATTTTAAGGCTGTTGTCAAAAATATTATTAAACATGCTGGGACAAAAATATTACCAAAATAAACTAAGTGCTGTCATGTAGGGTATGTATTAAAATTTTAAAGATTTATTAATAAACAAAAGTTTCAGAATTTATGGAAGATTTATAATGAGATTTCTTGTAAATTTGCAACATTTTAATTCTACCAGCACGCCATAATTCAGAAAATGTTTACACGATAAAAATTGTTTCAGTGTATAATGTAAGAAATTGAGACAATACTAAGCCCAGAAGTTTTCATGAAAATATGGGTTATAATATTTTGAGATATTATTTTTTATGTGGGCAAATTATGGGCAAAAATCAGTTTTCATGATGATTCCATAATAACTTTACATTTATAATTCGATATTTATAAAATACTGAACATTTATACTAAGATACTTAATGTAATTAAATCTGGAATTATTAATGTCTAGCATTATAAGTGTAGAACTATAAATGTAAAATTATTAACGAATAGAATTATATAATAAATAAGTATAATTATACAAGTGCAATAACGTAATAAATGTAGAATAATTAAAGACTACAACTATAAATTTAGAATTGTAAGTGTGTGCTTGATTTACCAACGGCTCGTTAATGATTCTACATATATAAAACATTACACTAAGATACTTCGACTGTAAAATTCAATATAGAAGTTATATTTTATTGTACAACATAAAACAATTGTGGTTTCCAAAGCGAAATAAATTATTTATCCGATGATAGAATAAAACAAGTCGAAAATTGTACGTCAAACATGGAAAATGAGGTGCGTTCGTACTATAACTAGTTTTATAAAAATTCAGACCCCAGTGCAATAGCTGTTGCACTCTTATGCAAAAATGTATGAATGTGAAATTTATTACGACTATATGTATTAAATTGAGTAATACGGAAATAATATGATTCCATCTTGAATATGACGTAATCACCATGGCAACCTAAAATCTTTACCTATCACGGGATATCATTGAATTAATTACGTTTATAGGATTTAATAAAATAATCACCATGGCAACCTAGAATCATTAGATATCATAGGATATCATTGAATTCATTACGTATGATAATATTTAGTAGAATGAAGAAAACTTTTATTAAGTTTTGATTCGATATGCACAAAATTTGAAATGACTCGACAAAATTCTGAAACGATTATATATATTAAATTTCAAACCATTCGGAGCGTAGTTTTTGCTCTGTTATATGCGGACAGACGGACAGACAGACAGACGGACGGACCAGGCGACGCCTACCTAAAAAGAGAAAGAACAATTTTGAACAATTCATGTACGCGCCCGAAAGACTAAGATATAAAGTATTTCTTATTTTTATTTTAAAAGATATATTTTGCTCCACTTCGGTACATCAATAAAATCTGTAGATGAGGCAGATTTTTAATGTTTTCCACCGGCAATTTAAAAAGAAAATAATCTTGATTCATAACCACCATAAATAATCGCAAACTAAAAACAAGTGGGTAAGTGTGATCACAGATCGCACTGAGGGTTTCGTTTAATATTCCTTTCAAAACACTTTATTCTTTAATTAATAAAGTCAAATTGATATAAATTATAATTATTAAATCCTTAAAAACCGCACATAAAAAGGTAAAAAACGCTAACGTTAAAAAAAAAAATTGCGCCCCCCATACCCACGAAATTTCTTGCGCCATTCTTTTGAAAACTTTTTATTATATGTTATAAACTATCTTAAAGTTTCAAACAGACCGCCGTGTTAGATTTCCTAATTTAAATAAAATCGCGTTCTTTTAATTCCCCATTTCACCACCAGGGAGGCTACTCTATCCTTAACAAAACTGTATTTGAACGAAACTCCTTTCTACAACTTATCCGTAGATACATTACTCGGTGGGTGAGGGGGAAGGGCGGCCTTAAACACCAATTTAAGATATTTGCTGAAATTACAATTCTAAAATAGTGGTATCTACACTTATGATTTTTTTAATATTGAACAAGTAGCATTTATCTCGGGACTCCGTCAAAAAACCGGACATAAAACGGTAAAAAACGCTAGTTTTAAAAAAATTTAACGCCCCTCCCCTTCCCCCTTCCCGAAATTTCTCGCGACATTATTTTTTAACTTTTTATTATGTGTTATAAACTATCTTAAAGTTTCAAACAGATCGCGATGTTAGATTTCATAATTTAAATAAAATCGCGGTCTGTTAGTTTTACATTTCACCACCAGGGAGCGCTCCCTATTCTTAACAAAAGTGTATCTGAACGAAACGCCCTTCTACAACGTATCCGTAGATACATTAGTCGAGGGATTGGCGGTCTTAAACACCAATTTAAGATCTTTTCTAAATTACTATTCTAAAATAGTGGTATCAACACTTATGACCTTTTTTATATTGAATAAGTAATATTTATCTCATCATGCGGGGGCAAAGCGGGGGAACGGACACCTCAGATGCATAATATCATTAAGCGGTCACAGACCTTTTCAATGATATGTCACTTGACGGGTATCGCCAAAATTTAGAAAAGTGCCCCCTATTGGGGGAGAAAAGGGGTGATGAAAACCGGAGATGCATAACATGATTAAGCGGTCACAGACCTTTCCTACGATACATCACATGACGGGTAACTGCAAAATATAGAAAAGTGACCTCCTTCGGGGAGGGGCAAAGTGGGGGCGGGGTGGACATTTATCGATAAATGGAGATTGCCATTCGATCGGCAGGGAAAAGTTAGCTTCGCTGGAGCATTCTTAGTTATATTTCTCCTCGCTGTGGCTCAATTAGGGCAAAGTTATGGCCCAAAGAAAAAAACAGCGCCAAACGTTGGGGGGGAGGGGGGGCGTGCGGGGTAGGGGTGCCTCGCAGTGTTGGACGGTATTTAACGGTTTTTATCATGGTTTTTACCGTCTTTGGAAAAAAATGTTTTTACCATGGTTTTTACCGTCTTTGGAAAAAAATGTTTTTACCAGGGTTTTTGACACTTATGAAAAACTTATTAGTTTGACTGTTTTTGACACTTGTATGAAAATTTACCTACAATTTTTTCCTTTTCCTTGGGGGAAAGTAAATTCCAAATACCACTATTTCTGTATAACAATATTCACCTAATTTAGTTTCTGATTAGGTAAGTAAAAGAATGCTATACGAAAATAGTGGTTTTTGCGGAATATAAAAAGCCCGGAAAACCTTCATCCATGTTCCCATTCAAATTGTTAGATATTATTGTACATTTATCATCGTTAAACCTAAAACTTACAACTATTATTATGAGAATGCACATTACAATATTTATTAGACTAGTTCACTAATTTTTACAGCAAAAGGGAAAGAAAGATTATAAGTAACTCTTATTACACGTAAAAACCTTAATTATTTTAATAAGAACCAAACTCTTACAAATATTACTAATTATCACATAATGTATTTTGTACAAATGTTAGTACAGTTTTCCAATCTATGTCCTTGCAGCTACCCGACCCACAATCTTCAAATTCCATTGGAAAAGAGTGTTTAGTGTATCCTTAAGGTTTTTACCACTTTTTCCCAGTTTTGTACCGGTATAAACTTAATTTTTACCATGTTCTGGTAAAAAACAGTTTTTACCGGTAAAAAGCCAACCCTGGTCCCACTTAACATTATTTTTTTGAAATATGCTAACAGGAAATTTATTTACCTTTAAAATAAGGTGTATGTTGGGGGGGAGGGGGGGGGGGTGCAAAACAGTATTTCATACTTATCGAAAAATATTTAAAAGGAGCCCTACCCGAGCCCCTAATAGAGTTAGAGGGAATCGGAAGACGGCAAAATAATCGTTGAGAAAAGTTTGCTTGGGCGTACTATAGCTAACTTTGGCGCGAGATCTAAGCTCTACGACCAATAGGAACCGAGATATTTAAGGAAATGTGAAAAAAAATAGGATTTCTTTGCAGAAGGGAATAATAATTTTAAGTTTTAAAGTGCTAAGCCGGCCCCAAAGGGTTACAATGAAAACAGTCATGATAGCACAAGACCCCTTAAGACCCAAGATCGTTGGATTTACTTTCAAATTTTCATATTTAAAAGAACTGGTTCCATTATAAGTCTTTACAAATCAAGATTTTCCATAGTGCAACAGCAATCTCCAGAAGCATTTTATAGAAATAAAACCATTTAGTTAAATAATGATTAATATCTCAGCTTGTAATTAAGATAGAATATTGAAACTGACATTGCTGAAATCAGCGAAAATTTTTACGTCCGGATGTAAAAAAAAAAAAAAAAAAAAAAAAAAAAAAAAAAATTAATCAAAAAATTTTAATAATTTAAAAGTTTAAAATTCGTTTTAAACAATCCTAGTTCGAAAAACTACGTGATCTGCTTAAATTGCTCGGGTGCCAATATGTCTGCAGATAATGATGACACCTGTTTTTTAATCTGTGGAAGAGATCGTTTTTGAAATTTGATAAAAAAAACCCATGGTTTTGTTGAATTATGAATGCCTTTCCGATCTTGTAATTGGGGTTTTTTAATTAATTAACGTCCTTTAATTACGACTTTTTCAAAATTTTACGATTGGTCGTTTGATGTGAGGTGTTCAGTTATAAGTATGCAAAATTTCAAGTCTCCAACATATATAGTTTCTGAATCTGAGAACGGGCTCTGTGACAGACGGACAGACAGACAGAGGAGTGAGACGAATAGGATTTCGTTAGATGAACGAAACCCTAATGATGATTTAACATTCATCGCCTGTTTTTTTTTTTTTTTTTTTTTTTGCTAAAGGTTTGGCTGTTGTATGAAATAAATAGCACACTGTTGCTAAAAATAGAAAGACATATAATGTCGAATAATTCTGACGTTTGAAGTGAAACTAACACTCTTTTAATTACATAATTCGAAAATTTTATTTTAAAACTTATGTAATATAAGACTTATTATAATATGTGAGAAGTTGAAATTTATTTGAAATCTTAAAAAGACTCAATAGAAACGATCAAGGTGTTACACTATCAGTGCATTCAATGTGTTTGTACGCATGTGTTGGTTTGTCCATTACACTTCATACCACAATCACATTTTGCCAAATATCGTTACAGATGAAAAAGAAATGAAATTGGAATTTATAATTAAAATTCTTTAATTCAAAAACCTTAATATATTTTGAAATATAAAACACTTATATTTTGGTAGTTATATAATATTTATAAAAATTGCATACATTTAAGAAATTGTATGAAATTTACACAGTTTGTATTTAGTTAACCTTTCATTTGACAGATACTTAGCAATATTTCTCCTGGATCTGTGACATTCTACCTATTGACGAAAATGGTGAAATATAATCTTAATAAATTATTATGTAAAAGAATAATAAAAACTTCACATAATTCAAGGTCTTCTAAAGAGACATGTTTGTTAATATGTGACAGGTTGTAAATTATTTGAAATCGTTGACTTATTGGATGGGACTCATCATGCAATTATAATATGAATCTGTTTAGAATGTTTGAATTTTTATTTGCTATAATAAATCATGACTATTAAAGGGGTATGCAAGAATTACACCGTAGCCAAAGTTGTGTGTGCTATTATTTATTGATAGTTAAAATTCAAAACATTCACAAACATTTATAAATGTTGAAACAGGTAAGTTACATGAAATTTTAATTTATGATACAAAATCTCCCTTTTACTATGTGAAAATAGGTAATAATAAGTTTGACTGGTTTCAAACTCAAAAATCTCCAACTACTTAAATTCTCGAATCCAGCAAGCTGCCAACCTCACTACTGAGACGCTTGCCAAATAAGGAAATTTATCCGATTACAAACCGTAACGTAAACTTTGAGACTTATTTTCACAAGACCCCTTGGGTATTGCGCTTTATAGCTTTCATATATTTGCATACTAACTATACTCTATCAATACACAAATGTTCGCCTCACTCTGTGGTCCCGACATTAGAATCTCCCCTTGTAAATATGTCTCGATCTGCAGTCTCGAACTTTGAATAGAAGGAAAACATCTTCGGCTAAGCACATTAGAGACGAAATTCCAAGCTCACCGAAAGAGATTGTGGAAGGTTGTTGAAGCACACTGCTTCGAAAACGATCATCGCAGCTAAAGTGACTGCAGATCTCAACAAACATTTGCATGATCAAGTATCCGCGATTATGGCTGTAAGAGAACTGCTTAAAAACTAAATCTAGGGCACAGTAGTCATTCCAGTGCCATTTGTTACTGACGGTAATATAAAGCAGTGTACAGCGGTGTACAGCGGCTACAGTAGTGCAACGAGTGTAAATTGTGGTAGAATGATACAAGACACAGAGTGATATCAAACGAATCCTCATTCGCGTTGTTCTCTACAAGTGAACGTGTTTACAGCTGAAGAACAGCACAACAAGACTATAATCTAGTTTTCCTTCTGCCAACTGTCAAACATGACGGTATATATGTAATTATTTGAACAGTCATCACGTGGTTTTCTCCAGTGGTCCCATTCCTCCCAAGGGAGAGTAACTGGAAATGATTATGTCGAAATTTTAGCAAAATATGTTCATTCGAGAGTCGAACAGAGACATTCTTTCCTGCAGGGAATGGCGTCTTTCAAAATTAAAACCACATAATTCATACTGCTAGATTGAGGAGCATGAAGACAAAGTCCGATATTTCACTTAGGATTAAAATCCCCTGATATATTTATTAATACGAGTTAAACAGTGGTGAAATATCATTTAGCCACTGTGGCCTGTTTTGGATAATAAAGTCCGGGCCTAATATCTTCCACAGCCATCTCTTCGAAAACATTTGAATATCTCTGTAAAGAGTGGGACAAAATACCATTAGCCATCATCCAGGATTTGTAAAATTCAATGTTTGATTAATTCAGACCATAATATATATTTTTTTAAATGGCCCTATCCCACATTAATAAAAAGATTGTTTCTTACGGTGATTCGGTGATTTCGATCACCACATTTAATTATACAGGATGATAAAGAAATTAGATGACTTTAAAAGTCAATATCTTTTTATTCGATTAATTATTTTACTTTTTATTTTGAAAATTGACTCTCTTAACTTTATTCTTTTATAAAAATTAGCAGTGGTATTCTTTAAAAAAAAAAAGAATTCTATGCTTTATTATTGATTACTCATTATTCGACTCTCTTGACTCTATGCTTTTATAAAAATTAGCAGTGGTATTCTTAAAAAAAAAAAAAAAAACTCTATGGCTTTATTATTGTTTAGGGGAGCTAGGGCATGTATGGGACAAGGGATGGATGGGACATTCTCAATATTTCAGGCAATAAACATTTATTTTAAATTGCTTCCTAACCCCATATACCTCTACCACAGTGTGCTCCAGAACTAAAAGTAGGACCACATTGCTGTTTTCATTTTCCTTCAAAGTTGCATTTTCTGAAATCTCTGCTTAAAAGTAAGTTTTTTTTTTTTTTTACATTTGAAGATGTGAAATATCTTATACAATATAAAAAATTAAGCTATGTTGTAGTTATTTATTTTAAGGTTCAATATCAATAATTAAAATGAATGAATAGTAATCATTGTGACAAAATAATTTTTGAGGTAAAATGGCTGAGAAGGGATATTATGCATCATGGAGATGATTGGGACATTTCAAATGGGGATGAATGGGACATTCTCACTCCTCCCTAGAGATGTTGAAAATTTTATTTATTAATTAAATAGTATTATATAGGATGATAAATCAATAATTTACGTCAATTAATAGTATTAAATAGTATTATATGAGTTGTTATTGTTTAAAATTTCTGAGTGTTACTTAATGTATTGTAATAATTATTAATGGATTATCAAAAAATTGGTACTAAAACTTAATCAAAATGGATAAAATTGATAAAAATAGTATATGTGTATTGATCAAATGGGGGAAATTAGATTGAATTTTGAAATGTTGCACAAATAAATCCCCACCCCTAACATATTGGGTCAATCGGAAAGTCGGGTCGTGTTGGGAAAATCAATTCGTACCGGAAAATTCAATCATTTAATTATTAGACATTGATTCCGATATCTAATGTCTAATAATTATCGGGCAGAGTTTTCCGGTACGAATTGATTTTCCCAACACGACATGACTTCCGATCGACACAATAATTTTCGTTCTGCATGTTTCTACGATACATTTAATTAATATTAATTAATAAGTTATGATTGGAAATTATTAGCTATGCTATATTTAAAAGACATTTTGCACTTTCATTTCAAATCTAAAATGCCTCATAAGTGGAAAAAAAGAACAGGTTGATAGCCGAAGTCCGCATTAAAAGTTAAAACTGCAATAAAAGAAGTTATAGAAAAAAAAAAAAAAAAAACATATCGATTCGTGCTGTAAAATCATATATTACAAATATAATTTTCATATAAGGTTATCATTATAAATTTTAATTTGGTAAAATTGAATACAGGGAGGAAAGCATAATCTAGAATAAATATTGTTCATATATGTTGGCAAATACCTAATGTATGAAATGTGATATACAGGGTGTCCGGTCTCAACGGTGTCCAATGGCTAATTCCTAAACCGTTAATCATAGACATATAGTTCCAATTAGAAAAATGTTTTAAATGAGGTAAAGAAGTATTTTTAAAGCGATTTAGGTCAAGAAAAACATTTATTTAAAAATTACGAAATTTAAATTTTAATACGGTCCCCCGGTCCTATAAGTGATATTTAGTAAACTTTTCCTATTTCTCTAACAAGTACGGCAAACAAAGTCCCATTCATCTAACACTAAAATTGACCGAATTATGACATTTTCAATTTTATGACTTAAACCACTTTTCTGTAACCGAAAACAGATGAGTTGGACCAAGCTTTCAGGGGTCGTACACGAAGGGCTTAAAGTATTATAAAGGGCGTCCACTCCAAACGATGTTCAATGGCTAATTCCTAAACCGTTAGTCAAAGACATATAGTTCCAATTACAAAAAGGTTTTAAATAATAAAAGAAGTATTTTTAAAGGGATTTAACTGAAGGTGCTGCCACCCTATAAATATTACGGTAGTGTTAATTTTTAATAATTAACTTTCAGATTGGTTAAAATAATTGAAGAAGCGGGTTTCAAAACTCGCCTTATCGAGAAAATCAAATTTTGGGAAATCGCATAAAACCTTTAAATGCGCCCATTGGTATTCATTGAAAATTTGGAGATTGTAGTGTTTGATTGGTACAGTTATACCAATAGAACAGATTGATAGAGAAACACGATTTTTTAAATTTCGGATAAGACGAGTTTCGAAACTGATGTCCTCAATTGAAATTTGACATTTTTTTTTTTTTTTTTTTGGTAAGGAAATGAGTGTGTTTCTTTTGATGATTTTATTTTAAAAAGTTGTATTACTTTTATAAGTTTTTAACTTACGACGTTCGTATGTATGTCTTCCTAATTCAAAATTTGTATTCCAATTTTAACTCACTTCCAAATATCCGATCAAGATTAAATATTGCATAATTATGTTAATCCAATGACAATGTAATATTAATATGATTTTAGGTACGTACCATTTATATTTATTTTACAGGACCACTCCAAAAATTTTGTATACATTATTGCCTACAAACAAAAATTTTAAAATCAAAATCAGTAACATTTATGTAAGGCATAGAGATTCACAATGTAATTTTTCCAAATGAAAGTGCGTTACGTTTATATTTTTTATACAGTGCCGCACAAAAGAAGTTTATTATATATTTTGATGATATTATGCTTTTTTCAAATTCAACTTTTTAGCTCTTTATAATAAAAACTTGTTTGAAAAAAATATTTTAGAGACCAAAATCAAACCAGTACTTTTAGAAATAATATTATCGGACATGGAGGTCGTATTAAGTGGCCTCCCAGGTTGCCAGATTTGAATCTTTTAGATTTTTTTCTTTGAGGTTTTCTGAAAAATAAGGTATATGAAAGAGAATCCACTAGTCGAGCAGATTTGTGGAATCGTATTGCTATGGCGTGCAGATCTGTAACAACTACAATGTTGAAAAAAAGTAGAAGAAGAATTTATTTCACATGTACATTTCTGCATTGTAGCCGAAGCGACGTCATTTCGAGCACGTTTTAAGATAACCTTAATTTTTATTAATTAAGTTTTAGATTAGGTAATCTAACCATGTATCATTTTCTAAAGAGTTGTGACTGTTTCTTTTATAATCATTTAACAAAATTTTTTTTTTTTTTTTTTTTTTTTTTTTACTTATATTTTTAGTACAAGTTATATATTTTGTTTTAATATGTCAGAATGAACAAAAATCTCAAAATATATTTGTAATGTTAATTTACTCTCAATGTTTAATGTTAAATTTTATATCTGACGTTTATTTTTATTTCTAGTAAATTTGTGACTGACCCCTATTTTGCAGCAAAAAAGATACTCCAACTTTAAACATCTATTACTCGGTCAGTTTTAATCGCAGAGGAATGGGACTTTTTTTGTCTTACTTGTCAGCGCAATAGGATACTTTTACTAAATATCACTTATAGGACCTGGGGACCGTATAAAAATTTAAATTTCGTAATTTTTTAATAAATGTTTTTTCTTGACCGAAATCGCTTTAAAAATACTTCTTTACCTCATTTAAAACATTTTTGCAATTGGAACTATATGTTTATGACTAACGGTTTAGGAATTAGCCATTGGACACCGTTGAGACCGGACACCCTGTATAATATTGATAGTAACTTAAATAAAAAAATATAAAAAAATATTTTTGTGAAAATGTCCCATTCATCCCCCACCTCCCCTACTCACTATTCGACTCTCTTGACTTTATGCTTTATAAAAATTAGCTGTGGTATTCTTAATTTTTCTTTTAATTCTATGCTTTAATATTGCTTACTCAGTATTCTATGATGTAAAAACAGACGTGGTCTGTGATTTGTCTGTCAGAGTTAAGTCAAATCCTAAACTTTGCTGTCGAAAACACCTTCTTAAATTGCCTATTGTCATCTCATCAGGAGGATTTCTTAGATAAAAACGTCTGCAATAGGTTCTTTGATTCATTAATTGCTTTGCAATAAATAAGTGCTAATTTTGAAATTAACTCTTTGTTTACTCATCTATCGCCGCTTGTAAAACATCAAAGTATCCAGATTCTAAATTTAAAATAAAAATAAAAATATTAATTAAGACAAAATTATTAACTTCTAATATCGCCTAGTAACATTTGATTGAAACTTCTATATAAAATTCACGAAAACAGAAGGAATTCAATTCCTCATCAAATATAAAATGTATTTCAGTTTTTTTCTATTTTAAGAAATACTATTTTTATTTTAATAAGTGTATTATTTTAGTCTTGGAATATCAGACGAAAAATTTTATTCCAGTTTAAAAAACCATTCTCTGCCTTCAATTGCCTCTCTTTTGTTCGAATATATCAAGATGATAATGAACCATACACCAATCCGTTTCTTTTCATGGTATTTAGTTTTACTGAATTTCTGTTTCTCCATGTACCCGACAGTAAGTATTATTTCCACTTAAAATTCTCAAAAAAGGTTTTTTTTTTTCTTTTTCAGTTTTTCGTTGTTTTCATCTTTTGTCACACAATCGATCAAATGACGCATTTGGCTCAATTCCCGCTTCTTATAACTCACTTCTCATGATTCATGGGTTTCTGAGCTTGCATATTTTGCGCCTCTATTACTCTTGTAGGCGAATAAATCAGCGCTGTCAAAGTAATGCTTATGCATAGATGTATTCATTCAAGGTATTTACTTATGTTTCTTGCTGTGAACGGAGAAATGGATAAATTTATGTAATTTTCATTTCTTTTGATCGATGCAGTGTGATTTCTGCCACTGGAAATGTGGCGTGCAAGCGATTGATGAAAATGATCAAATATAAATCCTAATAAATCACCATAAGAAAGTATCGCAAACCTCAAATAAAATCAAAGGCTTAGAATAAGAGGTATGTTCTTCTTGCAATACATGGATTCTTGTAACTGCCAAAGATGTTTACAAGGGAGGCCAATGTTCATCATTTTTCTTCAGGCGAGATCATTTATACAGCTCTAGTTGACCGACTTATAGAGTATAGGGGGGAAGAGGGAGGGAGTGAACTTCTAGACAACGGATGACAAACCTTACAAATTCTATGTATTTATGGTTGATCTTTTTTTGTTTTATAACCACACAAAAAATTATCACATTAAGATTATAATTTCTGGAGATAATAAAAATATGAAAATGTAATTTAACATTAGACGCTCTAAATTTTGAAGTTTATAATTAAAAACTTATCCAAATGAAATTTCGTTTCTATGCATAGTTTGAACCGAAGATTTAAAATTGTCTAAATTGGGTGTTGCCATTGAAAAAGCAAAGTTTGGTCTGGTTTTGATTTGTAGATGCTCCCTAAGGAAATTTTATATACATCATTTAAAAGTAGACTTTATTTCCAATCGTTTGGTACCAGTAACTTTCTTCTGTTATAATTAGTTGCAGAGTTAGTACTGGGTGTTCACCTTTTTTCCCCCACGACTGTACATAACAATTAATTTTATAAATATGGATTAATGATTGTGTGTCTCGGGCCGCACATAAAAGATCGCCGGGTCACAAAGCACGCAGACTGCAGCTTGTGTTAGAATATAAAATCACAGGGTTTAAATAGAATTCAAAATAATTTAATTAATGAATTATTCAAAGAGATATTCAATAAAGTAAAATAAGACAATTTATAACTATATGTGATTTCACATCACATTGCTACATTGAGTCGTTAAAAGTTATTAGGATTCGCTTCGCTCATCCTCTACTAGGCTACACAAATTACATTTTGTCGTACACTTTACAAAAAAAAATTATTCAGTATTTTGACTTGAAATTAAACATAAAAATAAATTATGATCTGTAGACTTGCACAATATTATTTTTTTTTTTTTACAGAATAAAGTTAAAAAATGTGTTATTTTAATTTATTTATTTTACATGTTTTTCCATTACGGACACATTTTTGCAAATAAAAAATTAAACACGTATTTTTTCAGAAGAAAAAATGAATCATGGAGTAAGAAATTAAAGGTAGAATCATGATGAATTAAATAGTTTCACGATTTCTTTCATGGAATTTTTAAAATGCCCTTTTTATGAAAATTATAACATATTTTTAATGATTTACAATTTGTGAAAATTCAATTATTTACATTCAATTATAAAAGTATTTTTCAGTGTTAGGAATTCAAATACACAATTTATTCTTATTATGTGAAATCATTTACGCAGACGATACTTACGAATTTTAAAAGAATTATATTATGATTTTTTTTTTTTTGTAAAGTGGCAACAAAATAATCATAAACAAATAAAATTAATTTAAAATGTGTGATAATTCAATTATTTACATTCAGTTATAAAAGTATTTTTCAGTGTTAGGAATTCAAATACACAATTTATTCTTATTATGTGAAATCATTTACGCAGACGATACTTACGAATTTTAAAAGAATTATATTACGATTTTTTTTTTGTAAAGTGGCAACAAAATAATCATAAACAAATAAAATTAATTTAAAATTTGTGAAAATTCAATTATTTACATTCAGTTATAAAAGTATTTTTCAAAGTTAGGAATTCAAATACACAATTTATTCTTATTATGTGAAATCACTTACGCAGACAATACTTACGAATTTTAAAAGAATTATATTATGATTTTTTTTTTTTTTTTTTTTTTTTTTGTAAAGCGGCAACAAAATAATTGTAAACAAATAAAATTAATTGTTAAATTCGTCAAATATAGTGTTATTCGAATTCGAAGAAGGAAAATTGAACCAAATAAAACACATTTACTATTAGTATTATTTTAAAAATGTTTGTCGTTTAAAAACAATTAGTATTAGTTATATTATGAAAAATGCTGAGAAAACGTACACATACTGGTCGAAAAGAATGATGCTTCGCGAATCCAAACAAAGCATGGCTTTTCTAGTTAATTATAATCTTTCAAAATTCATCTTTTTATTTAATACTTTATGTTAAGAAATGAAAAAATAGGTTTCAAAAAATAGTAGTCTCTAACGTAAGCGGATTCGATTGTACTTGGTACAATATATATTTACTTGATAGATTCTAAAAAAATTTCACGTGCGAAAATAACACCGTCGACAATTGAAGAAAGTAACTGAATCCAAACATGATAAATTGTTATGTGAAAATAATACAAATTTCACACTATTCGAGCAACTGGTATGAGAAATGCATTATATTACAATATGTGTGGTTGACATTTACTGAAATGTTAACTAAATTCAATGGGTATTGTTACGCTGTTTCATTACGAATGCATTGGATATATTTGAATGAATTATTATTTGCTGAATTACATCTAAAATGTTTATCGTGTGCGAAGTAAATGTGGAGAAGACAAAGCTATTTAATGTAAACGACTTGTTGTTACAATTTTGTCCTTTAAGAATCCATAACTTTAAAATTTCAAACTGATATATGTAGTAAAAAAATACTTTTGTTTCCCATTTTACATGTATTTGGAAAATAATGCAATTATTTTATGGTAATTATATATGTAAATATATAAACTTAAAAGATAGAGGGTAAAAGGCATTTTCACATGTATCTCATTGTACCAAAATGATATAGGGGTGGGTGAAAATGTTATGATTTGTAGAAATATGCTATGAAGTTTCTGGCACAAAGAATTCATACTTTCTTTATTATAACTAATTTAGATATAATGGTAACAGACAATAATAGGCTTCATTTAGCAAGATCACAAACAGTGGTGATTTTTGGCAAAAAATCAATGTTGTTGTGCACTAGAGTCTTAAATTATATGAAAAAAATTCCGGGCTCATTTAAAATGAACAAAGTAATCCTGTCCCTGTCATGTATAATGTTGCTAGGTGTCCCGTGGAAATCGGGACTCCAAATGCTCTTGGCACCAATATTTTAAAGTACATTTCTTCGCCTTATCCATTGGCAGAATTATCTACGATTAAACATGGAGAAATAAACTGTAAGAAATTACTGCTGTCCAGAGCACTGGAGATCTGATATGCGCGGGACACCTGGCAACACTAGTCCTGGCCGACATTTTTATGTGTATGTCTGTATTTCACCCGCTGATTGATTTTGATTGACGCGCTGTAGACAACGCGGTATTCTTTCGCACTGATCTGGAAGCTTTGGATTTTGTACCAGAACTAGTTCGAAAGAGCTATCTGAGGATCTCAAATTATTCGGATCTTGATAGTTCGGAATATTTGGGATAACTCACTTCGTCAGTTGCCTCGGATCCAATAAGACTCATAGAATATTGAACCAGAAGTAGTTTAATTGAACGATTTCAGGTTCGATTCGACTTATTCCGGTCCTGATTGCGCACAATAGTTTGTATGATGATATAATTTGTTAGTTATGGTGACAAGCGCATGTGATATGTCGTATCAGAATTAACTAATTCCTGGATACGGAGGGTACTTTTACAGTTCAATCCCCATCTTAGCGGAGAAGGGGGAAGGTACAAAACTATGTCATGATCCAGGCCTTACAGATGAAATTTTGCCGGTTGCTGAACACCAGAAGCTATTAAAATTTATAATTTATAATTTTCAATAACAAAAATTCATGCAAGAGATACACTTTTGCGCCGAAAATCAAAAAATCTGTAAGATTACTAAGAATCTTTTAGAAAACTGGGATGCCTAGAACTTTTCATGTAACTGCAACCAGGGTTACAGCTAAAATTTTAGTAAGATTACTGTAATGTTATCAGATTCATTTGTAAAGTTACAGATTTATGTAACTTTACAAAAACTAGTTTTGTAGATTTGCAGCTTTTTTCGTACAGTTACAGATGAAAGTTTAGTAAGCATGTAACTTCACATCTGTAGAGCTGCAATTTTTCTTTTCTTTCTTTCAGTGTAGGAACTTTTTATTCCAAAACAATGATGTGCCAGGGACAATCAAATATAAGTCGTTAATTTCGTTCTACACATGCTGAAGCATGGGACAACGGAATAAGGTGTGTCGATGGAGTTTATGAGGACATCACGTAATAATCCTTCATTATCATTGCACTGTAAAAAAAAATTTGTAAAGTTACTAAAGTTTTTCTAGGAAACTTTAGTAACTTCACAGATTTTTTTTTACAGTGTGGTTGATCGCTTCAAATCAGCTTTTAAGCCAACATTAAAATAAATGAGCAGGAATTGCCATCCTTCAATTGGGTAACGGATAGTAATCAAATTTATTCTAAAATAAGGTGTAAAACCCACTGTTATTATTTTAACACACTTAAAAATTAGCTTTCGGACACCTGTAGGAAGAAAACTCAAGTATTCAATTGGTATAAAAATTTCACTGAAAGATGAGAAGCTTTTGAAAATAATGCCCATGGTCGGCATCCACGGAGCAGCGTGACTGGTGAAAAAATCTGTACTTTTTGCACTTTAATACTAAGACAAAATTCTACTCATATATTACTAATTTCACTAGACAACGCTTGCGCATATCGCGAAAAAGACACGATTTTCAAAACAAGAACTTTATTCTCCTCCATAAAAATTACTTACCTAATACAGCTGTTTTAATTCAAGAAAAAGGGAAAGAAATGATCTGGGCAACTTTGAAACACTCTTCCTACAGGTTAGACTTCTCATTCTGCAATTATCATATATTTAAGCTACGAAAAAAAAAAAAAAGACAGATAAATGTCGTAAGTTTGAGCACGATGCAGCCGTCGAGACATTTTTGTGCACTTGACTTACCAACGACCTACAAGTAAAGAAATTTAGTTTCACGAATGTCTAAATGAATTGTCATTTTGTAAATGAATTCGGCCATGTTATTTTCAAATTCAAATATGAATAAAATTGAATTGTATATGATTTATTTAAATAATCCGTTATGAATGCATATTAGATTATTTAATCCATTCAATTATTAATATATAAATTAAGAAAACACAATTATACGTGCGTTCAGGCAAAAATGGATCAAACCTTTTTTAAAACAGCTTGAAAAATAATTATAATATCTTTCCACATTTTTCTAAATTACTAAGAAAACAAAAGAATTCGCATTTAAAGTGACTAGTTTTAATAGAATAGAAAAAAAAAGATAGCTGAGCTGCATATTATGAAAAGAGGCAAAACGCCTAAATCGTACAACTTAATTATTTTATCAAGTTACGAATATTGTCTATGGTATTATTTTTTTTAATAAACATATTCTATTACATAATTAATCAATCTCTCATTAAAAATAATTATATAAATTCCAAAGAAACTTTTCTTTATGTTATGTAACCCCTTTCCAAAAAGCCATACATAGCCATTGAATCATAATATGGATTTATTTTTGTTTCTACTAATTAATGATTACTGCATATGTAACTTATTCCATTAACTCATTAATAAATTCAGTCACGTGGAAATAATTAACTCGCAGATTACCACACTCAAGTAAATCGATAATAGTTTGTCCGACTGTTACTCGATCGATGATGTTCTCTGCCCGTTTGCAACGTTTGGCCCTTTATGTGATAGGTAATTTGGGAGAAACACAATGAGAAATTATTGACACAACCTAAAACTAATTAGATGGAACCCAAATTACGAATAATTATTTCCCTATGCTAGTTAGAAACAGAATTTAGTTGAAAGAAGAAGAAGTTTTCGTTTTTGATTAAACAATTTTAACAGAAATAAAGGGATTTCATAACAAAGCATTAGGAATTGCAATTTTATGTAAATAATTTTCAACATTTTTATTGTTGAGTTAACGCGGATATTTTTATTTGCAATGACAAAGACAACATCTAATTAGATTTTTTTTTTTTTTTTTTTTAATTTCTACTAGTGGAAATCTTCGAACACATAAAAGTCATTTTAGAGAAAATAATCAATGTTACATGCAATAACAAACCGATCATATAGAAAAGAGTTATTTAATTGCATTACAAAATATTTAAATATTTGATTAGGTAGAAAAAAAGCTATGCTCACAGATTATTAAACACTTTTCAACATTGCATAAACATTGTTACGAAATAATCATCTTTTGGTACTGTGCCTTGAAATATTAATCCTTTGCGCTCGGCGTCTCTTACACAAATTTATTCGATCAGCACCACTTTTTTAAAAGAAGTTTCGCACAAGTGCACAATTTTAAGAAATGCTCTGATTAAATAAGGTACATTTTATTTTCCTTTATTACTGGTGCCAAAAACAAATTTTGCAAAGAAAGATTATGTCTCCACAGCAATCGAATGCAAAGGGTTAAAATTAACATGTTGTTTACCAGTTTCATTCAATATATTCAGCAAATGTAACCAAAGATTCGCAGAAACACACAAACAATGTGCTAGGACTCACGTTTACTATATCTAAAGAATGCAAGAACTCAGTATAGAGTCTCTCTCATAGCAGGCTAGAGGTCTGCACAGGCCTGAATTTCCAGGCCCTGCCTGTTTGTATTTTCGCTGTTCCCTTCCGGGCCCGGTACGTGCTAAAATTAGTTAAAACAGACCGGCACGGCCAGGCCCATGGAAAAATTAATGAAACAAACCCGACCCAATTTCCCTAGAAAATACTGATTTTTCTTAACAAACAATTGAGATTTTCTTCTGCATACATATTTATGGGAAAATTTAACATTATAGATTACCCTATGTTTTAGATTACTATATGTTCACAGGCCATAGGATGTATAATAGCATCAGTACCCCCCCCCCCCCCCCCCCGCCATGTAGGCCCCGTATGTAGAAAGAAAATGTAAGCCTGATCCTGGCCGGACCGAGTCTGCTGAAATAATTTAGCCCCGGTTCAGGCACGATGAACTGCTTCTCTACCCTGGACATGTTATATTTCTGTACTGATGTCAATCTAGCATCAATTCGTAGAGCATGTTTATACTTATCCTCATTGAAAAGTCCTTACTTATCCTTATTGAAAAGTGTTCACATTTTATTTGCTTAGTTTGATCCTTTTAAATTTTATATCGGGCAGAATTTTTTTCATCGGGCCGGCCCGTTAAAGAAATTGTCTTTAATCCTTCGGTCCGATCCGTTAGAAAATTTCCCTGCATTTTGCCGGGCAGGGTACGGGCTTCGAGCCAAGCCCAAGCTCGTGCATACCTCTACGGGAAAGCAGTAGCTTGCCACTTTCCAAAATGCAGAACAACCTTTTGTATAATTTTGAGAGCAATTAAAAAAATATTTTAAAGCTAATCATATAATGGCATTATATTTATTAACTATATTATTGTGTATTTTAGTTAATTATTTCTTACCTTAATGCGACATTTCGATAACTGATAGAATGAAATGGATAAAATACTTAAACTTATCAAGTCCAGCAGTTACTATACATTTTGTTTAATGTGGTAAACGAACGAAATGCGAAAGCTTTTCCCCGGTTTGCTTTTATAAATATATTTTGTTACATAATCAATAAAATCTTCATTAAAAATAATTGTATAAATTTTCAAGAATTTTTTCTTCATTTTATGTAATCCCTTTCTAAAAAGCCTTAAAAAAGAAAAGAAAAAAAGTTGGAAATTGCACGTCAAACGTGACGAATGAGGTGCGTTCGTACTAATACTAGTTTTATAAATATTTTTTTGTACCGCATATTTTACTGAATGTATATTTTAGTGCACTTCATAAGTGCATATCAATTTCATTCTGTTCGAAAGGCTGTAACATCATTAAGATACACTTGAAATAATTTTTATCCATTGACAGCAACGTAAGGGAAAACTTTTGAGTGCCCCTGTAATTAAACTATACATCTGATTTTCATAAAATTTGAAATGACTCGATAAAATTTTGAAACAATTATATATTTAAAATTTCAAACCATTCGGTTGGGTAGTTTTTGCTCTGTTATATGCGGACGGACGGACAAATAGACAGACAGACGGCGATGACCGCCTCGGGAACTCAGCTTTCACTTTAGAGTGTTAGTGCAATCCCGAGGAGTAGACAGACAGACAGACGGACCGAACGACGACTATAGGTGCTACGTATTTATATAATTACGAACGTACCTAAACAGCCTTTTGAAAGCTTATCCACTGAATTAGAATGTAGATTTATTTTTGCATCGGCTTCACTTCGTTTGTAGAATTGACGTAACAAACGAAGGGACGTATTTGAATCTTGAATTAATGGAACGGCAATTAATAAAAATATTCCCTGGCGATGGCTGCGGGATTGCAAATTAATAGTACTTGGAAATTTAAATAAAATGTATATTTTTAAACTTGTAACATCTGTATTATTAGTATTTGTTACCTTTTAAGTAAACGGTGAACTTTTTAAAGTTCATATTATGTATAGTTTATGAAATGAAAGATTTTTCTCAAATAAATGTTGCTACAAAAGTAGAATACCGCATTATATCATGCTCAGCAATTATTGTGAAATAAAATAAATAGAAAACAAAAGATAAAGTGACAACAAAATACAACAAAAAAGATAAAGGTGTGACGTCTCCGAACAGGTTTATTTTACACTCTAAAATTGAGAGGAGTGAAAAGTTCACTCTTTGAAAGAGTGACAGGCATTTTCACTCTGTTTGGAGTGAATTTTGTAAAAATACACTCCTTAAAGAGTGGAATTTTCCACTCTCTAGAAAGGAGTGAAATGTCTCACTCCGTTATCGAGAGTGAATTAGTCACTCCTGAACGAGTGACTTACGTATGCATTGCTTATTAACCAATCAGAACAGCAAGGCGACATTGCCCAAGATAAGAAAAATTATCACTTTTTCGTCCGCCATCTTAGGATTAACAGATTAGGATATCATTAAAATGACTCTTTATGGAACACATAAGGTAAGTCTTATTTAATTTTAACCATTTATTCGTGTAGATGTGTTAAGATTATGAGCTAAACAGTTGTATGTTGCATAGAAAAAGATTGATCGTGGAGTGTTTCTCCTGATTTGTATTCCTAGAAAAGTGATTGTCTATTATATTTCTTCATGTAGCGGTTTGAAATATACAGTAAATTCTGTTTAAGGCGGAGTCGATCGAGACCGAGGAAATTTTCCGTAGTAGACAATATTCCGCCTTAGACAAATTTTACTCTATGTCTATGGATTCGCAGGGACTTGAAAATCTTTCCGAGTTAGACAGATTTCCGTCTTACACAGAGTATGCCTTACGGAGAGTTTACTGTAATTGTTTTAACAATTGAATAGCACACAATGCTTAGCAAAAAAAAAAATCAAAATTTCATTAGTTCAGCCAATGAGAATGAAAAAAAAAAAAAGAGTGTAAATATTTTCTTTTTCCCATTCAATACTGTGATCCTACTTTTGCCAACGATTGAAAAAAAATATATATATATCTGTTTCGTTTGCAAGGTTGACTCAGAAGAAATCTGGATTTTTTCAATTCATCGCAGACACGACGAAAACATTAATTTCCCGTTCTATGAGATTTTTTTTGTTGTTGTTGTTTATTATTGATTTCTAAAGGCGACAACTTAGACTTAGAGTATACACTTACAGTATATTTATCATCATTATTATTGTTTCGGAGTTAAATATGATATTTGATGATTATGACATTACGAAAAGGTTTGTATATTAATTTTTTTTAATTGTATATAAACATTTTTCTGCGGTTTATAATTTTAAAATTTCGAGACATTTCGAAAAATTTTCGAGATTTGAGTAATATAAAAAGATTTAATTATAGACATTCTGCATCTGTTATTAAATTTCCTTATATTTTAAACGCATTTTCTACGCTTTTTATGCACTTAATTTTTGGCACAAAAAAATAAAACATGATATTTAAGCATTGAAATAAAATGTTTTTATGCCTGTTTTGAAGTTTATCGATAAGACTGCTTTAGTATATTTTTTAAAAAGTTCATAATATAGGACTGAATTTTTTTTTTTATAGAGATTAGTAACTACTTGTTTACATTAAAATGTTTTTCAAACAATAGGAACATTTCATATGAAGTCATTTACTTTATTTTTATTAAAATTCATACAGATACAAATAAATGTAATGTGTTTATTTTTTTCTATTTTCTAGGCCAGTCTTTTCCTATAAAACATATAAAATCTATTTAGCTCATATTCACAAAATACAACATCTACAGGTATAAAAAAAATTAAATATGGCTTACTGAGTCGTTTCATTAATAAGTATTGTATTAATTCCATTTTTCAGCAATAAAGGTCGAAAATTAGAAATCATGATTAAGTTAAGGAATATGTTTAAAAGAAAAATATATACATATTCCAGAGAACTTAAAATTTAGACTCCATGATCATATTAAAACAAAAACAAATCACAGCGGATTAAAAAAAAATTACACATTCTTAATATTTAAACCATGCTTAAATCTCATTTAAAGAAGATGTGAGTTTATAAGCATTGTTCTTTAAGTGGAAAAATATATTTTATAACGTTTTTATAACAATATTTTATAACAATAGCATTTTTACATTGCTGTTTTGGGGACTTTTCAAAAATAGCAATAATTCACGGAAAAAGTACGGTAAAAAGATAGAAATGTATATTTAAAACAAAAATTAAAATTAAATCAAACATTGTTAAACATATAACATCCACCTATTAAAAACTTATTTAGGGTACATGTGCCAGTAATGGAGACCCTTCCAATAATGGACACCCCTTGATGTTTTTGGTTCATACAAAAATAACTAACAAATATTTAGCTTTAATTACTTTTTTTATAATTCCACCTTGCATGTTTTATACAACTGGGTTATTGTTGACACTTTTAATCAAACCAACCAGGGAGCAGAAAATAATGTTTCAACGTTTCGCTGTTTTTCTGTGAAAATATTAATGAAGAGGTTAAGAGGCTTCGTTTAATTAATTAATATATATTATTTATTTTCTTGCAAAATTTGAATGTTTTTGTTTGAGTAGCAATAGAAAACTTAGAATTTTATATATTAACGGCCATTTACAAAATTTCATTTATTTTTAAGGTTTTAAGAGGGGGTGTCCATTACTGGGATGGCTAATTAGTCATTTTCCAGTAATGGACACCCCATGTAGACATTGCTAAAAATGCAATTTCAGTAATGTTTATAGTACATAAAATATTTTGACTTAACTGCAAACCTAAATAATCAAATTTAATTTTTAAATTATACTTACCAAAATGTAATAACACCAAAACTTTTATAAATAGCTGTTTTTAAGTTATTTTATGTGATTAATAAAATTTCGATATTTTATTCTTTTCTTATGTATATGTACCTTGCATATTTTATAATCTGGCAATCAAACTAGCCAGGAAGCAGAAAATATTGTTTAAGAGCACAGTCAAAGAGGGGCTCATAGGGCTTAATCCTCTCCGTTTAAATAAAAACAATTAAGTTACAAAAGCTATTAAAAATCTATTTTTTGTCTTAAATGTTTCTTTATTCACCTCTGACAAAAAAAAAGTAATTATTGGTAATATTCATGAAACTAGTAAATCTGCAGATCAGTGGCCTCAAACATAAGTTCTACATTTTTATTTTGAAATTATTTTATTTAGTATTTAAATTATTCAACTCATAATATCATTTCTTTCATATTTGTAATATTAATTATTATAAATGATATATCAGGTAGTCTCTGGAATATTAATTGTTAAAAATAGTGTCACAAAACTAAACACTAATAATATTCCAAAACTTTTTTTTTAATTACCTTTTTAAATCCCCACTGTTTCAATAATTTTATAGCTGTAATTACCTGATATTTAGTATTTTAAAATATCCATCTAAAATAATTAAAACATCGATCTTCTGATAATTACAATAATGGATGTAAACAGTAAATGATTACCACAAATATTTTATTAATTACTGGTATCCTAATTGTTAAATTTATTTGAAAATAGCTATTTTGTTTCATTAGTGTGTATTCATTATATTCTGGCTCCAAATACAGTTATAAAAACAATTATATTTATTACTTTTTATGGGGTGTCCATTACTGGAACAGAAGGTGCCTTGGGTGTTTTGATATATTTCTGTTATTTAAAATTAAATTTATACATATTGGGAAATGGGACTATAAGAACTGTTAAATATTGTTGATAGGTTAATATAATATTTAAAAAAACTGGAATATAATAATTATAACTATTAATAAAAAAAATAATTTTAAAAGTAATTCCTTAAGGGTGTCCATTACTGGCACATCTACCCTATAAAACTCTTAAAAAAATATTTTTGTAGGGCATGCAATAAAAGCAAGCACAAAGGATAAGATTGGAATAAAATATATTAGTTTATTTCTGTCAGTAATCTAATTTAAATTCACGTGTAACTTTAACTGAATTTTTCCTTAAAAGTTCAACTAATGTTTCAAACTATGAATTAAATAAATAATGCTAATAAAGTATTTTATTCCAATCTTTACCACGCTTGTGTCTATTTTCAGTGCATGCTGTAAAATATGTGATTCTTTTAAAATGCCCATAAAAGCAAAATAAAAAAAGAATTAATTCCATAAAAAATTAACCTTAACTCCTATGAAAGAGTGACTATTCACACCTACCAGGGGTGAAAAACCGCACTCCTTTAGCAAGGGGGAATAGTCACTCCTCCGAAAGAGTGATTATCCACTCCTGTTTAGAGTGAATATTCACTTCCCAGGAGTGACTATTCACTCTTTCAGAGAGTCAAAAATTTCGCATTTGCTCAGAGTGAATAGTCACTCTAAAGAGGTTGGGCATATTTTGACTCTGCAATAGAGTGACTCCTTTTTATTTAGAGTGTATATTTATGATTGAAAAGCAAAATTGAAATTGAAATGTTTAGAAGAATACATACCATCGATCGATCGAAGTAATTTAAAAGCTATGCTTTGTTATTATAGATTAAATTGTATATGTGTATATTTATTATTCTTTCTCCTGTATTTTTTCCGAAGCCATGACATCACGCTTTGATGCATTTTAAATATAATTGTTAATTTTTTCTCGCCCGTCCCTTTTTCTATCTTCGATCATTTTTTACTGTCTATATTATAAAGGACAAACATATCTGTGCGTAACGCATACGTCATTTTGCGAATGGCAACACTTTGAAATTTGGAATAAAATTTTGGTTTTGCCTTTTCTCTACTGCAAATTTAAAAACTTCTATGCATCACACTTTTTAACTTTTTACACCGTCGTATAAGGAAAAAAATTCTCTTTTAAATACTATTTGTTTAAAAGCTGTATCTCAATTTGTTTTTGAGATATTAATTTTTTTGTAGTTTTTAATGCAAATTTTGTAATTGTGGCAACTGAAGTACTCTATTTATACTGAAAGTAAAGGGAAAATATTCATGGTTTATTATTTTTATTCATTATATCCTTATTGATGTCATTTTCACATTACAAATAAAAGTAACTTTTTTTAAATTTTTGAACAGAAAATGATGTCAGACATTAAATAAAACACACATTCTTCTTCATAAATCAGCTACATTTTAATATTTTTACATTACGCTGATAAATGAGTTTGAAGCGCTCGGAAAAATGATTCATGGAGTAAAAATGATATATTTAAAACAAAACGATCCTTTTTTTTATCAAACTAAATATTTGACCAATACTATAAATGGCGAATACTATGACAACTAAAGTCAAATTTCTGAATTTTTTTTTCGCGGGTACTAAGATTAGAACTTAAGGTTTGTGCGAATGTTCAGATGAAAAGTTGTATCGGACAAACGTGACTTTAACTTTGGGAATGCATTCATTAATAATCTATTCTTTTGCGCGTTAAAATACTTTCAAATTGTGAATTTGAGTGGTGCGTATGTCAATTACGAGAATGTGAAAATAACGTACAGTTTAGATTTTATGAGTGAAATTTTTATAATCTGACAAAGCAAAATCCTTTTTACTGATTTTTCATCCCGTAAAAACAAACATAAGAGCTCCATCGCTAACTTCATCATAATTATTCATCTTGATTACGTAATCTAATACAGTTTAATTTTTCAATAATTTAAGCAGTTGAAGTTTGTAGAAATAATATTTTGGTAATTTTGGGTTTAAAATATTATTTGTTTTAAGAGTTAGACAACCAATGTAAGATGATTTTTTTGCTGTAATTATTTTTGTAGGTTTATTATAATTTCGATCTGACAGTTCCTTTCAAACATTTTAGTACGTCGAATTTCGACGGGTTGCAACTCGTAACTTTAATGGAATAAATGAGATGATATTCTGACTTGATTAATGTTGTTTTCCGATATTTATATTCTTAATTTTTCTTTAAAACTTTAAACCTGCATCAAGAAAAACTATTAAATACTGTTAAAAAATATTAGACTGAAGTGCGAAGCTCTTGCACGGATCCACTGATATACTATAATTTATTTCCGATGTTAACTTCCCTTTTTCTGTGCATATACAAAACGCAAAGCGGTGAATGATGTATCACACGACAAGTTTTTGAACAGTTTTTTGGCGTAGTGGATTCAATTTTTTTTAAACATGTGCCTTGATAAGAAGCTGCTGTTAATGAAAAAAGTATTAGCAAAATATTTTTAAGATTTCACTGCGAAAGCATCTCAAGGGTCCACTGGTTAAGATTATTAAATTTGCAGCTTATTCCAGTCACTCATCAGCAAATTCAGTCACATGGAAATAGACTACCACACTCAAATCAGTCTATATAATAGTTTGTCCAACTCCTGCTCGATCAATTGTGTTCTCTGCTCGCTTGCCCTTTACGCGGTAGGTAATTCAGGAGGTACACACAATGAGAAACTTTTGACGCAACTTAGCACTAATGACATAAACTCCAAATTATAAATAATTTCTCTCCGATGATAGTTTAGAAGCTAAGAATGGAATTCAGAAGAAAGAAGAGGAAGTTTTCTTTTTGACTAAAATTTTCTAATTAATAGAAAGAAAAGAATTTAAAAGCAAGCATTAGCAGGAGCATTTTCGTGTTTAAATCTTTCAAAAAATTTTAAATAATAATTTTTTAAGATAGTACAAATTTCTTTTTTTCTGACTTTTATTCAATTTATCATACTTCATGTATCTCGTTGAAAGCCGAAAGAGGCATCTCATCGAGGTTTTCCGAGATGTACAGCTTTGGCGCCTGCCTGGAATGTTCATCCACACTCAGGATCTCATTGGAGAATTCCAGTCTCCAACGAGACAGCAGGCGCTGGTGCTACAGAAAGTCGCTAACTCCAAACATTTGTAATTGAAAATATCGATAATTAACCTTTAAATTGAAAAGGAGAAAAGTTACAAGGTGGTCAATGATCTGCTCTGCCTAAGCACAGTCAATTTGCGTCACAGGCCAGGGCAAAAACAATGGAGTGGTGAAAATAATTATTAAGATGGAGCTTGGTGCAATATAATAAAAATGTAAAACTATCAACATTAAAAGCACCAATAATTTTAAATTTTAAGCATAGCTGTTTCGGTAGCATATAGCATACCGTCCTCAGTGCTCAGTACCGTCCTAAGCACTTAGGACGGTATGCTATATGCTACCGAAACCGATATGCTTAAAATTTAAAATTATTGTTGCTTTTAACGTTGATATTTTTACAGTTTTACTATAATGGAGGGGTGGTTACAGTTCATTGGGAGCCGACCCTGGCTGGGCATTATTCACACGCGACAAGGGACAGTGTAAACCAAGAGAATGAGTAACCTTGAAATGGGAGCCGGAGAACAGCTCTCATGCGAGAGGTAGCACTGTGATACCGACTGAGCAAGCTCAGATCGCAACATTAACCAGCACCATTTTATTCAGCAGAACGAAGTGGTCAGAAAGATTTTAGAGACAACCCAGGTGACTAGTTGGTTAGGTTCGTTAAGTTGGGGAAAAGTTATGAGTGTTTTTGTGTTTTGTTAAGAATGCAAGGTGTGTTAAGATGTTTAACCAGTCCTCAGGGGATGCGCGAATGGCCCCAATGGCCCAATGGTTGCGCGAACGATTGTGCCAGTGCCTCGAGAACGTACAGTGGTGAAAGGTTTGGAGTAGCAATACCCATCTATCCGCACTCACATCTTGGTGAAATGGAACATTTGAATTTGAGCAGACAGGCATTAAATAGTCCATGCTCCGTAAGAAAGCTGCCTTTCGGTAAAAAATGGAACATATTGTTGATTTTAAAAAAGGTAGCTTTAAAATTCCAATCAATGTAGTGGGTCATCTTCACAACTGAGCCCACTGCTGGGCTCTGAAGTGTCTGAGGTTGGACCATCTTCACAACTGAGCGCATTGGTATATCTCTCCAATTCCAGCTGTTTCCAAGAAATAGATCACTCGATGTCGCAAGTCCTCAAAGGCATGTCTTGTGATGGACTCACCCTTCGGAGCAAGTTGTCTTGATCTTTGTGCAATTGAGCACTAAACAAAACCAAGAAGCAGCTAAGTATAGGGTCTGTAAGTGATGTAGAAACTTCAAAAACCAAACAAAAAACTAAGCCTAAAAAATAGGCAAACAAAAGTGGCTAAAAATCAGCTTTCCAATTCCGAGGAAGAACCTAAATTTGATTAAAGCGACAGCGACATGGATACTCAACCAGGAGATTGCCCCCACGACAGTGATACCACCTGTATCTTCTGTGAAGGAATTTTCTCTGCTGACACAAGAGGAGAAACACATGTCAATGTTTTCAGTGCGAAACGTGGGCACACAGAGAACGTGCGTGGTAGAAGAAGATGTATGTATATGCAACTATTGCTAATGATATTAAAATTTAGCGTTTTCAATATTCTTGATTGTTTTTATTAATTTTTTATGCTTTTACACAAATATTATCGGTGGTCCATATTTAGACAGCCATTAAAAAAATTTACTAATTTCACAACTTTTGCGATTAAATTTGTTGCAAACACACAAAATATCGTCAGCATTTTCTACAGCCCTATCCCTATCTTTACATATTTTATATTGAAGTAACATACTAATATCTTGAAAATAATGAACATATAGATATTTCGTCCTCAAAAAGAAACAAGCAACCCATATTTGGACCTTTTCATCTATATGTTTCATATCATATTCTTGATACCATAAGGTGGCACATTATCTGAGTACAATCATTTTGCTGTTTCTTGAGTTGGATTTCTTTGAAGCATTTATAACAGCTTCTGCGTAATTTTACTTAAGATAAAAAATATTTACTACTGATTCAACACAATTTTCTTTTGCGTTTGTAGCGGCCGCTGCCGCGAAATAGGATATCTATATTTAAGTGAAGACATTTATGGTGATTACTTCGAATTTAAATTAATAATGCAAACAAATTTTTTTAATTATGAATATAAAAAAAAATACAAATTAGCTATTCAGCCCTGTTACTAAACTGTCAACTAAGTTGTTACATAAAACACATAAACGCAAGGTATGTTCAATTAATATGTCTGCCGGTTTGTTCATCCATACACAACTTAAATTGCTAAAATATTCTTAATTCCAAGAAGATTTAATTGGTTATTCAAATAGATGTACAATCTGTTTTCACCAGTGGATAAATTAGGACGAAATTTGCAGCGCGTTAGTATGTTGAAAGACCGGGAGTTGCCGCACGCTGGGGACAGGGGACAGAGCTGCATAGTAAATATATAAAATAACATAAATAACACACAAATTTAACAGATATGTAATCGAGCTTTTCGATTGAATACTTAAATAATCAGAATAAAAAAGGCTGCTGTCATTAATGAAATCATTGGCGATTTCTTGGTTTATTAACCTCTGGCCATGTGGCTAATGTGAAAATACATTTTTTAATAAGTTTCAAAACTTTATATGAATCCAAAATCGGTATTTTTCATAAAGAAATATTTTTTGGTATTAGTAATCTAAATAAAATATTGAATGCAAAATATCTATTAGAGTTTCAATAAAAAGACAAGAAAGAAAAATCATGCGTTAAGCATAGATTATGAAACACTTTCCTACACTTACTGAATGCTTTAAAAAAAAAACTTCGTTACTTATTTAGGGTAATAAGGTAAATAAGATAACTAAGTAAACATTTTAGAAAACGCATAAAACATTTGAAAAACTGATTTCAGCAGTTACCGTCCATATAAAAATATGTATTCCAATTCTTTTGAAGAGCCCTGTATTGGATCTGTAGTTTGATATCTATACTATATAATGGGAAGATTTAGTTTAGCAAGAAAACACATAACAAATTGAAATTTCTCTGTCAGTAATTTATATTAACGCATAGAAACATACTTGAATACTTTTGTACAACCCTGTAGTGTACCTAGAACTTTTATTACACCCCACTATTTAGCTAAAATTTAATTCAAACTAAAACACTTTTAAAACTACTGAAATCACATTTCCAGAAATTATCATTTATAGACGGCCATGTATCCAATTCTTTCCGTGGCCCTGTATATCATTTTATCTATATTCTAAAACCATTTCTTAGTAAACTAAATGCAGTTCAGCTTACAAATGTATAACTTACAGTAATTCGGATACAATATAGTATCTGAAATCTTTTGTGTGTCCTTGTAAATGCTATGCACCTCGTATTATTCCTGAAGTAACTTATACTATAGCTCAGAGACGTATATCAAATTCAATATATGTGAAATAGTTTAACATAATTCAAATACGCCGCAAACAATGTCACCCCTATACCATTATGTAACGGAATTCTTTTGTGTGGTCCTGTAAATGAATAATAGCTATTCTTTGTACCGCATATTCTACAGAATGCATATTTTAGTGGACTTCATTAGTGCATATCAATTTTATTATGTTTGAAAGAGTGTAACACCATTAAAAATCATTTGAAACGATTTTTTCCTATTGGCCGTAATGTAACGGAAAACTTTTGACTGTCCCTGTAAATAAACTAAACATGCTACAAAACTTCATTTGAAATAGGGATCGTGCCATGGTAGAGATCACTAACATCCAAAAATTTCAGAATGATCCGAGTATATTTACGAGAGTTAGAGCGTGGCCAGACGGACAGACAAACCGAAGTCATAAACACTTTTCAACTTTGTTGGAAAGTATTAAAAAAGAAAGAAAATGGTTTTAATCTATTTTCTGTACACAGGACAAATGTTCTGTTACTTGGGAATCCCCTGTTGTATTCCCTGGTGAAAAGAAAAAACAGAAGGGTCTTTGATGCATCTTTACACGATAGTTTGGCCAGCATTCTTACAGGTTAATGCAGTACAGCGATATAATATTAATAAATTTTTGAACCATTTTTGTTAAATTTCTGTATACAAAATTTATGAGCTACCTTATGAACATGTCACTTAATCCATCCTTATGTTCACTGTAAATTAAAATGTCTGAAATTCAGTCACTTAAGTGTCTGAAACGGAGTGTCCAATTTTCAGACATTTTAAAATGTCTGAATTTTTTCAGACACTTTTTGCGACTGAATTTCAGACACTTGAAACGTCTGAATCGCAGACATTTTTTGTAAGCATTTTATATAGCCATGTTTGACCACGCTGAATACTGGGAAAATATCTGGCCGTTGTCCTGCCCCCTCTACCCCCATACCGCCTGATTTTCTGGTGCTCCCAATTTTAGTATGCAATTTTCATAAAGCTGATAATTTAAATCTTTTACGACATTGTACTAATTATAATGAGTATTTTATTTCAGGAGTAGAATAAGATTAAAAAGAAAAAATATTTATCTAAATATTAGTTTTTTTTTTTAATTTTGTTTTTAATCTTACTTTACTTTAAAAGTTCAAAATATTGATTATAATCAGTACAATTTCGAAACAGATTTAAAATATAAGCTTCGCAAATATTGCACATGAAATTTGGCGGAACTAAAATCGTAAGAGAACGGGCACTACCCATGCTTTAATCAAGGAGTCCTTTTGCAAAAAATGCAACCCTGCAGTATTGTTAGCTAAATACAGATGACCGGTATTCGGGAGTATCCGTTATGGAGGTTAATGGACATTCCCGAATAGCGGATACTTCGATTTAGCGAATACTTTTTTGATCCGCAAGGCATACATATTTGTATTATTTTTACCTCACAATAGCAGGCATCTCCGATTATCCGACAAATTTCGCGGTCCCGAAGTGTCCGCTATTAAGGGTTTTTAAGGTATATGGATAGATAGATAGATATATTTTTTATCTTGTCCTACTCTAAAAGTTCAAAATAGTTATCATAGTCGGTGGAATGTCGAAAGAGATTTAAAAAATCCCGTGTACGCGAAAATGGGCAAGAAAATCCCCCTCCCGTCCCGCCCCCCAAAAAAGGAAAATTCATATAATTCAAAAATTAGATTTTGCCCCATAGGCAATTTTACATATGCATCAGATGATAATCACAACAGCTATATAACCATGAGTAAATAATAAAATAGTAAATAAATATTCTATTTTAATAGCATTGAGAAAAAAAAATTACTTCTAATTTCAAAACTTAGCCATTTTTGTATTTGTCATTTAAGTACATATAAATAAAATAGTTAAGTCATTTTAAGTAGTAAACATGTGTAATATTTTTTTTTTCTTTTTAAATATGTGGTAATTTGTCATTGTTTAGTTAAAAGTAAACACCAGTTTGGTATCTAATTTTAAATATCATTCTTCGGAATATGTATATAATTTTCTTTAAACATATTCCGTATTCAATTTAAAATTTTCACCCGCTATTGCTTAAAAATGTATATCATTATTATTCTTTTTTATGGAACAATACGATATAAGTCATATTTAATTTATTTTATTTTTTATTCCTGTAAAATTTGTATCCTTTGAATATGAGCTAAATAGATTTTATATATTTGATAAGAAAATAATGATCTAAGAAATTAAAAAAAAAAAAAAAAAAAAAAAAAAAAAAAAAAAACAGAAGAAAATAGAAAGTAAAAAAAAAAAAAAAAAATACATCAGACAGTATACGTACTATTCTTAATTGTTTGAAAAACGTTTTGAACATAAAAAAGCAGTTATTAAATGGCTTAAAAATATATTTAATACTGTATCATATAAGTAAATACGAACTTTAAAAAATATAAGGCAGTTTTATACATAAACTTCATATCAAGGCATAAACAACTCTTTATTTATGTCTAAATTATCATGTGTAATTTTTTTTAGTGCCAACAATTACTTGTACCAGAACCGTTGCAAATTCGATTGCAGTAAAAGGAAATTTAATAATTATTTCTCGCATTACTCAATTTTAAAAATTTTAAATCATGAACAAAATATCGCAAAAAAATGCTTGCATATAAATTACAAAAATTAATATACCAATTTAAAAAACACAAAAAATATTAATTAAACTTTATAATTATACTGCTAAACAGCAACGTAAACTGCAAAATATGAATAAAATGTTTCTCCGTTTGTTTAATGTTTCGAAAATTTTACTGGGTGATACAAAAAATTCATATTATTTTTAGAAATTTGGTAAACGTTAAATCTGAAACACTGGATATCAAAATTTACGATTTTCAATAATAAATTAAAAAATCAATAAGAATAAATCTTTATAAAGTTTCAGTTCCGTGATTAAAAACTGCAATATATACAGTCAAATTTCACAATATTAATGCTTTTTTTCAATCTGAAAACTTTTCCTAATATCATAATAATATGAATCATCATATTTAGCTCCAAAATAATATTAATAACAAAAAATAAAATAAATGCCTGATGTCATATATAGTTTATAGTCAGTAAACAGTAAAAAACAAACATAGAATAAACACAGTTACAAATGGCTTCAATTTAATGTTTTTATCTCTGATAAATGAAGCGATGAATCATTCAACTTTTCAAACCTATGTTGCAAGTTTTGTTTTTGAGCAAAGACAAATTATAATTATTTCACATCACCCTATCGAAAATGAAGATTAAACTATCACTCATTCGTTTATTTACAAAGGTCAAGCAAATAGAATTACAGCATTGCTATTTAATTTTCAAAACAATTATATTTCATTCCGTTACATTAAGAAGGCATATAACAGACGACCGTTAGTGAAATCAAAAATTTAGCATTAAACTACAGAAAAGAGATAAATTTTTATAAACGATTTCACTCATATTCAAAGGTATAAAAATCTATCGGAATAAAATATTAGAATTAAATATGACTTACTCGCTCGTTCTATAAATACCCAGATTAACACATATCCTTTTAATCCAAGCAATGGCGGCGGTGAAAATTTAATTCTTTCTGTTCTTATCTCATGAAGGTGCTGTAGATGACACGCGCGGAAATCAGCGTTCTGATTGGCTGTTAAGAATAGTACCAAAGATGATGTTTAACTATCGCTTGGAGCGTATCGTCTTAAAATCAGACGGTTATTGGATAATTTACACATGTTTCTCGGTTCGTTTATAGCATGATCATAGTAAGACATTTATGTGTCTTAAATTTAGACGTCTGTTATGTCTTAATTTTCAGATTCAGACACTTAAGTGACTGAAATTCGTTTTCAGTCACATATGTGCCTAAATTTAAGACGCCTCTATTTGCAGTGTTTATTATAGTTAAGGAATTATTGAATTAAAAATTAGGGTGTCATTTGTTGAACACCATGTACATATTAAGTATGATTAAAGAATGCAGATAATTTAAAACCAATAAAATTGTTTATTAATATTAGCCACTATGGTGCGTATATAAAATTGGCCAAAAGCAGTTTTACTGTGCTTCTTCTTTTATTTTGGAGTTCAAAGAAGGATTTTTTATTTTCTTTTTTAACGATAAAATGTTAAGAGAAACGCTCGGGTGAAGTCAAAAGCGAAAAATTCTAAATAATAAAGAAGTCTTCGATTGAAAAAAAAAGCTAAAGATTGTACTTTTAAATAGCAATTGTAGAATATTAACGAAATAATTTATAATAAAATGCCAAAGGAAGATCTTTTTCTAAACAATCCAATCTCAAACGCTTAAATTAATGCAAGGGGGAAAAAGTGGAATCATAGAAAGGTCTTTGTAATTGTATATATATGTATATATATTATTAAACCATTAATTACCATTAATAAAACCATTAATTAAACATAACCTACCACCATCAAAAACCGTAATATTATATATATATATATATATATATATATATATACCGGTTTACCATTGGTGTTGTTAGTCATAAATCTAAAATATATATTAAAAGTAAAAAATCTGTTGGAATCTCACCTATATTCTGTAACTCGAGAAGTTTGGGATAAATCCCATAGTAATAATTTAAAATCAGGGATGTTAACCTTTAACCGATGTCACAAAAATTGTCACATAACTAGTGTGAAGCGGTCTGTGAGACCGCTCCATCAAAAGATGAATAAAAGCCGGGATTAACTCCTTAGATGTTTTTGTGCTAAACTTTTTGTACAGGAGAGTTATAATTAAAATTCACCTATTTCAAAAGTATCTGGTGTTAGTACTAAAGTTCCAAAAGAAAAAAAATTTCAGTAGTGTTTGTAGATAAACTGAAATTTACAAGTTAAACTATGAAAATTGTAAAAAGCTCCGGTCTGTGAGACCGGTAACATCGGTTAAAGGTTAATAAATAGAAAATCTTGAACAAAAAAAAAAACTATAAAATTTCTCTTCCTATCTGTCATCAATTATTGCCACTGAATGAGTGTGTGTATCTTATCGTAACCAACTGTCCTTACGAACTTTAGAAAATATTTTAAAGTTTCACCTATGTTCTGTAATCTGGAAAGCCGGCTTCGAACCCTTAGTCAATATTATAAAGGACAAACGCGTCAGTCCTTAACCATGGTGCATGGTGGAAAGAGATAGATGGAGGTGCAGTATGCCGTAAAAACGGTTTGCAATATGATGCGCGGTATCGCTCAAATTTAAATGCTCTCACTAGGCCCAAACAAAACAAGCACCTGGAACAGGGATCGAATTCTTTGACATCACCCGCGCATTTTTTTTTTCCCTAAATGAAAGTGATTTGCTTATTTTTAAGCATTCTAAAGCAGCATGCCATTGCATTATGCATTAAAAACTGTATTACTAAAAGTTTTCTTCTTTTTTTCGTGAAAGAACATGCTTGTGTTTGGGCCTACTGTAGCGGATTTTAGGGTTACTTTTTTGGCGTTACCACCAGCCACCTTACTGCATCTCCATCTATCTCTTTCCTCCATGGTCCTTAACGCTGGCGTCATTTTGATGTCAGCATCAGCAGACGATTAAATTTCACTTTTACTGGAATTATTTAAACTTTCTAAACATTGCATATTACAAATTCTTATATCTTCGAAAGGAAAAGAAATATCTACTGTCAGAAGCAATTTGTTTGAAATTTGTATCACAGTTTCTTTGAAAATCAGATCGCTATTACTCATTTTTTATTGTTTAAAAAATAATTTCCAAGCATGATTTTTATTAAAAATCTATCTCTATTGCGTGCAGACGACTACAAAAGATAAATCCGTTTGCAATATAAACAGTTCGGCGTTTCTTTCCGGCTTATATTCCATAATGAAATTTAAACTATATAAATAAATAAATAAAATAATAAAATATAAATAAAGTACAAATTCAAGACATGCAATCAAACTGTACGCGCTTAACCCGTTCGGGTCTGGCGTACTATTAATGGTACATGGGGCATTCTTACAATCTTTTGACTTTTGGGGGGGAAAATCTGGCGAAATTAAACTTGCTAAAATAACATTTTAATCTGATAGACGAATGCTATAATGATTCAAAATAAAGAAAAAATGGTCAGCAGCGAACAAAAATTTATTTAACTGAGGTTTAAGTTAAACTTGCGAGTTTAATTTTCCTTACCATTTTACCACTATAACTTTTTGTTTTCTTCTAATTTTTTACGTATAATGAATTTGCATAGTACCCACAGGACATTCAAATAAGAAATAATGACAATGTAGTATTTTTAATGCAAAATTTTGGTATAACATTGTCTTAAAGGGGTGTTAAAGAAAGGACGGTAATGTAAAAAAAAGTGGATGGTATAGGAAAAAAGGGAAAAAATGGGGAAAAAAGGAACAAAATGAGGAAAAAGGGAACAAAATGGGGGGGAAAAGGGACGGTAAGGATGGAACAGCAAAGAAACTTACCAACTATTTTAGGTAGATCATGTTAAGACTAAGTGGTAGCGAAAATGTTCATGGATTTTTAGAAACAGTTATTTACATTGGATTAAATTAAAAAAAAATTATTAATTTACCTCGAAAATTGCAGGATTAAACCTTGTGGACGGTAAGACTACCAATAAAGCCACGGTGCTTGAAATTGATATTTAAATGCTATTTTTTATATTCTGCAGTAAATTTCCTGACAAAGAATCTCTATAATAATAGCCTAAGTCATGTGACTGTCATCAATAGTTCCGGGCTGACCGCTTCACTTTTTATATGCCAAACAGCCAATTTGGTAATTTAATGTTAGCCGGGCGCAGGTGAGAAATCGCCAAATATTGTTCCATCGCCATCATATCATCAGTATTGTAATAGTCCATCTCATGCGACTGTCATAAACAATTTTTTGCGAGGTAAATTAAAACAAAGCTTTGATGTTGAAATTAAATGTCATAGTGTATAGTATTATTTATTACTTTTTTTCTTTTCTTTTTCTTTTATTTCTTTAAGAAATAAGAGAAAATTGAGAGTCATAAATTTTAAGTATTTCAGTTTTAAAGTTATATATTTTAAATAAAATGAGTGAAAGTATTATATTTTAATTTAAAATTAATGAAATAAGAAAAATACGAGGGATACAATGTTTGGCGATTTATCACCTGCACTCGGCTTACATAAAAATACCGAGTTCATGATTTCTGCATCAGAATCTTCCAATTTGGTGAAGGATTGATCAAGTAAATTAAATTATGAATAAAAGTAACATGTTACAATGCTTAGAATACATTTAAAGGAGACCAAACTGGTCGCCAAGGGCGGCTAGTTTTAGATATTCTTTCTATAGCATACTTCTGCATGAGCAAAAAATTCCGTCGCTGCATCTGAAGTGATTTTCTGTATCATTTTAGAACAGGGATGGTAAAAAATCTAAAACCCAGGGACAGAGTTCAAAAAATAATATCAACCCTAAAAATGTGTGCAGGTTAATTTTTAGCTACATATTTATATAAAACAATAGTTACAGTTTCAGAAAAAAATGACATCGAATTATTTTTATTGAAACAATTTTATGCAGACAGCTCCAAACTTCAAAATCAGCATCAGGGACACGGGACGGTAGATGAGTTTTC
Organism: Maratus speciosus; assembly: GCA_963932465.1. Taxonomy (NCBI): domain Eukaryota; kingdom Metazoa; phylum Arthropoda; class Arachnida; order Araneae; family Salticidae; genus Maratus; species Maratus speciosus. The sequence continues at coordinate 110,156,050 of OZ010788.1, forward strand.
CATGTGCTTGTACTCCCAACATCGTCCAAAACTTATTTATCTCGTTAATATTGTTGTTCAATCATGCATTGGGATGTTCCCAAGGATATGAAATAACAAAAACACAAAAAAAGTGTATTAAATAAAAAATTATTATTCAGGGACATGAAAGTTAAAAGATTGTGAGAATGCCCCACATATCTTTTCATTGAGTAATATTTTGTCTTAACAATTACTTTTGTTACTATCTATATGTAGTAATGGTAGTATATGTCTATGCATTTCTTATTATGACTTCATTTATATTCTGGTATTTAGTAATGATAATAATAATAATGAAAGTTTGCTTATTTGTCTCTGTACCGTTGACGATTCTTTTATTTTAAACATATATTTCATTCTTTAAATTTAAAATATAGGTTACGTTTCTGAACGAACCATATATGTGATAAAACGCAAAAAAAAAATATTAGAAACTTGTAATATCTGTTAAATCCTATCACATAAACAATATTTTCCAAACGACTCCAAAAACACTTCCGTAGCCTATTGTCATATGAATATAAATTGAAAAGTACTCAAAGTAACTATGTTCATAAGAGTTCAGGTTCAGACAATGACATATTCGTTAAACTTCAGTAAATCTATTTGAATAGCTATTATTAACATTATTAACCCTTTATGTACTGAATTATGAATTCATGGAAATTTTATCTTCTAAAGCATTTTTCGTGAATTTTTGAAACTACATTAGAAGATTTACATAATCATTTAGTAAATTTTAGAAGGATTTTAGAAGGATTGAAGGATTTAGAAGGATTAATTAAATTTGAATGTATAGGAATTTTGTGCAATATTTATTACCCCACTCAAATCTTTTATTTTAAATATTTTTCTTAGTATTTTGTAGAATTAGGAAATGTATAAATTCTTACAATAGAAATATAGAAATATTTCCGAATTGAAAATCCCCCCCCCCCCTACCCCGCTCCCAACACCAAGAAAGCTGAAAAGATGCAAAGGCAAAAGAAATCATCCTTTTAAAAATATTTTTGTTTTGTGTAACCCATAATGCTTTTGGGAACAAGATAAAGTAATACATCTATAACTCATTCTAAACTTTATTACTACTAATCGCTGTATTAAATGAATTTTATAACAAGTTATTTTAATGGTACTTGTAAATAAGTACCGTCAGTAGATAAAGGGTTAACGTAAGAGTAATTTTTTTTTCTCAAAATTTATGTAATATCGGACCGAAAGGATTAAACCACTGAAATAATCAAAATCAAAGTCTTTGGTTATTAACTCTTGGCATGAGGCCAATGTGAAAGTATAACTTTTAATAAATTTCAAAACTTTATATGGACACATAATGGTTATTTGTCATATAAAAAGGACTTTTTGTATTGTTAATTGGCAATCTAAAAAAATATATAAAATGTAAAAAAATCTAAAAAATATCCTTTCCATTTATAATCTGTAACCCGGGAATCTCGGGTTCGATCTCCTAGTAAATATAATAAGTGAAAATCACGAATGTTAATAAATGCAAATCACGAAAAAAAACTCGAAATTTCCCTTCCTATGTGCCATCAATTATTGTCATGAAATGAGTATGTATCTTTGTCGTAACTCATCCGTACCATAAATTAGTTGGACGTTTACGACGAGGCTGAACCAGCTGTTGGTCGAAAGAGAGATTGGGTCGAGGCGAAGAAAGAGGCCAGGTGGAACGTTCCAAAGAACAGACGAAGAAGCGAAAAGAGAGGAGGGATGCGGAGAAGTCATCTTCCGGCATCGCCATGGCATCCAGTGGACGGAGAAAGGATGCTGGGAATCGCATTAGGGAACAGGTCCAAATTGAAAGCGTTAGATAGCGATGGTTTAAAGAAGAAAAAAATAGAAGGGAACCTTGAAGAACTTTTCCGCTAATTGTATTTTGACTTTTTGTGTGTTAAGATTAAAGAACTCGGAATAATGAAATTATTGCATTTTTATGAATTGAAATATTTATTGATAGCTGGGAAATGAAGTTTAATCCTGTAATGTAATTAAATAGTCCGATGTAGTTTCTTTTGAATAGTTTCAAATTCATAGTTTGAATAGTTTTATTTCAGTTCTTTTTTCAAAGTAATAAATGATAAGAAATATATTTAGTTTTAATATATTTTTGTTTCCTTATTTTACAACGACTCAAATGATTTAATTTTTTGTTCTCAATTTTTTTTTTTTTTTTTTTTTTTTTTTTTTTTAAGTTCAGATTATTTGATTTCGAACTTAGCTGGGTTATAATGCAATTAGTGTTATATTTAAGTGAATGAACCCTACAGTGCATGATGTATCTATTTGGAACAGTCAAAATTTCGCTTTAAAATGTTATCCTATCCAAAATATACCTATTTGATACACTTGAAATGTTTATTTGATTATATAAAATAGTTGATAGACGATTTTTCCTATTCGTCTCACTCCTTTGTCTGTCTGCCCGTCTGTCCGTCACAGAGCCCGTTCTCAGAAACTATACATGTTAGAGACTTGAAATTTTGGGTACTTATAGCTGAACACCTCACATCAAACAACAAATCATAAAATTTTGAAAAAATCGGTAATTAACCGAATTACGGGCTAATTAACTTCTAAAATTAACCAATCAACCTTTTGAACGCAGCTACGAACGCACCTTCTCCAAATCAGCGGAGTTTCTCCTAAGGGTTGCCAGTAAAATCAGCGGATGCAAGGTTACCACGGAGGAAATTAAGAAATAAATGAAGTGGACATTTAAAAAGCGAAATCGCATCTCCAAAAGTATTGGTCCTACAAATTTGTAAAAGGTATAGAAAGACGCGGAAAAAATTCTACTTTATTTTGGTATAAAGTTCAAATTTCTGCGTTGAGTATAACGCAAAATATCTCCTAAAAATCAATCGATAAAAATTTAATTTCTGTATTTGAAAAGACAATGAAAAGAGATTTCATTTCAGTGGAAAGCAGGTGTTGTCATCTTTCAGACATATCGGCGCTGGAGAAATTTAAGCAGAGGATATTTTAATATGAAATTTAAACTTTTTAAATATTAAATTTTTAGATTAATTTTTTTTACATCCCGACGTAAAAATTTTCGCTGATTTCATACATACCCAGTTCAAACTCCTAGCTTAATTACAAGCTGAGATATTAATTATTATTTCATTAATTGGATCATTGCTTCAAAACTTTCCTTTCAACAGGTTTTTTATCTCAGACATGACGACGCACTTGGCGGTTTTTATTTTAATACGAAATTTAAACTTTTTAAATATTAATTTTTTTGATAAAATTTTCTGACATCCGGACGGGAAATCTTTTGTAGATTTCATACATAACCAGTTCAAAGAGCTAGCTTAATTAGAAGCTGAGATATTAATTATTATTTAAATAATCTGTTTCATTTCTATATAATGCATAGATTAAAATGCAGGCACGTGCTTTTTTAACCACGTTTGACAGGAATATTAAACGAAACCCTTGTGCGATCTATGATCACACTTACCCACTTGTTTAATTATTTTTCAAGTTGCATATGCAGCTAGTAGTATTAAATAATTGTTTGGAGGCTGGAGTAAAATAATGTTTATGCATTATAGTTTTAAAGTTTGTATATTTTTAGATTTGCTTCGTAAACGAAGTAAAAAACTAGTATGTTGTGGCCATCACAAAACTTTCTTCTATATAAATCACGTCAATTAAATCATTTAAATAGTAAAAGAAATTATATCAATTTATTCATATAAAAGTATTCCTGAATTTGAAGTTTGATGAAAATTCGTGCATTAGTTATTGAGATAGAGCTGTAGGGGAAATTCTAAAAAATGCAGCATAGCAGCGCCATCTGTTGAGCGATTTGCACCAAAACACAAACAGCACTAATTCATATTAAGGTATTACCGGAATCTGAAGTTTGATGAAAATCGGTGTATTAGTTCTGGAGCTAGAGCTACTGTGGAAATCACAAAAAATGCAGCACAGCAGGGCCACCTGTTGAGCGATTTATACCAAAAGGAACAAAACATCAATTCATGTCAAGGACTAACTAAATCTGAAGTTTGATAAAAATCTGTGCATTAGTTCTGGACATTGAGCTATTGTGGGAATCGAGAAAAATGCTGCATAGCAACGCCACCTGTTGAGCGATTTACAGCAAAACATAAACAGCAGTAATTCATATCCAGGTATACCTGAATCTGAAGTTTGCTGAAAACCCAAGCATTAGTTCTTGAGATAGAGCTACTGCGGAAATCACAAAAAATGCAGCATAGCAGCGCCACCTGTTGAGCGATTTACACCACAAGGTGCAAAACATCAACTCATGTCAAGCACTAACAGAATCTGAAGTTTGATGAAAATCCGTGCATTATTTCTTGAGATAGAGCTATTACGAAAATCGTGTAAATGCTGCAAAATGCAGCATAGCAGCGCCATCTGTTGGGCGATTTGCACCAAAACGTTACCAGCACTAATTCATATCAAGGATTAATTGAATCTGAAGTTTTATGAAAATCCGTGCATTAGTTCTTGAGATAGAGCTAGTGCAGAAATCGCGAAAAATGCAGCATAGCAGCGCCACCTGTTGGTCGATTTACACCAAAAACTAATCAGCTCCAATTTATATTAGGGACTACTTGAATATAAATTTTTATTAAATTTCGTGCATTAGTTCTTGAGGTAGAGCGCCCACAAAATTTGTGTCACATACACACAGACAGACAGACAGACAGACAGACTCACAGAGTCACAGACAGACATTTTGTAAAAACATGTTTTTTGGAATCTCTGACCTCTAAAACGTGTAAATCCGTCGAAAACCGGAAGTCGAAAATTTTTACGAATCCAATACTTTCTTCTTGTAAAGATAGAAGAAAGTAAAAAGTTTTGTTTATTTTTTAGTAATTATTTAAATTTAATGAGAGAAAAAGCGATAAGTTAGTGAAAGAAAATAAGTGAAATTTTAAAAAGCTTTCATTGGAACATTAAATGTAAATTAAATGTAAATTCTTTTTTTTCTTAGTATGGAAATTTTTTAGCTTATCTTCTAATTAAAGATGTTTCACAAAATTAAAAGCCACGAGATGTTCTCGTGACTCTATTTACATTGTTTAGCAAACATTTCCCCCCCCCCCCTCAAATATACTTTTTTCGCTATAGTATTTAAATTTAGAAAGTCTACTTTAAACTCCAAATCTCCATTAAAACTATATATTTTGAGCTACTAATTAGATGACTTTTCTTAACAATACATGTGCAGTCGTGGAAAAAAAAAAGTAAACACTCCCTTACTAACTCTGCAAAAAATTATCGTAGAAGAAAGTTATCGGTACCACACGATTGGTAATAAAGTCTACTTTTAAAAGATGTATATAAAATTTACTTAGGAGGCCATCTACATATTAAAACGAAACATAACTTTGTTTTTTCCAATAGCAGTACACAATTTTGATAGCATAAAAAAACTCTACATCCTTCAATTAGTCTGAAAACGAATTTTTATGCAATTCGTACGCTAAATTTCCGATAAATTAATTATTTTCAAACGAGCGTATTTTAGGGGCTGTATCCAAATTGAAGATCGGTACTCGATTGTTGACCGAGAGAATATCCTTCTTGATCAAGGCTTCTTAAGCATTCAAGCAGTCGTTGAAGACTGCTAGATTACTGGATAGCATAAGAAATTTCAAAATATCTAGTCACTTCTATCACAGACGGCCCCTTAAATCATCATTTTGCCGTTTTAAAGCATAATTTGAAAACTACGTGGAAGAAAAATGTGAAATTTTGAATTTCCGTAAAGCAGGACTTACTAAATCTAAATCCATCGAAAAAATTCTCGGTTGCAATTCATAATTTTTTCGAATATTAATTTCATAATTCATAATTCATATCAAAAAATTATCAAAAATGGAAACACAACGTATTTATATTTGGGTATTTTAGTATTATTGCTACACAAAAAATTTACATATTAGGAGTATAATTTCAGGAGATATTAATAAAAATACACTGGTGAAAACAATTAAACGGACAAACGGTTCAAAAAAAAAAAAAAAAGTTATCCCTATACGCAAATAAGGTATCAGATGATAGTTACGCTCGTCGCGGACACACCTGCCACGCAGTGGTATGTGTGGTCATAAGAAAGTGGCTCTGTGATCGCGTTTGTACAGAAGTGCCTCATTTGACCGCCGAAGCTTGTAGCGGAAGGGCGTTTTGAAGCATCGTAGCATAACCCAATCCTTGTTTTTTTTAATTTCTTTGTTTACCCATCGTTAGTATGGCTAGTCGACATCGTATAGATGATGCCACAAGATGGCAGATTGTTGGAAGACTCGAGGCCGGCCAATCACAGGCTACCTGTACTAAGGACCTCGGTGTTCCATGAAATGTGGTGTCTACTCTGTGGAAACAGTTCACAGAGACCAAAACAGTGATCCCTGGACCTGGTCAAAGCCTAAAAAGGGCAACAACGCCGGCTGAAGACCATTATTTGATACTTTTAACCAAAAGGGGTAGGTCCGCGACAGCGAAACAACTGTCTCGTCACCTGTATAATGCTACAGGAACATCCATTTCACAGAAAGCAGTCACCCAGACACTTAATGCAGGTGGACTGTATGCCAGGTGCCCTGTAGTCTGCATCCCTTTGGCTGTGAACCACAAAAAGTCCCGTCTATCATGGTACCGAGAATACCTGTCTTGGACAGAGGATAGTTTGGGGCGGTTCTGTACAGTGATGAGTCGCGATTCAGTCTGGACAGCGACTGGAGACGTGTTCTCATCTGGAGAGAGCCCGAGAGTCGATATCGGCCCTCTAACATTGTCGAAAATGATCCCTGTGCTGGAGGTGGTCTGATGGTCTGGCAGGCATAAAGGCAAACGGGCGTACCGACCATAATGTGTTTGATAGAGGTACTCTGACAGGTCAGCGGTAAAGGGACAAGATTATTGCACTCTCTTTGAGACTTTTCCGCGGAGCATATGGACCAAATTTTGTTTTATGGACGATAACGCCCGTCCACATAGGGATCAGTTGGTGGACGAATACCTTGAATCGTAGGATGTTCAACGAATGGAGTGATCTGCGATGTCCCCTGACCTCAATCTCATCGAACACATATGGCACGCCCTTGGACGATCGATTGCAGCTCGAAGAGCAGCTCCAAGGACCATCGATGAGCTTAAGGGTGCCTTGGTGCAAAAGTGGGTGCAGTTGCCATAGAGATTGATAAGGACCCTGGTAAGCATTATGAAACGCCGATGCGAGAGTTGTGTAGTTGTTACAGACGATTATACACTCTATTAGACATGTTTTCCTCTGACTGACAGGGTGTCGGTCAGCTGCTGTGCTGGACACGTGACCAGTTATCTTATTTAGGGTGCAGGTTGTGACCATTTTTGATTTCCCATACATTAGTCTTATATCGAATGATATTTTGGCCAAGTTTGGTTTTATTTGCTTTGTTAGTTTTTTTTTTAATTGCAAAAAAACCATTTGTCCCTTTAATTGTTTTCACCAGTGTATGAAAATGTAATTTAACATTAGAAGCACTAAATTTTAAATGTTTATAATTCAAAAGCTTATCATTCAAATGACTTGAAATTTGGTGTCTAGGCATAGTTCGAACCGACGATTTGAAATATTTTGTTAAAATTGGGTCTTGTAATTCAAAATGATCATAGATCGCACAAAGGTTATTGTTTAATATTCCTTTCAAACGTGGTTATAAAAGCACGTGCCTCCATTTTAATCTATGCATTATATAGAAACGAAACAGATTAATTAAATAATAATTAATACATCTCAGCTTCTAATTAAGCTAGCTCTTTGAACTGGGTGTGTATGAAATCTGCGAGAGATTTCCCGTCCGGATGTCAAAAAATTTTATCAAAAAATTTAATATTTAAAAAGTTTAAATTTCGTATTAAAATAAAAACTGCAAGTGCGTCGTCATGTCTGGGATAAAAAACCCGTTGAAAGGAAAGTTTTAAAGCAATGATCCAATTAATGAAATAATAATTGATATCTCAGCTTGTAATTAAGCTAGGAGTTTGAACTGGGTATGTATAAAATCAGCGAAAATTTTTACGCCGGGATGTAAAAAAATTAATCTAAAAATTTAATATTTAAAAAGTTTAAATTTCGTATTAAAATATCCTCTGCTTAAATTTCTCCAGCACCGATATGTCTGAAAGATGACAACACCTGCTTTCCGCTGAAATGAAATCTCTTTTCATTGTCTTTTCAAATACAGAAATTAAATTTTATCAATCGATTTTTAGTAGATTTTTTGCGTTATACCCAACGCAGAAATTTGAACTTTATACCAAAATAAGGTAGAATTTTTTCCGCGTCTTTCTATACCTTTTACGAATTTGTAGGACCAATACTTTGGGAGATGCGATTTCGCTTTTTAAAGGTCCACTTCATTTATTGATTAATTTCCTCCGTGGTAACCATGTATCCGCTGATTTTACTGGCAACCCTTAGGAGAAACTCCGCTGATTTGGAGAAGGTGTGTCATAGCTGCGCTCAAAAGGTTGATTGGTTAATTTTAGAAGTTAATTAGCCCGCAATTTGGTTAATTATACAATTAATTGGGCTAAAGTGGCATCTCATGTTTTAAAAGAAAATCCAATCCCACAAAGAACTATTGCAAAATCTTTAATCTTCTTTATATGAACTGTAAGTAAAATTATAAAATCTGATTTAAAGCTAATTGAAACAAACAACAACAACAAAAACAAAAAATACGCTCACTACGTGTACCTCTGAAACATGGTGTACCTCTAAATCTACAGCTATATTTTTAGAAAAAGTGAGAAATGAAACAGGAATCGAAGCTATTCCATTTAAACGAATCCCATTCAAATAGTCCAATGTGTCTCCTATGGTTTACTGGGAATTTGGACTTTTAGAAGAAGCTCTTTTTAAGGGACATTCAGGGTTCTCGCTGCCGCTCGCTATTGCGCCAAATCGCGACAAAATGCTTCATTTGGTGAGTAAACAAACATTTCAAACTCGCCAAATTGCGAGTACTCAATTTCTGCTTTTTGTATGTGTGTGGGAATGCAGCCGAGATTCTTATCCACGTTACTGTATGATTGATGTCGCTTGTCATCTTCAATAGCACAGTGCCATTTACATTACTCTATTTATGGAGATACCGACTCAACACCAATTCAGTTTAGCAACAGTCAAAGACATAAAAAGGATTATACGATAGGTGTTTCTCAGTTGTCAGTTAATCAGTATCTATGAGCCGGTGAAATCACAAACAAAATCACTCATATTAATCGCCAAATTGAGAAAAGTTTTGCTGGAATGTAGCGTTGAATTTGCCATTTACCGTACCTTTTATTACTTGTATGCAAAGTATCATTGGCTAATCATGAATTTTTTCTATCGGTTAGAGTCGAAATCTCATAATAATTTTAGTGTATATTTTCACAACGGTAAATCAGAGACAGCTGTTTTGAATTTTTATTTAGAGAGCTAAAAGAATGTCTGAAACATTTACACATTTTGGAGACATTACTAATTTTCGATAGTTTCTGAAGCGTATAGTCAAATTTCTATTTTTTAAGCAATGACAAAAAATTATGTTATTTTAGAACATATTGAAAAAAAGGGTACAATAAGGGGTTAAAGACAGATTTTTTAGTCTTTCGCGCCGAATCTATTTTGCTAACATTTGTTTTCATTTAGCTACTGTTTTTAACACTTTCCAACAAAGTTGAAAAGTGTTTATGCATTCGTTACATGATTACTTGTTTATTTTCGATGATTTTTTCCATTTTTCATTATGCATTTATAATTTTCTATTATACATTCTGACGACAACTCCGAAAATGAGTTGAAACATGTAAATAAAGAGTTTTTAATTTACTTTTAATGTGTTTTTATAACGTCTTTTAAGCAAATAAATATTTTAATATTATGATATGATTTTGAATCAATTGCCAACAAAGACTCAGCAGTGGTTCAACTGTTTGCTGCTTCGAATCCTACTCAGATTACGCTCCTAATTAGAGGGATCTCTGCACTTACCATTTCCCAACTATTTGACAACCTTACCAATCCTATCATTTGCCAGCGGTTCCTGCAAACTGTCAAAGATGGGCTACTTGGGTATATGGAGCTTCCGAAAAAAATCTAGAGATTATACGTAGTATACCATAGTATACCCTCCACTTCAGCTGAAATATTTAAATGTATGTTTTTTTTTTGTTTTTTTTTATCATAACTATTGATCAATTCAGGGAGTGGCTAGGAAAACCAAGCTGTATGATGCCGGAAATTTTCGAATTTACTATTGCGTTGAAAGCCCAGAAAGGAAAATCTCCCTTTCCATAATTTTAAAATCCCCCCATCCCCTCCGAAGGGTATAAAAATTGTATAAGTGAAAAACATCTAAATTCAACACCGTTTATAACAAACATATACAACTTCTTATGGTTAATAATTTTTTACTCCTATGAGTATAAAGTCCTCCTCAGTGAAAAATATCTGAAATCAATACATGAAATTGTGATTATTAATTTTTAAAAGAGAAATTGCACAAATACAGCAGGACTAATATAATAAATAATAGGACTAAATAATAACAGGACTAAATAATAACAGGATTAAAATACATTATTTTAAGGGGACTCTGTATGCTTCATGCAGTAAAAAATGAGGAAAATTGCAATTTTCTAAATTTTTTGCTTAAAATGATAACATGAAATGACATAATACTCGTGTATGTCATTATATATATATTTTAACTCTTTTACTAAATTCAATTGTAAAAAGCTGTATTTTTAATTAATTTAAGACAGTTTTAAATTCATAATAGTTTTTGCAGTTTTAAGCAATAAAACATTATTATTAAACAAAATAAAAACATAAATAAAATTGAAAAGAATAAAAATCAGATTTGTGATGACTTGTTTTTTAATTGTTACATGAAATATTGATGAATTAAAGTTTGCTTATCCCTAGCTGTACTTCCTACAATTATTTTTTCAATACATATTATACAATGAATTGTAATCAATATTCGTTGTTTCAGAAATGGAATTTTCAATGCAATGCAATGCTTCGGTTTTAGTCGGATGAAAAACACCGTGTAACCACAAGAAAGCACCTCTTGACCAGAACAAAGAGACCGCGAGTAGATTGACGTCTATCCGGAGCTTAAGTGGTTCATTCATAATGCGCGGGTTTATTTATTCAGATAAAGGATTGAAGTAAAATTTCTCATTTATCTCAATGAGTATTTTAGACACTTTTGCGAAAAGTTTGGCTAAGACATTTCTTACCGCTTAATTTCCGTGCTTATAAGATGGATAATGAAAAATGGTCAATTTTCCTAAACCGTCCGGATATGCGGAGTTGAAAATATTCAACGACGTACAATCCGGAGTTTATGTACATTAAAATCATATAGAGAAAATCGGGACCTTGAAAAACTGTGATAAGCAGAGTGACGTGAAAACCGGGTGTCGGTATAATGAAGTCCGACGGTATATATATTTTAACTCTTTTACTTAATTCAACCTGTTTTTTGTATGTAAAGATGGAATTTTGTAATGAATTTTTAACTCACTGTCTGATATACGAGAATTATAAAAAAAAAAAAAAAAAAAAATATGTAAACAGGTGTGTTTACGATGACAATACAGCATTTTAATATTTTTAAAACTTAATTATTAAGTTAATGCATTCATTTTAAGGCATTTTCCAATTAGCCTGCCACAGGTAATAAATCGCGAAATATTGTCTGTGACTCGAACAATTGTATGGAAGTTGAAAAAACGATTTAATGATGCGCCAAAATAAGTTAATGCATTAATTTTAAGGCATTTTCCAATTAGCCTGCCACAGGTAATAAATCGCGAAATATTGTCTGTGACTCGAACAATTGTATGGAAGTTGAAAAAACGATTTAATGATGCGCCAAAATAAGTTAATGCATTAATTTTAAGGCATTTTCCAATTAGCCTGCCACAGGTAATAAATCGCCAAATATTGTCTGTAACTCGAACAATTGTATGGAAGTTGAAAAAATGATTTAATGATACGCCAAAATAAGTTAATGCGTTAATTTTAAGGTATTTTCCAATTAGCCTGCCACAGGTAATAAATCGCCAAATATTGTCTGTGACTCGAACAATTGTTTGGAAGTTGAAAAAACGATTTAATGATCACCAAAATAAGTTAATGCATTAATTTTAAGGTATTTTCCAATTAGCCTGCCACATAGGTAATAAATCGCCAAATATTGTCTGTAACTCGAACAATTGTATGTAAGTTGAAAAAACGATTTAATGATGCATCAAAATATTCCAAAAGCACAGTCAGTCAAACTGCAAGAATGAAGCATTTTAAAGATTTCAAAGCAGGGCCGAAACTACGGGGGTGGGGGTGGTGGGGGGGGGGGGCAGAGGGGGCACGTGCCCCAGGCGCCAGAACGAAAGATCAAGGGGAACGCCAAATGAAGATTTTGTTTGTCGTTTCATACAAAAATGCTCGTATGTATGTTACGGTCAATTTGATTAATACTAACTAAAAAAAACTAAACTCTGTGGCTATACAATCCAAGAAGGATCTGGGCCGACAGTGCCCATCTCTGTTTTCTTGATCCTGGGCCCCGAGGTGCTATAAAGAATGCGTCCCGGCCAGGTGGTCAACCTAACGCGAGACCCTCGGTGTTTAGTTCCCAAGCAAGCTTGGTACTCATTTTATCGACCCCGAAGGGATGAAAGGCTGAGTGAACCTTGCCCAGTCGGAAGTCGAACTCTCGACCTGCGGTGCGGCAGACAGGCGTGCTGACACCCACACCACTGGGCTTCTCAATTTGATTAATAGGTTATTATTAATAATTACCAAATAACATCCAAATAAACCGGTTAATATGATTAATTTGCGAGAATTTATCAAATTAACCGGTTATTATTAATAATTCCCAATCAAGTTCGGCCAATTTAATAAATTTCAACTCTTTTAGCTTGAGATTTTCATTATGTATGAGTGAGTACATTTATTTCGTGACAAGTCTAAATTTAAAAGTTTCTATTTATGCTACATTTTTCTTAATATACATTGCTAAAAATATGCACTTTGAAACTGTATTATTTCTTTTTTCATTATTTCAGTGTTTAAAAATTTTACTTAATTGACTCAGCAATTACAAAATTAATAATTTTTAACCGCTTATCGCGTGGCGCCCTATTAATAGGGCACGCCTTTTGATTGAGTATTATTGTCTCTGAACAATTATTTATGTTATTAGCTTCATACAGTTATAATAGTACATGTTCCTCTAAAAACACATTCGTTACTAAGATTAATTAATTATATTGACCGAACTTCATTGGTAATTATTAATAATACCTGGTAAATATGATTAAAATGTAACATTTATCAAATTAACCAAAATACCCAGTTGCGGTTATTATTAATAATAACCAAATTTATCATATTAACCGTAACATATAGGGTAATTCCGGGATTTATGCCGCACTTTTTTTTTTGAATGTGTGTATAAAGTACCATGGTGGACATAAAATAAAAAAAAATCATGCTGTGCTATTTAATGTTAAATATACAACGCGTGTAGTGCGACAAAAAAACTCAAAACAAATTATTAATATTTTTTAACAATTTTTTTCTAAAACATTACACTGCGGCGCGTCACCCGTACATTTAGGCTGAGACGCCGCACTTGTGCGGTAGTTATGCCGCGCTTGTAATAAGAACAGAATGAAATTATAAATAAAAATATTTAAAAAAAAATATTCATATCTGGACTATAATTAATGATGTAATAACAAAATGAAACTAAATGAGTACAATGAAACTTATTAGTAGATTCAAATTAATAATTGTTGCCAACTTTCACTATTAAAATTATCGACTTATTTTTTTTAACATTAAATTTTAATTATTATTTCAGCAACAACGTAACATCAATGTATTAGAAATGGAAAAGAAAAAAAGTAAAAATGTGTTTACGTAATTTATTTGTTATCCCTTTCGGGACCGGTGGCTTTTACACAAATTTTATTCGGTTGGTACCACTTTTTTAAAAGAAGTTACCTTTACTTAAATAATCATGAAAATGCTCTAATTAAACAAAGCAAATATTACTTTTCTTTTTTACTAGTGCCAGAAGCAAATTTTGTAAGCTCTTATATGAAGGTGCTTATATGCACCTATGGTCCCGAATGGGTTAAGAGACCTGTTTTTTCGGCTACAATCTTCAGAAAAATTGTCGAAAAAACACAGTCTGTATGAACTTAATTTAAACACATGATGCAACAAAACCAATTACACTTCCTCTTTTTTGGAGTAGTTTGCAAAGAACGTCTGCGTTACACGTAATCCAATTTTTCATTATTATCATCTTGACTTGCATCTTTCTTGCCCTTTTTACTTTTTATTTTCCCCTTTTTCTCATTTGCTTTTAGTAAACTTGATAATATGCCTAACATGGTTAGTCTGTGCAAAAAAAAAAAAGGAAAAGTCAATAACACTTAATCATCCCGTACAAAAGAAACTGTGGGATGTATACCCGAATAGCAGTGCGGCATGTATCCCATTTTGCATGGTGCAGACGTCGGTCATCACAGTTACCTGCCATCGCTAAGGGGTATGTCGTAACCATACACACAGTACTCTATACAAACGCTACACTTTGTTTTGACTTCGAAATCATGCATGCATTTAGTAATTAGTGTATGAAAAGCAATTAAACATAACGTGTTTAAAAGTTTGGACAGTGAAATCACGCACTTACGTCAAATTAAGGATTGCACTTCTACAAGTAAACATCGAAATGGGATTCACGCTATACACTGCTTAAAATAATCTCATTGCGCACCTATACTGTGCGTTTGACGACCATCTATCGATAATTACAAGAAATACAAGGGGTGCGGCATCTATCCCGTATGCGGCGACTCTCCCGGAGTTACCCTATAGTATATGAAATACAAAGAAACTCGCAAGCTAATCTTAAACCTATGGGAGCGTTCTTTTCAAATTTGTAAAAGCGAAAGCAACTTTATAAAAAAGAAAAAATCTGCACCCAAAATCGAAAAAGTAAACACTAACCCAGTTAGAATTCAATCTCAGCTATTCTAAGCAAGAAAAAAAAATCATTTAAAACTTTTAATATACAAATGAGAAATTTTAAAAAGAACGCTGCCATAGGTTTAACATTAGCGATCCAGTTTCTTCACGTGACAAGTGTAGGCTCTTAACGTTCAAACTAATGTTAATCCCATGGGAGCGTTGTTTACATATTTCTTGTTAGCATTTTAAGATATTTTTCGGTTAAACGGGCGCCAGTGTTATATATACACACACATACACATATATACACATACATGTACATATATATATACACTCACACACACGCATATATATATATATGTGTGTGTATGTGTGTATATATTTGTATAAGTATATATATATATATATATGCATAGATAACACTGGTGTCCGGCTAACCGAAAAGTACCCATTTTAATTATTATTAAATGATTTTATTTTTTAAGAATTTTTTTCTTTGTATAGGGTATCTGCGGTCAATAACTTTTATTGTGCGTGAGGAGGTGGGGCGCCAAAATTCATGTTTGCCCCGGGCGCAAAAAAGGCTAGTTTCGCCCCTGTTTCAAAGTAGAAAATAAATTATAAATAATAATAATAAAAAAAAAAGAACGTAATAATAAAAAAACGCTTTTATCAATTAATAGTTAAATATTAATTGATTTACGATTATACGTTGAGAAATCAATTTAGAAAGCCTAAAAAGATAGTTTAAATTCTTAATTTTTTTTCAGTCCTAAAAAATACACAGAGCAAAATTATATATATATTTTATAAATTCATTTGCTTCAGTTCTGCACCAAGCTTTTTTTTTTTTTTTTTTTTTTTAAAGCAATGAATTTTTCATAATAGAGTTCGGTGCCCACGCCAAATTAATGTATTGTAACGGAAATTTTTGGGAGAAAACATGAATTACATTAAAAAAAATTAGACTGTATTTTCAAGACGGCCATTGAATACTTATAAAAGACTGTTTTTTTTTTTTAAACTATTTTTACTTTTATTCTTAAACTTATTAACTTTTTGGATGTTAGTTCCTTGCAGTTACCGAACATATTTGTAATAAAAGTGTGGAAAAAAAAAAAAAAAAAAAAAAAGTGTTGCAACAAGTTCAAAATTGTAGCAGAAGTGTGATTTTAAAATTTTCTTAATTAAAAAAATAATAATAAATAGACTTTTAAAATTTTATTAAAACCATCAGAATGGCATTATTTTTTCTTCATTAAATAATTTGCGCTCATAAAATCATATAATAATAATATGTCAAAGAGGTATTATAAATTGTTTAATTAAACTAATAATTCAGAGGGCACGGAGACTACTTAAAAACTTTATCAGTCAGATTTTTGTCATTCCGTGACCCATCAACTCATGCGACAAGAATTGAAATTCGTAATTTAAAGTCGATCCCTTTTTTTTACTCCATCCGAAACACACCAAAAACAAAAAACGAGTTCGGATTAAAAAATCTCCAGTCTGACACAGGTCACGTGGTACCCTTTCTACCGCAGTGGAGCCGGCGCTGTCGGCAGCGCATGCGCAAGTTGGTCACACACCCGGCGAGTCGACCCCCTTCGAAATCGTTCGGCTCGAACACTTTTCTGACAGCTCGGAGTTCGGGAGGACGCGGCATTGCTGAATCTCGATCTGTTTTGTGCTGCGAATTTTCTTGGAACTTTTCTCTTAGAGACTAAAGACAAGTGGTTTTACAGAAGAAAAAAATAAAAAATTCTTCAAGAAGCACCCCTGGGCGTAAGTTATGGAGGGTGGTGTTACGCCTTTTGCGAGCAGTATGGCTCCCTCTGGCTCTTACATCTTGATAGTGGTGAGCCAGCCGATGACCGAATCTCATAAAAAGATTATCTTGCAGAGACTAGAAAAAGGTATGATTTATCTTCATTAAATAAATCATTGCATGTAATATGCATAATGATTTTGCATATTTCATAAAAGCTTTCGGGGTATTCAAAAAGTGCTTATAAATCTTTAGTAAAATAGTTGCATCGACTACTTGATGTAAATGAATTTATGCGAATCTATTCGTAATGAAAAATACTTTTAATTTTATATTTCTCAAAAGAAACGGGGTTAGCAAAAAAGTTTACGAATTTTTTATAATAATAATTATCAATGGCTTTTTGAAGTAACCATATAAATTTATATATTATTATTATTATTTTAAATAATTATCATTCTTTTAATTTAGTCACATGCATTTATGTATCGTACATTTCTGTGTTCTTAAATGTCATTCCCTTTAAAGCAATCTTTTATTTTAATTTCGCATTTTTTAAAAGAAAAATGGGGAGGGGGGTTTGTAAGTTGTTTGATTGCTTCTTAAAATAACTATCATTGACCTCTTGGTATGCAAATATAAATATATGTAAGATACATCAATCCCCCCCCCCCCAACTTTTTATGTACTTTACATTCAATAACATATATTGTTTAATTTTTTTTTTTTCATATTTGTTAAGATATACATGCTTAAAGCAGTGATGTTTGAGTCAGTATTTTCTTTGTTGTTCATCAAAAATTTCATTCCTCATACAATTTTCAATGAAGCCAATAAACCTGAATACATAACTGAACATTTAAAATACAAAGTTTGCTTTTAAAAGCTAGTTTAGTTATTGTTTTTTTTTTTTTTTTTTTTTTTACATAGTACAAGCTATGATTTTTGTTTCACTTAGATTATTATTCAATCCATAATATCGCCTTATTCAATTGCATTTTGGCATTTTTCCCCACCAGAATTGTTTTTCAAAATGTATGTGAATTATTGTGCAAATTTTATCATGTGCGTTATAATTTGTCTATTTATATGATTAAGAACAGTAGAATATCGTATGTTTTACATTAAGAAATCTGGTATTTGAAAGCAGAAAGATCTCATTGGTCTCACTCACACACACACAAAAAATCAATCTTAGGAAAGTAGTTTTTAAATATCTATAAATATGCATACAATGAATATAGCTTTCTCCTCTTCTGCCAAAAAAAAAAAAAAAAAAAAAAAAAAAAAAAAAAAGGGGGGGGGGGTGCATTCCGAAATATTAAACTAATCATAACTTTGAAAAATGGTTTTCCTAAAAATAATTTAAAGGACATTTTAGTTCTTTACGTGGGCCTTTTAATTATTTAAAAGAATTGTGGTAATTGCTATTTAATTCAACAAACAAAAATGAAGATTTCCTTTAATTTACTCTAAAATTTCTTGCTCAATCCAACCCTTATTTCTATAACATCGGATTCATCTTGGCATTAAATTGAGATTCGATATAATATTAAATAGATTTTACGCTGTTTATAATAAATAATGGATTGCTGATGGAAGAAGGATATGTTACTCTGTGTGATGTTTGTGAAATCCGATCGGAGCTAACCAAGTGGTAGTTTTTCCAACTTTACTGCTTGAAGGTGAAACATACACTGTGATTCGGAAGGGCGTAGCCTTGGAACTTCATTGAATGGAGGATGCCGTAGAAATCGAAGGATAGCTAATTTGTGCTATATTCAGTATCGCGAGCTGGATTTGTTATGATTGAGCTGGATATAGAATGTTCATCTACAGAATATCATATTGAATGCGGTTACAGAATACTCTTGAGTTGCAAAATAGGGAAATTTTGCTAAAGCATTTATTATGGATATATTAAATCGATGCTACGTCTTATAACATGGATTTGTTACACTTAGGATTATAAGCTGCAAATAGAATGTACGGAATATTATATCGTGTTAGATACGGTATTTGCAGTTTGCTGTATTCCGGAAAGAGTAACTTAAAAAAAAAAAAAGTTTACCAAGTTTGAAAATTATGAAAGTTCAACAATATTCTTGTTATATTTTGTGACATAGCCTGTATTATGTTATATGGCTTATGAACTGGAAATATTAATTTAAATATGTTTATCGCTCGATTCTTTTGGATTCGCGAAAGGGAAATTTTCAGAAATTTCTTTTAAGATTTTTTGCAAAATTTTTCAAGGTCTGATAAATTGATGTTATATTTAAGAAATTGTTAAATACAGAATTATAAATTGTAATTACAATGCTATTTTCAAAGAATATGCATTATATCACTTTTGTCTCGTCTCTTAGATTCACAGATAAAAAAAATTATGAATTTTCTTTTATTTTTTGTTAAACATGTTATTAAACCAAATGAAATTCTATCATATCGAGTAACATAAGGATTTTTGCTATTGATTTCTAAAGTATCTTATCGAATACTAGGGTGTAAAAAAATCAAATATCAGATTTTTTTTATTTAAATCAGATTTTTTTTTATTTAAATCAGATTTTTTTTTATTTAAATCAGATTTTTTTTATTTAAATCAGATTTTTTTTTTATTTAAATCAGATTTTTTTTTTATTTAAATCAGATTTTTTTTATTTAAATCAATTTTTTTTTTAAATTTAAATCTGATATTTTTGATTTTTTTTCCTCAGCGTTCAAATAGTAAAAAGCTACCAAGTTTTAGGTTTCCAAAACAATTAACTAATTGCTAACATAATCTATGTTTTTACATTTTAATTAATAAAATTATAATTATTAGTTAGTAATTACAGGAATTATAAAAACTGAAAATTAGTAGTTTCATTAGGTAGTATCATACAATAATTTTATATACATTGATATTGTAATAATTATGTAACACTTTATAAATACTAGTGACATTTAACATTTATTAAAATTATTGACTGCATTTTATATTAAATAGTTAAGGCTGCTTTAAATTAATAATTATTAAACAATAAACTCTCTAATTAGGAACATATAATACATTTTTAAGCCTTAATTATTAAAATGACAATGTAGTATACTCATTATAGAAAGAAAAAGGGACAGGATGCTAGTTCAAAAAAGGGCACTATTTCATGAGGAAATATATTAGTAAATGTATTTAGTAATGATATAAGAAAAAAAATATTTAGTATGATAAATAAAGTGTCCCTAATTTTTAATAATTTTGTGAATAACAAATTGAAAAATACAATTAAATAACATATTTTCATAATATCCTGTTTCTTCTAAAGAAATTAAGTTCTATTATTTTTGCAAGATCTTGGCCACATGAATTTAGATATACTGTTGAATGGTACAACTACAGGTGAATTTTGCCAATTTCAAAGGTGCATGGTGTGTCACCACTAAAAAAATGAACTAGAAGAAACAGTATAAGTAATTACAGAATTAATAAACTGCAAATAAGTAATTTCATTGGTAGCACAAATAACAAAACTAACAAATATTATTTGCAGCTCGTTTTGCATTTGTATTTAGGAAAATTACTGTAAACCACCAAAATCTAAAATTGCACACATGTATGTGTATAATAACCAAAAGAATTATGAAAATGAGTTACTCATTTATATAGAATAAATATACGTTAGCCACTTATATCTGAAATCCTCAAAATATTTAAATAACAGCATTATTACCTCTCAGTGTGGATCATTAGCTTTCAATGGTTCATTTTTTTTTCTTTTTAAGAAAAGTTTTGCTGCCTTTTCAATCCCTAATTATTTTTTTTAATTTAGTATATATAAGTTAAAAAGTTTTAAAAAAATAATAAATAAAAAAAAAAGTATTTATTCAACCTATACCGAAGAAGCTCTTGCTGAGCTTAGCATTTTTATACCAATTATTTCTTTTTCTCTTATGCACTCATTTACAATTTAGCTTTGAAAAGATGTCATTCTTTCATTCTTCTTTAACTTGAGATTGCTATTAATTACTATTTATTCTTTTACTTGTAGAAATGTATTACACCTGCTATGTGTATATATAAAATAATGCATAAATTTATTGCCTAAAGGAAATTGACATTGCAAATTATATTAGATTTAAATATCATTTTTAAATGAACTGTTTCAATTTAGATACACTTAAAAACAAGAGTTTTTACAAACTCAACTGTTTTTAATTTTTTACAATACTCATGAATTAAGCTTAGAAACAATTATTTAAAGGTCTTTTTTTGTTTATTCATAAGTCAAAATACCTGAAGAAGCTTTTAAATTATGTTCATGTTAGATTTTAATTTTTTTTACATTTTAAACATCTAAAAAAATTTTTGATTTAAATCAATGATTTTTTTTAAAAATCGGTTGATTTAAATCAACTGATTAAAATCGTTGACACCCTATCGAATACATATATTTTTTTTTAACTTGTGTGGAACGGAAAGAATTTCAAAAATAAAATTTCTTTAAAGTATTTTTTTGCATGTTGAATAAATACTAATTATATTAAATTCGTGCTACAAATAGTAATGTTTATAATATATTTAGAATTATAAACTGTATATGAAACATTGATTCTTGAATGTATTGGACATTTATTTTTTTTATTTTATTTTTTTTTTTTTTTTTTGGGGGGGGGGGGGGGCAGATTTGCTGAAAAATCTCTAAAATTAAGTTTTAAATGTTTGTTCTATGTCTAATAACACAATTAGTATCCTGTTGTATTTAGGCTCATAAGTTTGATAATGTATTGAACGTTTTCAGCTGTGTTCTTTTGGATTCATAAAAGGAAGAAAATCGCTTTGTTTAAAGGATATTTTGCAAACATTTTAAGGATTAATACAACTATAATTTTCAATAACTTATGCAATGTTTATTACATTTAGGATTATAAGATGAATGTAGAATTTTGATTTTAGGAAATATATTGATGAACAGAAATTTTTCTTTGTCATTTACAGATAAATTATTTAATCTTTTGAAAGGTCTTTTTTTTTTAATCATATTTAGTATAATATAATCAGCATTTACTTATATTTAGAATTATAACACTCTGCTTGTAGTTCTTAGATTCATTCTTTTAATTAAAAGAGAATATTTTCAGTATATTTTAAAAACTTGTTAAATATTAAGAATAAATAAAATCTATGTGCTATATTCAGTTACATAAGCGGAATTTATTTGCTGTTTGCAGAATGTATTAAATATTACTAACAATTAACATATTCTTTTGTCATGTACGCATTATCTTAATATTTTTTTTATTTAGGGTTACATATCAACTAAATATTGGATATCAATTTGGCGAATGTGTTGAATGCAATATACTTGGCTTCTACAGATTCCCAAAACAAATCTTTTAAAGATTTTTTTTTCCTAATTTAAAGATCTAGTATTCGTGTAATTAATATTATATATTCAATTTGAATTACGAGCATTTAATGTTTGATTATAAACTGGATATAGAGTATTGAATTTAACGCTAAATACTGAATATCATGTATTTGGCTTCTATTGCGAATTAACAAAATGAAAACTGTTTAAATCTTAAAAAAAAAAAAAAAAAACCTTAAATACAGGTTTTAGATTAGTGCGGTTGATTCCTCCCGCGATATTGCCGCACAAATCCAAACATACATTGAACGCGGAAAACTGCAATAGATCCGCAGCCAACTTTCTCGGAAACACAATATAGTTTGACTGTATAATATTTTAAGTATATTGTAATTTCGTTAAGATATTGTTTTTGATATATTATTGTTAGAAATTTCATTTAACAGCTTGATTTGGGGGGGGGGGGGGGATCTCACTTTATTGAACTTGCATAAACATGCGAGATAATTTAATCAGTAGCAATAATAAAACATTGAAAAGTCAATTTTAATTCTGCATTATAATTATTTAGGTTATTTATGTTAGTTTACTTACTGGAATACATTTTGAGGTAACAAAAAATTTGATTTTCTAATCCCTTTCTTCGCTTGCATATTTCCACTGATGCGTGGGTCTATATCATCTAGATGTCTGCACGGGCCGACATTTCCAGGCCCGGCCCGACTCATAGAGAAAAAAAATCGGCCCGGCCCGATACAAAAATTAAATGTTCGGCCCGGCCCGATAACAAAATTAAAAGTTCGGCCCGAGCCCAGCCCGACCCGGAAAAAAGTTAAAATCTCGGCCCGGGCCCGGACCGGCCCGAGTGAACTTCTACAAAACATTGATTTTTTTACGTCGAATTGGTTGAAAATTTGTCTCGTACGAGGAGTTCTGACCAAAAATATTTAACATTTTTTTCATGTTTATAATCTTTATTTTTATAGAAATGCAGCAGGCTGCAATATTTATTTTTTTAATGAATCTCTATTTCTTGTATGTAAATATTTCAGTTATCATTAATATTGTTAATCCATATTCCATGTATAGAAATGTTAAAAATCGGAAAAATGCTATACAGTAAAATCTTCTAAGATGGAATTGCATAGAAAAGAAAAAAAAAATGCATTATAGACAAGTTCCCTTCTTTGCAAGTGTAAATGTATTATATATTCTTTTCTTACTTATTAGTATATTAATTTTGCATGGATCAACACGTTTTTCAGTTTAAAACAGGGTTCCGTCATAGACAGGTTCCTTTTCACACATTTTACTGTATTTTAATTTAGTTATATATTAATATTCGTAGAAATCTACCATTCTTTAAAAATGATAAATTTTAATGTTTAAGTGTAGAATAATGGCGATTCAAAAATGTATGCATTTTTTGCAAACGCTTTTGGGCCAGGCTTATTTTAACTGACCTTTAAGTGGACCAGGCCACGCTGAGACAATGATTTTCATACGGGCTGGCTCAAAACTAGGACTAAAAATTTTGGGCCATGAAGACTAGGAATGAAACCAGGCCCGGCTCTGCACAGAAAAAGTAAGTTAGGCCCGGCCCGAGCCTTCAGAAAAAAGTATGGCCCGGGCCCGGCCCGAGTGCCGTGAATAAAAATCGGCCCGAGCCCGGCCCGCGGGCCGGCCCGTGCAGATCTCTAATATCATCTACCAAATGCTCTCTGAGGAATTCTAATTTTCGTAAAGCTTCTTAGAATTTTTTTAAGTTACTTTTTTTTTCGGCATTTTCTGCAAATTTCATTTTCAAAAATTCGACGCCATCTTCCTCAGGAGGAAGGAAGGATCACTCATTTTGTGCTTTGCTCCCTAATCGAAATTTTGCCCTCACTAATCAAAGGAACATCTGAAAAAAGTTTACCGAACTATCTGAAAATAGCACTACGTGAAACTGCACTAAGTGAGGGATGGATACCTTTACTAAGAATTAATAAAATTTGCGCTAAATCCTATGATATAACAGATTTGTAATAGTTTGAAGCAAAGGCTGGAATAAAAATCTATTTGAAGAATATCGTTCAATGTTTCTAGCTTATCTTTTTGATTCAGGGAGGTTGGGTTGGGTTGATTTTTTGACGGCCAATTATCTACACGAGGGATATAGGCCCGGGGGGAGTGCCCTCCGTGGGGGTCTTTCTAAGGGAACCTAATCCGTATTAACGCATGGAAGATCCACGGCTCGAAGAAAACCACGAAAACTCCGAACGATTAGACCGACGGGCGCGATTGGGATCGAACCCAGCACCTCCCGTCTACCAGCTTCGAGAGCAGAACCTCTCGGCCACTGGTTGATTCAGGGAGGTAATGAAACATCTTAAACTATTTCTTTTCTCTATTATCTTCTTTAAGATCATGCAAACTGTTAATTATAAGAATAACATACTAAATGCTAGGTTTTTGGATATTCTTTTCAATTCACGAACATTCGAAAAGATAGATTTTCAGAATTTATTACATGTGAAAGATTAATAGGATTTTTGCTGTGTATTCAACAATCTAAGATATTTAGAATACAATTTAGCTGTGAAATGCTGATTTTCAATTACTATATTGGATTCAATGAGTTTAGTTTACTTTTGGATTCACAAATTTAAGCGATTTTTTTTTTTTAATCTCTAAGAATTGAAAAAAATTTCTCATCCAGCGAAACGAGGGAATATGATTAGAGAAATAAAAATTCGTTGTAAAATATTCTTTAGTAATATAACGCACAATACAATGCAGTTAGTTTTTCTTTTAGATTCATGCAAAAAAAAAAAGTAATACAATTCAGGTTTTCCTTTCTTAGCGTGTTTGTTTCTGTGAATTTCAGTTAGTGAGGTAAACTTTTTAGATTTTTCCTCGATCAGTGAGGGCATTTCGATTAGTGCGCGCAAGGCACAAAATAAGTGATTTTTTTCCTCCCTAGGAAAATGGCATCCAATTTTTGAATATTGCCGCTCTGTAATCGAAACATACATTGAAAAGTAAAAACGACAATAAATCCACTGTCAAAAACACAATGTACGTAATGATAATGCAATAATGTACTATATTGTTTTTGATGTATTATTGATAGAAAATACATATTAGAGCTTGATTTGATATGTATTATTGATAGAAATTACATATTAAAGCTTGATTTGAAGGTTTAATAAAAGTTTATCTAGCATAAACACGTGAGCTGATTTAATATGAAACAAATCCATGTTTGTCTCGGGTGCAAAAAAGGCTAGTTTCGGCCCTATGAAGCATAAAGTTGTCACTTCAGAATGATTCAACGAAATTTTCTATGGATATTTATATTTTCCCTCCCACCCCCGAATAGTGCTTGCCCCGGGTCGCAAGGTAATCTAATCCCCAGGCCCTGACAATAAAGTAATAAAATTATTCGTGTGTCACGAAGAAAGCGAGCTAAAATTAGAAACTTCGGAATTTACATTTTAATAAAGTTTTCAACTTCAGAATTTGAGACGACATCGAAAAATGAAGGTTGCATTGTCATTATTAAATGAGGCTTTATCTCTGCGATCTCTTATGAAATGCTGACTGATGGAATTGTAACTACTTACTTCCGATCATGACCTTATAACAAAGCCGAGATAAGTTGTTTAACCATTCTATTCACAAAAAGGGTCAATGAACCGACTTGGGTATATTCTAATATTTACAATTGAATTGTCGTATATGTTCCAGACTTATTCTTAGGTGTGACGTTAATAAAACGGAGATTTTAATTAAATGTATCTATTTTGTAACCTTTAAAATAATTACAAAATCAAATACACCCATCTCTTTATTTTATTTATTTTTTAACTTTCATATTATAATTTATAACAGCAGAGTGAACTTTTTTAGGAAATGCGAAACTTTTTTGAGACATTGAAAATTAGTTATACTCGTTCGACTATATAGAGGTTTAACTTTAAAGAAAATACATTAAAAAAATCCTGTTTAACCCTTTATGCCTCGTTGGTACTTTAAAGTACCATTAAAATAACTTGTTATAAAATTAATTTAATACAACAATTTGTAATACTACAGTTTAGAATACGTAATAGATACTTTATTTTATTCCAAAAGCATAATTGGTTTCACAAAAGAAAAATATATTTAAAAGGATGATTTCTTTTTCATTTGCATCTTTTCAGCTTTCTTGTCGTTGAAAGTATGTGAGGGGGAAAGTTTAATTTAGGAAATATTTTTATTGAAAAAGCATTGTATTTGTGCGTTTCCTAATTCTTTAAAATGCTTAAAATATATAAAAGATTTGGGTAAAGTTATAAATATTACAAACATCCTTATAAATTCAAATTTAATTTTAATTAGCAAAATCCTTCTAAAATTTATTAAATGATGATTGTATAAATCTTCTAATGTAGTTTCAAAAATTCACGAAAAATGCTTTTGAAGATGAAATTTTCATAAATTCATAATTCGGGATAAAAAGGGTTAAGAAATTTTTTTTTAGCATTCTTGAATTTGCAAATAAGAACAGAATAATCGTCGATGTTTAAAGTTTTCAAATATTGAAATAATCGCAGTAAAATAAGAAGCCTCTTAATGCTTTTGGGGATTTCCCCTCTGGATTGTATTTCTTCATTTCTACACCTTTATTTCTATTTTGATATAGATTTTCTTTTTTTGATATGTAATTTTTCTTAATTTGAAAAAAAAAAAAAATTAAACTTAAATCCTATTTATATTTTGCGTATAATAGATTTCATGCGATAAGTACCACGTGTAATCCTATATTCAATTTTAACAAGTTATGTATATTTATTCATTTACATTTTTTATCCTATTTTTGGCTGATTTTTAATATTTTATCTGACATTTCTCCTTTTTAATTAAAATAACTTCTAGTTAAAAATGCCAAAATTCTCTTCAAATTTAATCACAAGTTTCATGTGAGAGTCGTTAATTTCAAGTGTGGCAAGTCCATTTTGTGAAAAAATAGTTAAAGCTAAATCTTATTACAAATTAACATAAAATTTGTTTTTAATCAATTCACAATCTTTTAATGTTAATATAAATTTGTTACTAGTAATTTATTTGATCAACGGTATATCAAATGTGTTGATGCTAAAAATGAGGCAAGTCTACTTTGAATGGATTTAGTTTTATGTTGCATAATATTAACAAGCACAATTAGAATTTCATCATGAGTACTTTACAAATGTTCACTCTCTAAATTAAGAAATATAATTATATGAATACGACTTATTAGCACCCGGTATGCTATTTGTTTCTCCCAGCTTATTTTGTGTCGTCTCCAAAAATAACGTTACGTTGTATAAGCCAGCCGTAAAACAAAGCAGATGTATCATTGTACGATTAAATATTCTATAGCAATTTTTTAAACTTCTAAGCATAGCACATTTTCAATTTTTATACACATCGTATTGGGAAAGAAAAGTACTTTTATTTGCAATTTGTTTGAAAACTGCATCTTCATTTATTTTTGATTTTTTTAGTTTTTAGCGACATTTGTTTAATTTTGGCAACTCAAGTATGCCATTTCTATAGAAAGTAAAGGGAAAATAGTTGAAAATAGTAATTATATATTTTTGTTGCCATTTTCTCAAAAATACAAATGAATGATTTCTGATAAAACATGGAGCTATTATAAACTATATTTAATTTTAAGTATCTATATTATTAGAAACAAATGAAGGCCTATGAATAATTAGATAGCCGGGTTTTTTTTTTTTTTTTTGGTTGAGTTTCTTGCTGATTCCTTTTTGCTAGATTTGTCTATTGTTGAGAGATGGTGACGTCATATGCATACTTTATTGTAGATGTTGTTTATGACTGGATCGTAAATGAGAAATTCTTCGGATGAGGTCGTTTCTCTCTATTCTAAAAAAAAGTAACTACCGCTGTCGCCGCCGCCGCCGCCGGTTTTGAATTTTTTGTGACCGGAGGTCTTTCTTCGTTAATATTAAGAAAAATAATGCATACAAAAATATGAAAATCGGTAGTATTATACAAAAATGTTTGATAAACACACTGATGCAGACAGTTTTCAGATCGAAGAATTATTTTAAGAGATATTTAATGCTAAAGTTGGATAAAATCGTTCCACTAAAAAAGTTTTATAGGAGCAAAAACTGTTCATAGGAATTTAATCATTTTTAGATCATTTTATGCGTTAGAATTTGCCGGAGTGCAGATTGCATTAATTTTTTTATTTTGACTCATTTTTTGAGGTTTTATTTCTATTTTAAATTCAGATTTTCAGCATTTCTAGAGATATTTTTAACAGATTTTAGAAAGTGATATTAATTTAAACTGTTGCCAACTGTATAAACAGCGGAAACAATAATGTTTGCTTCAAAAAAAAAAAAAAATATTTATACGCGTAAATAAATTAAAAATTTATTTACACGTGACTATTATAAACAGAAAAAAAACATTTGGAATTAGAATTAAATAATTATGTACAAAAAGCAGGAACTTATTAAAAATTACGTCATAAAAACTATAATTACACGTGAATTTTAAGAGAGAAAGGAATTTGTAAAACAATAAATTTATTAACATGCGTCAGAAGTCTAAAATAGGAGAAATTACGTCATATTTACGTCACATTACAGTTATTACATAAAATTAACACAAAATAATATTGCAAAACCGTTTAAATTTAGAAATTGCGCTAGACATTTATTTGATATTTTAAGAGGATACTTTTCAACTATTTTTGTTAGGAAAGCGCAAATTATATTTCATTTCTAACACAAGTATTTTCATGTGAATATTAAAAAGAGAAAGAATAGTTTGGTCAAAATTACGTCAGATTAAAAACGATTAATTTAAAATGTCTCATTTAAAAGAACTTTCTTTTCACTTTGTTAAAAAATACCAGGAGACAAAGACTCTGTTTTCTTAATTCCTTTTATATTAGCTTATTTTGAAATGTTGTTACACGTGTCTACGTCATCAAGTTATTTTTATTTTGATGTTTTATTTATATTTTAATTAATTTTGTACTAATTTATTTGTTTTTTCGTTATTTAAAATAAAAATTATGTCAATTTGTATAATTTGGCGAGCGGTTTGGCGATTTATATAATTTGGCGAAATTGGTCGACGGGATAATCAAGTAGTACCGCAACGGATTTGGCGTTAAAATTCCCCAATCAAAGAGAAATGAATAGAAATCCGTTTATAGAGAGATCGCCACTGTTTTTTAAATTATAATTCAATCTTTCGAAATCTTTTTAAAGGCGATCAAATTAGCGTGCATTTAGAGTCTACGGTGTCTGGACGGGGGTTGGCGAGCGTAGCTCGTAGGGGGCCGAGCCCCCTAGTTACGTAAAATGAAATCGTGTGTTTAAGTCTTAAAACTGAACTGCAGTAGAGTCCCGATTATCCGAGTCCCGCTTAACCGAGTTTCTGCTTTAACCGAGTTATTTTCTTCTGGTGGACTGATGGCTTCTATTGTTATGAAACAGCCGTTATAAATGAAGTGTTAGGTGAAGATGAAAGAGCAGTCGTAAAAAGTTAGAACTCTGATTTTCTGGTCAGAATAAAAAAAAGAAGGGCCATATTTTTTTTTTTTTTTTCGTCGGGGGCGACAGTAAATTCTGAAAAAAGCAGAATTCCTGTTCTCTAGTTACTGAATATTTTTTTCTTCCACTTTTTACTATATATATTGTTTATTCCATTCCATGCCATTTGATATTATTGTTTTCATCTTGAAAATATTCTCTTGGTCATATTGGTTGAGTACAGGAGAAAAAAAATCAGCTTTTGGCTTTTTTTCTCACAGAAAACAACAGATTTGCTTATATCATTGAATTCTGTACTCTTGAAAACGTAATTCAATATGTTTTTCAATTATTTTTTTGGTATCCATATTCTTTTTTTCTTCCATATTAATTCTTGTAATTAAATATAAGGCACTTTATTTTATACATACAGTTGTATATTATATGATTGAGGTATCAATTTTTATTGTAATTTCATTCACAATATTGCGGTTTTTGATGATGGTCGGTAATGTTTAATTAATGATTATATATATATATATATACAGGGTGATTCATAAAAGATGGGCAGAACTTTAAGGGGTTATAGTACACTTAAAGACAAATAATATTAAATAGGAGACTAAGGGTCCCAAACGTATTCCCAAGGAGATAGGGGGCATTAAAGTTTAGGGTCCGAAATTTCAAATGATTATAAAACATGGAAAAATTGGTCGATTCGTTTGCGGTTTTTGCAAAAAATTTTCTTTATGCCAGTATTTTCTTGAAATAAAATTTTAAAGTTCAATTTCAAAAAATGCCGATAGGGGGCGCTTTAGACTTTGGAGTAACAAACAACTATTTTTTAACGTTATTTTTTGTATTTCTTTAAATGATTTCGAAAGCTTAGACTTAAACTTAAATTTTGATCTAAAAATCTGAGTCCTAACGAGTAGTTAAGTAGCGTAAACTGAAATTTGAAATTTGAAACCCTTCTCCCCCCAGAACAAAAATCAGTTATTCCCGATCTTTGTGTCGTAGATTAGGCTCTAACTACTGCCGCGTTTTGCTAAAATTATTCTTTATGTCAGTATTTTCTTGAAAATAAATTTTAAAGAAAATTTTCAAAAAATTCCGATAGAGGGCGCTTTAGACTTTGGAGTAACGAACAACTATTTTATACCGTTATTTTTTGTGTCTCATTAAATGCTTTCTAAAGCTTAGACTTAAATTTTCAGCCCAAAATCTGAATCGTTAGACGTGGTTAAGTTTCTGGGGAGAGGGGTTTGAAATTTCTACTCCTGAGCACAGTTCAGTTTACCATGTCCACACATTGTGTGCTGTGATACGAGGTAAAAAGACACAAATTAGGATTATGTTACCAAAGCATATTTATTAACATGTAATTACAATAAATGTTCAAAATTGTGACCACCAGAGGTTATGCACGCAGAACAACGGCGAAGAATGGAACGGCGAACATTCGCGAAAACATCAGGCTTTTCGAGCACTTCCCCTACAGCGGCGGAAAGTCTGGCGACCAGTTCCTCGGGGGATTCAATGGGTGTCTCATACATAAGAGCCTTCAATCGTCCCCCAAAAAAGAAATCGAGGGGTGAAAGATCTGGCGAGCGAGCAGGCCAAGCAACAGGACCACCTCGACCAATCCATCTGTTCGGAAATGTGATGTCCAGATAGTTGCGGACGTCTCGTACGTAATGGGCTGGCGCTCCATCGTGCTGGAACCACATGACCCGCCGGATGCGTGGAGGAACAACGTTTAACAGGTCTGGTAGCACATGTTGCAGAAATGTGAGGTATGTTTTACCGTTGAGGCGTTCAGGAAGAAGGTACGGTCCGATTAGGTGGTCTCCGAGGATTCCTGCCCAAACATTGATGGAAAAGCGTCTCTGATGAGCATGTGGATACGTAGCATGTGGATTGACATCCGCCCATACATGTGCATTGTGTGTGTTAAATGTACCTTCACGTGTGAAGGTACATTCATCGGTGAAAAGCACAGTTCGTCCAAAATGTGGATTTAGCGCGTTCTGCTGCAGAAACCAGCGGGCGAATTCAATACGATTTGGATAATCCCCTGGAGACAGTTTCTGGACTCGTTGCACATGAAACGGGAGCAAATGTTCATCCTTCAGTACCCTCCAAGTCATGGACTGTGAGGTATCCACCTGCCTAGCCACTGTTCGTGTACTTGTACTTGGCTGCGCCGCTACTACATCCAGAATGGCTTCTGCAACAACTACTGATTCGTCCTTTTTTGCACGACCTGCATTCGACCGGGAAGCGAGAAATGATCCCGTCTCACACAACTGTCTGTGCAAGCGCTCGAAAGTTTTGCGGTTAGGCAACCGCCTGTTGGGAAATCGCTCTCCGTACATTCGTTGTGCCTCTGCACCATTTCCATCTGCCGCTCCGTAAATTAAATGCATCTCAGCCTTTTCCTTATTCGTGAAGGGCACCATCTTCCGATTCATTACTACAGCGACTTACACTTGACTCACCGTTCAGTGGTTTTTATGCCTGAATCGTGTCGAAATTTTGCATACGTGTTCTTCTTCCCCATTTGACATTTGCATACTTTCTGTTTCCTTCTTCATCCGGTGACTAGCGTCAGGAATGGAGCTTTAACGTTTGCATGAGCAACGTTTCCAACTGTGCCAGTGCCTTTATGAGTGAATTCCGACTATGCAGTCCTTGACGAAAGTTGTATTATTGCCTCGTATCACAGCACAGAATCGTTGGGCATGGTTAAGTAGTGCAAACTGAACTATGTTCAGAAGTTGAAATTTGAACCCCCTCCCCTCGCTACTGAACCACGCTCAGCGATTCAGATTTTGAGCTGAAAATTTAAGTTTAAGTCTAAGCTTTAGAAAGCATTTAATGAGACACAAAAAATAACGGTATAAAATAGTTGTTCGTTACTCCAAAGTCTAAAGCGCCCTCTATCGGAATTTTTTGAAAATCTTCTTTAAAATTTATTTTCAAGAAAATACTGACATAAAGAATAATTTTAGCAAAACGCGGCAGTAGTTAGAGCCTAATCTACGACACAAAGATCGGGAATAACTGATTTTTGTTCTGGGGGGAGAAGGGTTTCAAATTTCAAATTTCAGTTTATGCTACTTAACTACTCGTTAGGACTCAGATTTTTAGATCAAAATTTAAGTTTAAGTCTAAGCTTTCGAAATCATTTAAAGAAATACAAAAAATAACGTTAAAAAATAGTTGTTTGTTACTCCAAAGTCTAAAGCGCCCCCTATCGGCATTTTTTGAAATTGAACTTTAAAATTTTATTTCAAGAAAATACTGGCATAAAGAAAATTTTTTGCAAAAACCGCAAACGAATCGACCAATTTTTCCATGTTTTATAATCATTTGAAATTTCGGACCCTAAACTTTAATGCCCCCTATCTCCTTGGGAATACGTCTGGGACCCTTAGTCTCCTATTTAATATTATTTGTCTTTAAGTGTACTATAACCCCTTAAAGTTCTGCCCATCTTTTATGAATCACCCTGTATATGTGTGTGTGTATGTTTTATTATAACTTTTCTGAAGAATGAAATATTGAAATAAGAATAAAATAAAATATTCAAATTTTCGCTATTTTAATTACGTTCAAAAAAAAAAAAAAAAAAAAAAAAAATCAGCTAATAACTGATAATCATTGTCGCATGTTAAATTCACATGAACCACAAAAAATGATAAATATAAAATAAGCTGTTACCGCTTACGAATATTTTTTTTTTTAACTCGTTCAAATGTAAACATTGAAATATCTAACAATAGCTGAAAATGGACTTGCCACACTTTCAAAATCAATGGCTAATATTCTTGCTTCGTAAAAATTAAATGTTGCTGAGTGATTGCGGAATATATGTAAGGGAGACCGGAGGAATTGCGCCGTTCTGGGTCATGCCGCAACCCGCCTAGTTTAAAAACTAACGGCAGTTAGAAATAGTGAATGCGCCTGTACTATAGCGGCCAACAATAGAAACAGTGCCTAGAATGAGAGTGATTTTGTTGTACGTCCTTCGTTTTAGTGAAAAATTTAGTTTTCATCTCGTTGCTTCTTATTTTGGAGCTTCAAATGAGTAGAGGCAAACGCCTTTTATTGTAACATTAGGTACTTAAGATAATATTACCCGTAATCTACATGCATTCGCCGACATTTTGATGCAATGTGTTGAACAAGTTCCGTTCTTCTTTCGGCCTTGCTGAGGATTTTCGCTATATTGTCCTCTCGGGGTAATGCCGCCACCATGGCAAAGGGTGACTTTTCCAATTTGAGTTGAATTGTAAGCTTAGCACATTAATTAATCTAGCTTAAGGAACATTGTAATTATTCATTTTTCTGCTAAATTATTGCTTTCTAAATATTTTTAGCAGGTTATGTGTTTCTTAGTATCCATTTTATGTATTTACTGGGTCATTAGAGTGGCGTCATTACCCCGATACAGTGGCGGAATTACCCCAGTATCCTGAGTAATCCCGCCATAGTACAGATGTTGAAAGAAATTTCTTTTATGTGTGCTTACTTTACAGTTATGATGACGGTTAAATTTATACAGATACTAAAGATCATGATTCAGATTTAGAATTTCTCTATTAAAAAATAAACATTTTTTTTGAGGGGGGGAGAATTAAATTCCCTTAAGGTGTTGCCATTTCCCCGGTCTTACCTACACACATTTTTAAAGTCATTTGCAATCAAAGAACTTGAAGGCGATAAAACGTATTGCTAAATGATGTATTAACTTTAAACTATTAAAAATACATTAAAAATATAATACATTTAAAAAAAAATATATTAAAAAAATTATATAACAAATTAAAAAAACTATATGTATAAAAAATTTGTTATTTTTAATGTAATTTTAATATTTTAAAGTTAATACATCATTTAGCAATGTGTTTTATCGCATTTGTCAAGTTCTTTTATATGTACTCAATTTATAGTACTTTATTGTATCGTCGTGCTGCATATGCTACAGTTTGCAAAAATAAAATCAATCTTTGCTAAATTTTTGAATTCAGTATTTATATTTGTTGTCCCATTAGTCTGTTATAGCAATTCTTTGCTAAAATATTTTCTTTTCTATATGTTAATGTGTATTGTATGTGTATTTTTTTGTCTGTTTATTTTCCACATGTGATAATAACAAATTAGTGAAAATAGATTTTATACAAACGTAATTTAACACGCGACATCAAGCTAGTGGGAATTTGCGCCGACCGAAATTTCAAATGTCGGCGTTTTTTTTAAAACTTGCTTTAATTTATTATAAAAAATAATATCAGCTATATTCGTAGTTAAATTTCGTATAAGAATCGTGCGTTATATTTCATTATCACTATATTGCTAATAAAGTTGTACACGGTTGAAGTTACGAAATTGCAATAATGTGAAGTGCGCAAGTGCTGAACCGAAGTATAGAGTTCACGGGTTAAAAATCTGTATTTTTCTAAAAATGAAATATTATAAGCCGCATTCTAGAGGAATATATTTTTTAACATTAATCATCTAAAATCTAAATGTTAAAACTATTGCTATGATCATTGTCAACTGAGGTTATTCCTTAGAAAAATAAATTTACCAGTTTCAGCAGCAAATTTAGTTTTGCAACAAATACCTTTGTGGAAATTTTGGTCGAATTTATAGTTTGATTATGCTCGAGACAACAGGAGAAATGTAATAAAAATATGAATTTCCGTTAAACAGTAGACTTGTCAGGTCTGAATAACGTATCATTGGGAAGCAAAACAACTTTTAGATTATTCCAAAAACAGCATTCAAATTCCAACTAATTATATATGAAGGATATTCAAATAAACCAGCTTATTGAAACACATGTTTTCCCATCAATTAGCAAAATATTAAATTGACGTGAATCATAGTGCCAAAACATAATTTTTATAAAATTGTTAAATTGCTATTTGAATTGCTGAATAAAAGGAAAAGTTAACACATTAAAATTAAAGTTGCAGTATTTTAGTTTATTTAAAAGTAAAAAAGAAAAAAAAAATCATTAGTCCGTCGTAAAAAAAAAAAAAAAAAAAAAAAAAAAAAAGAAAAGAAAAATGGAAACTTAAATACACTTTCGGCTTGAGAGCTGAAACAGAAACAACTATTAAATTATGCTTCTGACATTCATAACAAAAAGAGAAAAAAAAAACTATTCTGGATAGCTAATTGTACTTTTTCCAAAAAAAAAAAAAAAAAGTGACATCTATTTAAACTTAATCGTTTAAAGCTTAATTGTTTAGATTTTCTCATCCCCAATATTTTAAACTGATGTTCTTCTTTAAACTAACTTCTCTTTAAACAAACGCTTCTTTAATGTAACTTTGTGTATAACATTCAGCGGAAACTTACGGCTATAGGTAAACAAGTGAGAAGTATGGAGCATTAAAACTGTCATTTTAAAATACGACATATTACATTATATCATTTTATATTAAGTAGATAAGACTAGGTACAAATTTTAAAACAAGAAGAATATTTTGAGCTTTTTTCAGGTACTCTGCTTTTTATTACAAAATAGTAAAATGTAGTGTGGAAGCCTGTAGTTTTTTTTTTCTTTCGGGGAAGGACGAAGGAAGGAGTCTAACGGCGAAACGCCTAGCTCCCTCGAGTAATTCAATATATTACATAAAATATGCACTGAAATAGAAGTTATTTTTAGAATTGGGGGAACATATATAAGTATTATGTTTGTTATTACCATGATTTATAGCTCTAGAATTATCAAGAAAGGAATAAAGATGTCCCCTCTCCTAAAATATATTTACTCCAGAAATTTTAATCGCCAAATTATTACAAAGAAAAAATGAAAACAGCCATTCAATTGGTCATTATCTTCATTCAATATGTTAAAAAAAAAAAAAAAAAAAAAAGCCTAGGAGGCAGTTTTCATACTGAAATTGCAATAAACTTTAAACCCGATGGTAGAAAATTCGGATTCATCCGTAAATTTTACTTTAGGATACTAAACTGTGGAAATCTTTCGTTGAACTAGTTCAGTAACTATATCAATTTTTTGTATTATCTATTCCTTTGATTTTTACATATGTGATTTCATTGTAATTATGTATGTGTATATATATATAATAAGTAATGTAAAACATTTTTAAATGCCATCTTTAAATTAAAGAGGTCAGTTTTGTTATATGAACTTGCAAGTTATATGTATGTCACACGTTTATTTATTGAAATATTTTTTGTCCTTCTGCTGAACTGAAAACACTTGTATCGATTATTAAATTCGCGTGGCTTCAAAATGAAGAGCACTACGTTTTGTTCCGATTTCGGCCACATTTGCTGCTTAATTAATCCACAATTGATTGTTCAATTTAGAAAATTTGCTCACAATTTAAAATGTCTAAAAGTACAATCGAATATTTTCGAGAACATTTACTAAAGATTGGGCTGCTTGCATCTTGATCTTCATAAAGCCGCTAATAAATAAGTCTCTTGGCTTGCCACTGTAGGACAGCTAACTATTGTTTCATTGTTACGATGAACAGTAGGGTGTAAAAAGATATTTCTCTTTGATCAACATGTATGAGATTGTGATGGGATGGTGCGGTGCATTTTTTTTTCCACATCACTGATTCATGAGACAAATGTTAATCCGCCAAGTTTGAGGTTTCACATTAGCAAACTGAACTGAAAAGAATGTTCAAAGATTTCTTTCATAAGGATTACATTGCTAACACGTGTGGCTATGGACGAGTAACATGATAACGGGTTGTGTTAAAATAGTGCATGAGTATTTCGTAATCAGGAAAACAGAAAATTGAAAAATTATGGCGCTTTGCTGAACTTGGAAATATTTCTAGAGATCGAGCGAAAATTCGTTTTCATTTTCGGCCCAAAATCAGTTTCGCGGAAAATGCGTTTGAAAATTCGGCTCAAATGAAACTCGACCGAAACTATCTGTATCCCAAAAATCTTGCTTCGGAAATTTTCAACATTACTGATTGATTTGAGCTGTAAGGCTGAAATGACTCTTTATTTATTCCTATAAACTTCACTGTTTATAATTACCATTCATGACTGACTCAAGACGCGAGTGGAAATTATAAAGCTAGCAATGCATATATGACTAAATTTTGAAGACCCCTTTGACGTGCTCATTAAAAGCTGCAGACTTAAAAGTCCTTCCGGCCAACGCCGAGTGGAAGAGGTAGCTTTCATATTCCTTATTTTTAAAAAGCCAGCTTATATTATTCAAACACACAGCTGAATTTAGTGGAAACCGATTATAGGAGATTCAATACTAATTTTTATTAATACTAAATGATTATGAATGAGAATTTCGCGAAATTAGTCAACTTTATCCAAGCTGCTTTTATTTAAAGTAACTTATATTTGGTTGCCAAATTCGGCGGAATCTTGAAGTGCCTGCCATTTTAAGACAACATGGTGGATGAGGCTAGCCAGTGAACTTGGTCGAGACCTTAGTAATTCCTGCGCACATGCGCACTCGCATCGGAATTAATTGATATATACGAGTGTTGTCGCAGGCAAAATATCGGATTTTTCAAAATGTCACCCACATTAGAAATTCAAACAGCTATATCTGAGCCATTTTTTAAGAAAAAGACAAAAAAAAATGCTCCGGAATCCTTATATCAAGGTCAAATACTTCAAAAAGAAACCTTTTTTCAATTTCTAACTTTTTTTGCACCTTACTTTAAATATATATTTTTTTTTATTTACTGGCGGCCATTTTGAAACAAGATGGCTGATAAAGCTGGCCAGCGAACTTGGACAAGACATTACTATATACTATCCACATGCCTTCTTACATCGAAATGTGTTAATAAACACAGATATTATCGCGTGACAAATATCAGATCGTTTCAAAATGTCAGCCATGCTAGAAATTCAAAGTGCTATAATTCAACCATTTTTTAAGACATAGACGAAACAAAAACTGCTGCGGAGTTTTTGTATCAAGATCAAACACATAAAAAAATAGTTTTCATTTTCCAATTTTTTGATACCTCATTTTAAATTTTAAATTAATTTTTTTTTATGGCAGCCCTTTTGAAACAAAATAGCGATTGAAGCAGCCCAATGAACTCGGTCTAGACATTGGTATGTACTATGTACACACCAAGTTACATCCAAATCGGTTCATAAATACGCCTGTTATTGCGTGACAAAAATCAGGTTGTTTCAAAATGTCAGCCACAATAGAAATTCAAAATGCCATAACTCGGCCTTTTTTTTTAGATATAGACGAAACAAAAACTGTTCCGGAATATTTGTGTTAAGGTC
Source organism: Maratus speciosus (assembly GCA_963932465.1). Classification (NCBI taxonomy): domain Eukaryota; kingdom Metazoa; phylum Arthropoda; class Arachnida; order Araneae; family Salticidae; genus Maratus; species Maratus speciosus. The sequence goes on from OZ010788.1 coordinate 110,195,062, forward strand.
AAACACGTATAAAAAAAAATCTTTTTCATTTTCCAATTTCTTGGTACCTTATTTTAATTTTTTTTTAAATGGCCGCCATTTTGAAACAAGATGGCGGATGAAGCTGGCGAACGAACTCGGTCGAGATATTGGTATGTACTATATATACACCAAGGTAAATTCAAATCGTTTCATAAATACGCCTGTTATTGCGTGACAAAAATTAGGTCATTTCATAATGTCAGCCACGCTAGAAATTCAAAGTGCTATAACTCAGCCATTTTTTAAGATATAAACGAAACAAAAACTGCTCCGAAATATTTGTATCAAGGTCAAACACATAAGAAAAAAATATTTTTTAATTTTCAATTTTTTGATACCACATTTCAAATTTTGTCTTTAAAAAAAATTTAAATGGCCGCCATTTTGAAACAAGATGGCGGATGAATCTGGCCAACGAAGTCGGTCGAGACATTGGTATGTACTATGTATACACCAAGGTACAGTCGTGGAAAAAAAAAGTAAACACCCCCTACTAACTTCTCTGCAAATTAGAAGAAAGTTACTGGTACCGAACGATTGGAAATAAAGTCTACTTTTAAATGATGTATATAAAATTTGCTTAGGGGGCCATCTACATATTAAAATGAACCACAACTTTGTTTTTTTCAATAGCAGTACACAATTCTGACAGCATAAATGAACTCTAGACCCTTCAATTAGTCTAAAAATAAATTTTTATGCAATTCGTACCTTAAGTTTCCGAGAAATTATTTTAAAACGAGCGTATTTTAAGGACTGTATCCAAATTGAAGTTCGGTACTCGATTGTTAACCGAGAGAGCTCCCTTCTTGATCAAGGCACCTTAATCAGTCAATTAAGCCTGTTAGATTACAGGATGGCTTAAGAAATTTCAAAATATTTAGTCACTTCTATCATAGACGACCCCTTAAACCATCATTTTGCCGTTTTTTAAGCATAATTTGAAGACTACTTGGAAGAAAAAATGTGAAATTTTGGATTTCCATAAAGTAGGACTTAATAAATCTGAATCCATAAAAAAAAAAAAAACTGTAGGCTGCAATTCATAATTTTTTTAATATTAATTTCATAATTCATATCAGAAAATTATAAAATTGCAAATTCAACGTATTTATGTTTGGGTATATTAATATTATTGCTACACAAAAAATTACAACACTAGGCTCATAATTTCAGAAGTTATAAATAAAAATATGAAAATGTAATTTAACATTAGAAGCACTAAATTTTGAATGTTTGTAATTCAAAAACTTATCATTGAAATGACTTGAAATTCGGTGTCTAGACATAGTTTGAACCAAAGATTTGAAATATCTCGTTAAAATTGGGTATTGCCATTGAAAAAAATAAAGTTTGGATTCGTTTTAATATGTAGATGGCCCGCTAAGAAAATTTTATATACGTCATTTAAAAGTAGACTTTATTTCCAATCGTTCGGTACCAGTAGCTTTCGTCTACGATAATTTGTTGAGGAGTTAGTAAGGGGTGTTTACTTTTTTTTTTTTCCATGACTGTACATCCAAATCGGTTCATAAATACACCTGTTATCACGAGACAAAAATTAGGTCGTTTCAAAATGTCAGCCACGCTATAAATTCAAAGTGCTATAACTCAGCCATTTTTAACGATATAAACGAAACAAAAACTGCTCCTGAATCCTTGTATCAAGGTCAAAGACATAGGAAAAAAATATTTTTCAATTTTTATTTTTTGGTAGCACATTTCAAATTTTAAATTAAAAAAAATTTAATTGCCGCCATTTTGAAACAAGATGGCGGATGAAGCTGGCCAACGAACTCGGTCGAGACAATGGTATGTACTATGTATACACGAAATTTCAACCAAATCGGTTCATAAATACGAGAGTTACAGTGTGACAAAGATCAAATATATATATCAACTTTTGAACGAATTGTGGTTTCGGGGTCTGGGGGGTCATGGTCATGATCGATGAAAATATACCAAAATTTTTTGAAATCGCTTTCCTCCGAACGGCTGCAATAGGTAGCTTTTTGTAATGAAAGCTACCTAAAAGTAATAAAAAAAATTTAGTTTGAAATTTTTAGTTTTTCAAAACGCTCTTTGAGACATTTCTGGTTTAATAGACAATCATTTACAAAAATCAATATAAAAGATGAATCGACGTATGTATACCTAAAACGTTTAACTGGATGGAATTCGTATAATTAGAAAATCATTCTGTATCGTTGATGAATTAATTACATTTTATTTTATATTAAAATAAAAAGTTTTGGTGAGAGGCACAAAGAGCCAATTTGGGCCACACGTATAATTAATAATTATATATATTTATGTATGTATTAATTTAAAAAAAAAATGACATTTTCGTTTTTGGCCGAAATTAGGTTTCGCTATTAAGCCTCTTTCGGTCGACCTTTGGTTATTCTTGGTTATTTTTGATTTGGATAAACAATTAATACTCTCAAGCAAATGAAAATTTGGCAGATTATAAGTAAAATATAATAAAAAAAGATGTTACTTTTACAATATACGGCAGTATTTTACCTTTATTGTTCGTTAGAGTTATAAGAAACGGATAATAAAAATTTGAAGAGTTGTGTTTAATATCTCAATACCGAGCAGTCCCCACTCGCCAAAAGAAAACTTTAAATATACACTATATAATTATAATCTTCACTATTTCAGATGAGTTTCATTAAAGATAATTATAGGTTCGCTTTTACTTTAAACAATATTCTAAGACACTCTTTACTAAGGATGCACCGAATAGTGATTTTGGCCGAACGCCGAATACCGAGTATTCGGCCTACAGGCGAACCGAATACAGAATATTCGGCTAGCCGAATAGTAACTTCTAGGCCGAATATTCGGCCAGCCGAATAGTAACTATTCGGTCGAATACCGAATATTCGGCTTGTCGAATAATTTTATATTTCAAAGTTTAAAGGCATTAAAATGTTAAATTTTAAAACAGTTTTACATAATATTTAAAACAAACTTTCATTTTGATAATCAAGGGCTTTTTTCAAGTACACTTTATGCTGAAAAAAACCTGCTTTGAGTTAAAGAAGAGGATAGTTATAAAACTTTTTTAATTAATAAAATTTTAAATTTCACGGCTTCTTCTGTGAATTAAAACAAATGAATAAAATTTTCTTAAATTCTAAAACAAACATTTTAAAATGAAAGAGAAATAGTGAAAATAATTGGAAGAAAAATTGTACAGGATCCTATATTTGTTTGTCAGGAAGACAGTAAAGTAAAAGTAAATAAATAATACAATGTATTTAAATTTTATAGGGTGGCAACTCAGCAAGAATAACTGTTCTACTCCCTTTGATTAAGCAAGGAAGTTTTTAAATACATCCTAGATTGGTGTCTGGAGTGGGCGATCATTTTCAGAGATTGTAAATGTTGTTCTTAAAATCTTAGTAAGAAGGACATTATTTACTGGACCAATGTTCAGGAACTTGCATTTGTACGTAATTAATTCCTATGAAAATCTCGTGATTGGTTAATTTTCTTAAATAATTCTTAACAAACAGCAAATAAACAATGTAAAAACATTCTCTTTTATTTAAATAGATGATTCTGTTTCTAATTATTCTGAATATCTTTATAAGTTGACTGTTAAACGAAAAGTGGTATAAGGTTTTTAAAAATGTTTTAAAAGTTTTTTTTTAAGTATTCCGTTGGCCTAATATTTTGATATTCGGCCAAACCGAATATTCCGCAGGCCGAATAGTTTGCTATTCGGCCTAGCCGAATATTCGGTATACCGAATAGTTTGATTTTCGGCCAAACCGAATATTCGGTAACATGGCCGAATACCGAATAGATACTGAATATTCGATGCATCCCTACTCTTTACACTTGTTATATATATTTTTAAGTGGAAGTGATCAATCACTTCTTACGCTCATACAAAATCGTTATGAGTGGTATCTTTCCGATACTCGATTTTCTAAATAATTAAGCATTTCAACGTTACTTGGAAAAAGAACGACGAACTGGACTTTTTGGGAGATTTAAATGAATTTCATAACGTGCGTTGATTTAAGCAGAATTTCTCTATTCATTCTTTTTCTCTTTTGATTTTTTCAATATTCTTTAACTGTAATACGTGGGAGATTTTATCCAATATCTATTCAATTTAATTGCTATTTTAATTAGGAGCTTTTTGGAGTTAAATACAAAGTTATATACAGTAGAAGCTATTTCATCCAGCATTCTATGGTTCGGCACATTCTATAATCCGGTACGCGAGCCCAATTTTTTTTTTATACCCCCTACGACCACTGTTGACTGGGATCACAAGGATACGAGCACCCACAAGAAGCCCTGATTCAGGAGGTAGAATCGGACGAAGGAGCCATGGCAAATGAATCTAGTCTCTTGGAAACAGGCTTCTGATGCATTAGATACATTCACGAAATTCAGCTAATTGAACAAAAGTTACAACGCTGCTGAACACACATCTATGTATAATCCGTAACGATTTTTTGAAGAAATCCGAATCGGGGAAGCAACCAGAGACTTTTTAAAAATATAATGCTTATATTAATTTTTTACGTGTATAATGTAATGTACATATACAGTGCCTTATATGTACATTACATTGTACATATACATACAGTACATATTAAATAGTTGGATTTTAAGTTTGTATTCTATGTTTGTCTTTAATGCTCACAGTTCTTAGAATGACGAAATATAAAACAGTATTTGTCAGATATTTATACAATTTGCACACGTTGATAATGTAGGTAAACACACACACACACACACACACACACACAAAAAAAAAAAAAAAAATGCATTGACGTTCGATAATCCGGCAAAATCGCTAATTCGGCATGGCTGTGGGTCCCGAGCGTGCCGGATTAAAGAAATTCTACTGTAATATGGGTTTAGCCTTGTTCCTTGCTATAATCGAATTTGAAATGGAAAAATCAAATTTTGTAGCATCATATGTAAGTGTTTATAGCTTTTCTAGCCGAAGCAAGCAAGCAAACATTTTAAACCACCTTTCGCTATGATTGTGTGGCACTGATGATAGGGAAAAAATGTCCATGCGTCATCATTTACACCACAATGTTTTTTCGCTTGATTTTGTTGCAATTTCGTGTATGCTTATAATAGTGGATACAACATAATAAATGCAGAATATGAATTACAGTGAAACCTGTTAAGACTGAATCGTAGGGGACTGAAGATTATCGGATTTACTGTAAATTTATCGCTTTTTTTTCTACAACCGTGGAATTTTTTACAATTTAAAAAGCACATGGAACATCTCAACAAGTAAAATGAAGCAGATTTTGCGAAATATTTAACTAAATTAACTAATGTATTTTACTTAAAAATAGAGATAGAAATGAATTTTTTTTACAGTAAATATACACAATGTAGCCCATATATAATTCAAAAGAAATTACTTTCATGCATAAATTAGTTTTCAAGAACTAATTGACTTTTTACATATTTTTTGAACAATGTCTGTTTGGTACACTTTTCTAAAAAAAAATGTTCAATGTATCGCCTTAAAATTTGTTGTGGTATCAGAAAACATACTATTTGAGAATAATAATAGGCGATTTAAAGACTTAAAAGAAATAAAATTAAAAACATTTAACTAAAAAGCTTTGAAAATCCTAAAAATTTTAACGTATATTTCATATTTTAAAGAATTTTTCACTCAGATCTGAAATGTCAGATATTTTTAAAGAAACAAGTTAGTTACATAATTTTGGAAAGTTTCAACTGTTTACCTAAAATATAATTTTAGAAAAGTGTACCAAAGTATAAAAAAAAAACACATTTCGAAAAAAAGGCAAAAAAAAAAAAAAAAATGTATACACACCAACAGTGCCTAAAATATATTTTAACTTTCCAGCACCACAATCTTTTAGGTCTAGAATCATTTAGCACCATAATCTTTTAGCTCTATTTTTAGGCCGATATTAAAAACTCAAATTTTAACCATTTTATGTTCCATGTGCCGGTGTCCTTAAGAGGCTACTTCACCCACGCGAAAACACCCGCTCGCTAATGTTAATCTTGAGAGCAGCTCTTTTAAAATCTCGTTTGAATTTCAATTTTTTTTAAACGATTTTTCCCCTAGTTGAATAGTTGAGATTTACCTTCTACAGTCGCCGTTTTTATCTTTTTCGATTTTGTTTACATGTTTTTTTAATGAGGATACTTTCACTTTCAAAACAAGAAAAGTGACACATCTCGACAAAAGTAAATTTCACAGGAGAGACAAAAGATTTGAATGTTTTTACTGTAACATGAAATTACAGCACTTAGCTTTGCATGCAAGAGTAATACGTGCATACGAACTTTAAAACCCTTAGGAATGAAGACAGACAACAGGCTTTGAAGGGTTAAGTAATTTTACTTCCCCAAACAGTCCACCCTTCTCCTTTGGTCACGAAATGAGATAAAGCGTAATAAAATTATTTTCCGTATAACTACACTTATGAAACTGTGTAGCAAGATGCACCTATGACAGACCTAGTAGTGGAATAAAACGCAAAATAAATTTTTGCGAGATGTCACTTTCCTTGATGGTGAGCAATATCCTCATAAGCAATTGAAAAAGAAAAAAACAACGAAGATCAACCTCATCTAATAAAGTAGTAGCCCCTTAAAAGTTTAGTTACGATATTTGGATAAATACATTTTTTTGTCGCTTGATGCCCAAAGTAATTTCACCTATTAAACTCAAAATACTAATTCTGTAAGTGTTACTTATCTAAAGTTTTTAAAATAAACTATTTCAATTTTCGGCAATATAACGTCTCTTATCGAATGCGTCCGTCTCATTTTGAGTCGGAGGATCGTATCACGTCTCGCACACGTGTAAGGAATTAAGTACCACAAACTCCATTTAACAACACTTAAAGGATTTGCATGTGGTATGAGTAGAATTCATAAGTTAAGAGAATAAGTATAATGGTTTTTGAAAATCATATAGTTACGCATTTTGCCCATTTATTTTGCATATGATATAAACAGACTTTTAATCATTCCGGGAATATATTTTCTCTCATCATATCTGCCTATCAACCATGCAGCATTCATTGGTCCTTGGATGACAGTAACCAATCCCCCCCTAAAGCATTCGGTATATTCATGTATGCATAAAGCTACCGGACCGTGACTGTCTATGATGCATTTACGTTATAATTCCGGAAATCAACCGCCGACTCCTCCTTCCCTGAAATATATAGAATTTCCCAAGGTTTTCTGTTTAACAGTTTAAATTCTTTACGTGTGCTGAGAAGTATTTAAACTCTGTCAATACGAAAAGCAAAGAGGATTATAAAATTCCTTCTATTAGCTGTTACTCATAACAACCGGAAAGATAATTAAAATCTTAAAAACATACGCACATTTAAACTAATTACTGCAATTGTTCTAGTTATCTTGGTGCTAAAACTAACTTAAATGATATGATGAATAAAATATTATTAATTAGTAAGCATTGAATATTCAGTATTAGGGGAGACCGGTGGTATGGCGCCACTCGGGGTTATACCGCCACCCCACCCCGCCTAGTTTAAAAACTAACGGCGGTTTGAGATAGTGAATGTGCTTGCATTATATCTGCCAACAATAGAAACAGTGCCTAGAGTGAAAGTGATTTTTTATTTTACCTCGTTCGTTTGTTCTAGTGAAAAATTTAGTTTTCATCTAGTTGTTTCTTATTTTGGAGAATCAAACGAGTAGAGGTAAACACCTTTTTATTGTGGCATTAGGTACTTAAGATAATATTACCCGTAATCTACATGCAATCGCCGACATTTTGATGCAATTTGTTGAACAAATTCAGTTCTTTTAGCTTTGCTTGGGGATTTCCGCTACTTGTACAAACATTAATTTTTCAAATGGTACCAGCTGTTTTTACAATTTTGAGTTTCTTGAATCAAATCAACTCTAAAAAGGTATATAGTTTATTTTTTCCTAAATCTTTTGGAATAATCTTTGATAAATCATAGAATTATTTTTAAGTGTTGGGGATGTTAAAGGAAGGAAAGTGTTTATAACAAATTTTAGAAAATCAAGATATCTTATTGAAAGCTGTTAAATATTTTTTAAATTAAAAAATAGTATTAAATCTATTAAAAATAAATTTTTTGTTTAAAAAAAAATTTGCATAACCTCCCCCCCCCCCCCCCCTTCCCCCTAAAATAATCTTATGCGGATGTAAACCATAACAAGAGAATTATTGATCTAAACGTTTTTTTATCGCTTATAAAATCTTTAGTGATTGGCACATTTCTTACTTAATATTCACTTCCACCCCTGTAAGTTCCCGTTTTTACCCAACTTTTCTCACCTCCCTGACATTGACTAATGTGGTCCACAAACCAACCACTATATAAGTTTTCTATAGTCAATTACTTTATCCCCTGCCATTATTCTGTACCCTAGAATAATATCTGATTACTAGTGCCCTTGCACCCCTCATCCCTATATTCTATGGAGTCATATAAAAAGTCATCTACGTAGTTGGAGGACCCTCTTTTATCAGAAGCCTTTTGTATGTATGGAGGGGTACCCCTACACTCCGTTGCTTGTCATTTCCTATCTAGCGAGTGGTTTGTCGAGCTGGAAAACAACCATTACAGGCTGATGGGGAGATAGAAGTCTAAACGTTTGCCTTTTATGAAATGAATTGAGATGAAAATGCTGAGCCTTTTGAACATAGACATATTTGGTCAGCGATATTGATCTCTGATGATCAATAGTTTCTCCTGCAACACAGCAAACGTACAAAGTAGTCGTGCACAGTTTATTCTTTTTATTTTATACGATTTCTAGTTTAACCTAATTCGTTCTTGTAGGTTTTAGTGATAAAACATTTCCTTTATACGGCACGAATAATTTTCTTCTATTTTTATGCACTCCCTCCCCCCTTACATCTTTACCCCAGAAAGTTTCAAATTCATCTGTGAATTAAAAATTCTCGTTAAGTTCTTTATTTTACCCATTTTATCTTTATTCTCTAAAAAGTCGTCATTTAGGAGAAAAAAATGAGGATATGTTTTACTAAGATATAAAATTGCATTGAACGCCATAACTATTTTGCTTATTTAAATTTTCTTAAAAAAAAAAAAAAAAAAAAATCTATTGGATATGTAACATCTTAGTTATTTGCTTATGGTTACATTTTCAAAGATTCCCCTAATAAAGTATCACAGCATACTAGAAAAACCTTCACAGATTTTTCCATTCAAATAAAATATTAAGCAAAAGATGTTAATAACCACATAGAAACATAAAAAGTTTCATTACTTTTTCTTGTTCAAATTATGTCTGACTTTAACAAACCGGAATGTTTGAGATGAAATAGTGTCCTTCTGCATTTAACCTGTGTGTAATACCGTTAATGATATCCAATTTCAGTAAATTTAGGGTCTCCGATTAAAATTTGATACGGCGAGTTACATTACGTTTTACAGTGAGAATTTCTCAAACTTATAAGTTTATTTTTATATATCAGTTTGTGGAAAAACTTTACGCTTCTTTCATAAATACAATACCTAAGCATTTGTCTTGGTAAATGTTCCAACTTTTTTTTCTTTTTTTTTTTAAATACACATATTTAAAATTTCTATTAAATTTAATTTTGAACGATTACCATTATTTAAAATATATTTATACTGTAATCGATGAGATTGGATTTTCAAAAGAGGTAGACAAAACATTGTTAGATGTTTCGTACATTACATAAAATACCTTTAAATAAACAAAGGGATTTACCCGGGCTTCCCGGTTTACAGAATATACATGAAAATCCTTTGATAACTGCATTAGATTTTTTTACATTTAATATTTTTTAAAATACGCACTAACTATACCAAAAGTCATATAAATATGAAAAATAGTAATTAGTTTAAATAAAGTTTTGAAATTAAGTGATGGTTTTGTATCGGTTTCGCGCCAGGAGTTAACAGCCGAAGAAATCGCCAAAGATCACTATTTAAATTCAGCCCTTTATTTATTATTTTAGTCGTTTAATATCATTGTTTGATCACATTCTTAAGTTTGCATTTTATTTATATTTTATTGCTTTTGTTTTAATTTCCTTAAGTCATTTAAGCTGGAAACAAATGTTGTGCTATTTATATTAAGTACAAACAGATTTATCTTACGTAATCGTCTGCACGCGATAGACAGATTTTTAAAAAAAAATGCCTGAAAATTATTTTTAAAACAATAAAAACTTAGTAAATTTCTATGCATTTTTCAAATTGCTGTACAGTTTTCAAACAAATTTCATTTGAAAGTATACGTTTTCAGCCCTATTTCAAACGTGTAAAAATTAAAAATGTCCGATGTTTAGAAGTTAAAAAAAATTCTAGTAAATTTTTAATTTAATCGTTTTGGTGTTGTCACCGTGAAACGACGTCAGCGTTACGAACGGACACGTTTGTCCTTTATAATATAGATAATGTGCAGGTTGATCCGATAAACAAAGACGTTATCTCTATTTAAAATGCATCTAAAACAGTGCTGCAGTTGGAAAAAAATATTTGTGGGAGCTCACCTTTACGTAGAGTAGATGTTGATACTACAGGATTTTTTTTTCTAAGATAAAATACAATTTAAAACATTTAGCCAAAAGCCGACTTTTTTCAATTAACGGTTCTAATTATTATATTCTAGTTTTTATAGTACTATTGTATTTGTATAGCATCCGTCTAAAAGCAATATTTAATCAATCTCATAGTAACATTTTCCATTATGAATCAAAATACATTGAAATAACAGAAATAAATCCATTTATTACTTAGTGACACATCTATCCTAGAATTTTCCAAAAGAACGATGATGAGAGGTATTTTCTGTGCTCTCTGACGTACAAGCTGTCTCGTCTGCTAATTTTCTTTCTGATCATTACCAAGATTTCACATATGGTTCAGGACAAAAAAATTTAAGGGAGGTCCTACACGACTTATGAATATAAGTGAAACGGATCTTCTTAGAACTAGCATAAATTATCATTTCTCTTGAAAAAGAAAATTGCGCTTATCCGCGACATTTTTATTTTTTACAGTAACAAACCAAATATTTCTGGTAACGGCGATCCCACGCGTTCCCACCCAACTACAGCACTGATCTAAAACATTTGTTTAATGAATTGCAATACTATATGGATATAAGTTTTGTTTTTATAATAATAATAAAAAAAAAATTGTTTGATTTTCACTTTGAAGTCTCCCACGCCCCCGAAAAAAATCATTAACTGATCTAAATTTGATCAAATGATGGTAATCTTTGCATTTCATTAACTAATCTAAATGACTTAATTGAAATTTTTATCCTTTATAAACTTATTTAGTTAAATTTAATACGCTAGTATCATTTGTATAATGCATAAACTGATATAATTATTATAAATTAAGAATGTGTATAATTAAATATTTATATAAAGTAAACTGATCGTAACCAATGTGAATTTCGTAATGACCTGAATGCTCAGACCCAGATTTAGGCATGGGCAAATGTGAATTAAGTGTTGCAAAAAAATCGAAGCACCAAGTCGTGTTTTAAAAAGTAATTTAGTTTTGAAAAATTTGTATGGTTTAGTTGCCAAAACAAATATATTTACTGTCGTTAAAAGTTGATCATTCACTAATGAGGATGGATTGTTATCAATAATTGGCTTCACGTAAATGACATGTATTTTAGTTCCTAAATGATGTAAGTTCTTGTATTCATTAGAACTTATTAGAAAATTTGGTTTTTCAAATAAATTTCTTAGATAGGCAAATACGACTCGACCACGACAAGATTCTTTATTTATGCTCTGCTTTGTGTATACAGAAATAACAGAATTAAAAAAAAATTATTCCACTGTTCAATTTCATACTGGTATCCAGTTTTTCATCCTTATTATTTTTTTAATTATTTTCATCCAAATACAACTCTTCGTTTATCAGAAGTATGATTTTAATGAAGTTAGTGTACTTCTTTTTTAGCATTCTTCATTGTACTTTTAAGTGTTGAAAAAAACAAGAATGGGTTTTCGTAGAATTTTTTTGGAAAGAGGGTGGGGGGGGGGGGGGTAGTCTTGAGTTACCAAAATGGAAATAAAAAAACAAGTCTGAAATTGTACGTCAAACGTGGCATGGCAAATGAGGTGCAATGTGAGGTTCGTACTATAACTAATTTTATAAATATTCAGATCTTGTTGCAATAGCTGTTGCACTTTTATGCAAAGGAAATAGGACTCCATCTTATAGGACGTAATCGCCATGGCAACTTAGAATCATTACCTATCATGGGATATCATTGAATTAATTACGTATGATTGGATTTAATGGAATGAAGAAAACAATGTATTTTTAAGTTTTGATTCGATTTTCATAAAATTTGAAATGACTCCGACAACATTCTGCAACGATTATAAATTCGATTAAACAACGATTATTAAATTTCAAACCATTCGGTTTGGGTAGTTTTTGCGCTGTTGTATGGGGGCAGACGGATGGACCAAACGACGGCTATACGTTCTACGTATTTATATAATAACGAACACAGCTAAAAATAAATTCTGCAATCGGTGATGTAAGCTTTTTGGCTTAGTAATTCCAAACGTAAATCCATTTATTATAGCTATCTAAATGTTATCGTATACAAGATATATCTGTCCACTTCTAACATTTTTGTCTTTTGATATAAATATTTTGTAAACTTTAGGAAAACTAAGATTAATTTTCCCCTTTATAGAAAGGAAGCGGGTAGATGAATGTTTCTACTTTTTTGTCACAAAAGATTTCCATTAGTCATCGGGACCAGCATTAAAGAGGGAAAAAACTTTTAATAGTTAACATCCGGTAAAAAAAGGGGAGGAAGGCTATATGTGGGTAAAGAGTAAGTAGGACATGCTTCCTCTCTTTCAGAGTTCTGAATTAGATTTTCCCCCCTATTAAATAGTTTTAATTTCCGAATAAGTCTTGTGTGGCATCTTTTTAAAATAAGTAAAATTAGATTTATCATTGCCCATAAGTGTAATCAATGGTATGGCGATTTCAAACAGTGATATTATGAAATAATATTGAAGGGTTTAGCTTAGTTATCGGTTGTACATTGAGTTCTGCATCGGATCAAGTAGGGTAATCCGATTTTACCCGAACCTGCCTGCTGTTCCATATGGGTTGAGTTGACGCTCATTTTTTTTTTCAATACTGCGAGTCGGGTTCACATTAAGTTTTGGGTTGGGTTTTGACTTATGAGGGACAGGTTCGTGATCACCCCCGATATTTCAAATGTAAATGTTGAATATTTCTTAAGAAGTGAAAAAAAAGATAATCATTAATGATTACATATGTGTTTATTTTTCTACAATAAAAAAAAATAAAAAAAATTAGTAGTATAATCATAGGCTGTTTTTCCAAAATAGTATTAAAATATGGATTTTCTTCCATTTCGGGTACGGTCTAATTTCTTGATTTAAACATTTCAAGTTCGGGATCCGGTGAAAGTGAATTTGTAACGAATATGGATTTAAAAAAAAATCCTTGACAGATAGTGCTAATTTGTCTAGGTAAATTGTCATTTTCGTTAAGATTGTTGGGTTTATTTTTAAAGACCCGTGAAAATATAGACTGTACTGGCAAAATACCAATTTTTCTATGTGTAAAAGTGCAGAATATTTTTCTGGTGATAAGAGAGCTGGCGATTGACCGAAGCAGGAATTTTGCCGAATGCAGAAGCTTAGGTCAAAGTGTATACCGAATAATCGGTATTCGGCAACCGAATACTTAAAAATTTTTAATATTTTTTGTATATATTAGCTTTTTTTAATAAACTTAAATTCTTAATAATTTAATTCAGTTACATTTTTATTCTCAAATCTAATTACACAGAAAAATTTACTTTCGACTTCTTTTGACTTACAAATTCATTAATCCATCACTTTTTTTTTTTCTTTTCACTAGTCAGTACCAAAAATAACCTATGAAAGTAAAATTAAACTATGCAGGCAAGTAATTAAGGATTAGGATTGTCAGAAAAAAAAAGTTCATTCAAATAAAAAGAAACAATGTTGTCATTAAGCTGATTTACCGATTGTCTAAGTCATATTAAATAGAAATGTTCTCAAATATAAAAGGTATATCAGTTTGTACATTTTAACTATTTTCTGTGAAATTGATATTTATCTTTTGATTAATGATTTAACTTTGTGGTTATGAAGATTAAAAAAAAAAAAAAAATTGCTTTTTTAACTTAATGGATGTAAAAGCTGTAGGATAGGCATAGGGGTATACTTATTTTATATATATATTAAAGAAAATACACATTAAATCTATTTAAATTAAAAAAAAAACTAATGTAGAAATAATTAAAATTAAATGAATAGGGAAATATGCCCTATCTTTCTTACTTTTTTCCCCTCTATTATAGACAGTTGTTTTGATTTTACCCCTATGTAAACTATTTTAGGAAAGAAAAAAAAATTAAAAATGACCTTTTGATTTGTTTTTTGTAGTGCAGCTGAACTCTGAACTCATGCACATAACATTGAAACTCATCGTTTAGACTATTCTACTTCTAAGCAAAAGAGAATTCTACTTCTAAGAAAATACTTATCAGCAATTATTCGGCCAAAACCGAATATTCAGTTTATATGCCGAATCACCGAATACTGAATCAACTATTCGGTACTCGGTCAATCCCTATAAGAGGCGCAGCATACGGAGTGGGTGCTTTTATTTATTTTTAGTCTATTTCGTGCGAATCTTGTTGTGTAAAGCAAAGTTTCCAACTCTTTTAATCTCACACTTGAGCACATAGTTATATTACAGCAGAACACTTACGTTATGATAAAAAATATGAAGTTAATGTGCCTGTTCCAATTCATTTATAAATACAGCCAATAACGTAAAATTTTATTTAAAAAATAATGAATTCTTTTTTTTTTTTCCTTATTGTATACTATGTGTACATTGTATACTAATGTTTCCATCTGTCTCTGTACAAGAAAGTGTAATAAACTTTAAAATTATCACTACTAACACCTAATTTTGACATCATATTCGGACTCTTCCGTAAATTTTACTTTTGAATATCAAATAGGTAATCATTCGATCAAGTAGTTTAGAAAATAATCAGGTTTAAAGTTTAGAACTCTTAATGTTAAATTCGTTTTTAATCGTTTCAAAACAGATAGCAATGCTTTATTTTTAAATATACTCGTAATATTACGGATATTCAAACATTGAAATAAATCTACACTAAATTCCGCTTTGTTATACTAAATCTCGTCACAAATTAAATGGTGTAGTCTAAGTGTGCTGTAATAAAAAGTTATGCTTTTGTTACCTCATTAAATTTTGCTACAATGTGATTGAATATTTTTTAAGCACACCTAATATCCATACACGGGCATACCAGTGTGTCGCGGAACACAGCAAGATTTTATGTCAGAGCTTTTCAAACTCTGGCATAAAGTAAAAATTATTGGCAATTAATCTATATTATAAATAAGGATCAACCTAAACAGGTTTTTAAGGCCGAAACCAAAACTGAATTTCGGTAATCATCCTATTTTCGGTCGAAAACGAAAATGTCCAAAATGTTTTTTTAAGTAATTAATATATGCATAAATATACATAATTATTAATGATGTGTGTTTATTAAATATACATAATTATTAACTATACGTGTGGCGCAAGTTGGCTCTCTCTTGCCTCTGACCAAAACTTTTTATTTTAATGTTAAATAAAATGTAATTCATCAACGACACAGAATGATTTTCTAATTATTTCTAATTTCATCATTTATTCATTTTCTAATTTCATCTAAATTAGAAAATGTTTTAGGTGTATATACCTCGATTTATCTTTTATAATGATTTTTGTAAATGATCATCTGCTATACTAGAACTTTCTTAGAGCGTATTCGAAACATTTCTGAGGTTTCAAACTAAAAATTTTCTATTACTGTCAAGCTTGCAGTTTTTTATGAGCACGTGAAGAGTCTTCAAAGTTTAGCCATATAGGCATTACTTCCTTTAACTTACTTCATCACGTCTGAGTTAGTCATTACTGATAATTATAAATAGTGTCTCATTTGAACCGATACAGCTCAAATTAATGAGTAATGTTGAAAATTTCCGAAAAAAGAAACGAGATTTTTGGAATACAGATAGTTTCGGTCGAATTTGACAGCATTTTCGTCGAAAACGAATTTTTGGCGAAATTCTGATTTTGGGCCGAAAACGAATCCGAATTTTCGGTCGATCTCTAATTATAAAGTACGAACGTGTCCGTCCCGTAACACTGACGTCACTTTGAAGTGGGCAACAGCAGACTGTTACATTTTGCTTTACCCGCAATTTTTTTAAACTTCTAAACATTGCACATTTTCAAATTTTACTCCGTCGATTAGAGATAATATGTACTGAGAAATGCAACTTGTTTTAAAAAATCGTATTGCAATTTGTTTGAAAACTATCGCTATTTACACTTTTTTTATTGTTTTTAAAGTAATTTTCAAACATGAATTTTTAATCTACCTCTATCGATTATGAAATATAAATCCGTTTGCACTTAAGTTAATTAAATAGTTCGGAATTTGTTTCTGCCTGCTATTCCATAACGAAGTTAAAATTTCATCAATAAAATAAAATATTTTAAGACACGCAATCGAACTGCTCTCTTAAGCCACTGAAATGATTAGAATTAAAAAACTGCTGTAGGTAACGAAATCTTTAGCGATATCTTCGTCAATTAACTTATACGAAAGTATTGCTTTTAATAAATTTCAAAACTTTATTTAAATACAAAATCAATACTTTTTCAAATGCCTTTTGGTGTTTTTAGTGGACAATCTAAAACATATATATTAATAAAATCGTTCGGTCTTGGATCCTCCTAATTTCGATAATGGACTAGAAATAAAAACAAATGACTAAATTCTATTTCTCATGTTGCCTTATAGGGAATATTGCTGCAGATTATGCATCTTCAGTTATATTTACAGATTTGAATCTCATGCAACATTTAGATCTATCATCGTTCCTCTTCCCTTCCCCTCCCCTAAATAGTGAGGAATTTTTAATGCATGACTGCTTTTTCCATCTGATATAAAGCAAAAATGAGAAACTGGATTTCAAGCCTATTTTGATAAATACAGAACAGAAAATAACGCTAGAATTTTGGTAATTATATAGAAGCAAGAATGCAAATATTTATTTTTTACCATATAATCGTGTTCTGCTAGAACTCTGAAAACAAGCAGGATTCGGATCACTTCAAAGATGGCTAAACCCGATTCGAAGCTAAAGAAGATGGTTTCCTCAGTATGAAAATGCTTCAGATGTTGTCATTCTTCTTTTTGAAATATTTTAAGTTGTCTGCGTTTTGAATAAAATTAGATTTTTGCAAGTTTTTTCCCCCCTTCTGTCAACTGTTATTTTCAGACAGAGCTTCAAAAGAATTATTCTATATCTTTTTTAGAAGCCGTATTCTTACATTATTTTTTCCCTTTCTAATTTCCCTGAAATGGCAACATTACTGTATTTTTAAAATTCAGACTTCATACCGATAAAAATGTCTTAAGGGTATTATTTTTGTGACCTTTATTTTTTGAAAGGTATCCAAACATAAATCTGTTACTGTAAATTTTGAATTTTTACTGTAAAGTAGTTATGTAATTGGTATATTTTGATATTTTTCCTGCGTCCTTACCCATATGAAAAAGGAAATTTTCTCTTAGTCAACCTGTTTAAGTTAAATTTAAAATTTTCTCTGTTATTCCTTTATATAAATTTAAGTTCCATTTTTCTCCTATTTCTTGAATTATTTCGAATCCGCATTGTATTAGTTATGTTTATGGAAGTATAATATTAGATAATAAAAAATAAAAACATTTATACACTTTTTATCTTGTGTAACAAATCGGAATGAAACAGCTTTATTCTGAATTTCATGAGCATATTTCTTACATAATAGCGAATATGGAGGAATATATATCGAACGGATGCTGCTTCAGCTAATGTAAAATTCATTTACTGTATTCATCCATTCTCGGTTTGAAGTCTTGAAAAATTCATGTTCTTTTCAATCTAACATATGTCATTATTAATGTTTTCGTACGTGATGTTTAAAAAAGGTCCATTTTTTGTGGTTGAAGATGTCGTGTAGAGATGCTTCCCATATCAGACTTTCTAACCCGGAAGAGGGGAGATAGCTGCTGCGTATGTGCGCAGACGAATTAGAGGGAGCATGGTAGGCCATGGGACGAAGCATCAAAAGTGGCTAAAAACCAGTTTTCGTTTACCAACTCCGGGAACTAAGAAATTTTGCATGCAATACAATTATACAATACTTATTAACTAAAAAACGCAAAGTTCACCAAAAAATATTTGCACATTAATTTTTTATGCCAATTTAAAGTGGTACCCTAAAGCTGACATTATAAAGGTAATGTTCAGTGTTTTGGTTAGTATTTTCCCTTTTAAATAAGAATGAAGATAAAATTTATTGAATTGTCATCATTTACTAATAAATATTAAATACTGACAATAAAATATTTTCTTTAATATTAGTATTGTATTTAATATTTGCTGTTTAAGAAGTTGAATATTTTTTAATATATTTTACACGAATGTAGCTTAAATAATAGATTAAATGAAACTTGAAAGTTAAAATAATAAAATAAAAATACTCTATACTTTCAGAACGTATGTTTTAACACCTAATGAAGTAATAAATATAAAATTTAAGGATTTGCCCTCATATGTCGACACCTATATCATCTGTTGAAAAGAGCAATTTTGAATCTTAAACTTGACATTCCCTTTAACTATTAAACTTTTGAGGTGAAAACATTTCTAATACAACTAACAATTTTTTTCGAATACTTCTAATTAATAAGTAAAAGGTTAAGTAACACAAGGCTCTTTAAGCAACATAATAACAGTAAAGAGACTTTGATATAATGCACTTACCTCTTAATAAAATGCTTAAGAAGTTACAGGAAAAATTAGACAAACAATATCTAAATGATTTTAGAAAATTGGTAATGCTTAAATATAATACTGCTTATCTGCTATATAAATAGCATTTTTAACCAACTTAAACTTAATGTATGGTCACTGAAAAGAGTCCCCTTTTTTTAGATGGGATATTCCTTAGTAGCTTTTTCGCCTGTCCTTTTTGGAACTAATGGAATTTCTTTCTCTCTTTTTTTTTTTTATCCAAATTTTCTTTTTTCTCTTACATTGTTAAACTTTAGTACTTCAAGTTCTCACTTTAAGTTATTCTTTTCTTAACTTTTCTAGTGATTTCTCTCATTGTGGCTACCAGCCACGTTTAAACATTCATTTTTTAAGGCTCCCTAATGCCCTTGCAACACGATCACCTCTTCAACTGGATGTTAAGTTGCCACGCAACTAGGAAGTCCATCAATAAGATCACATTGTTTCATGCTTAAATGCTTGTCTTAAATAAAAACTTTACTTTAGGCATGTTTTATGTATAATATTATTTATTTTGGTACATTTTTTTAGAAAATATCATCTACATTATGCAAACTATCAATATCTTCATATGTCTGAATCAACTTCAAAAGTATCACTGAAAAATTAATTTTGTTCATTGGAATTTTCCAATTAGTACATGAACATAATTCGTAGCAAGAAATTCTATTTGATTTGCATGAGCATTTACTTGATAAACAAACGGTCTTCTGGCTCTTGCACAAAATGTTTTTTAGTAAAGTATATGGAATACAAAGAATTGTGTTCCAACAAATCCTTATATTTATCCCATTAATGATCCATCCATGTTCAGCAGGATTAGGGACACATTATGTTTTGGAAACACCGACGATGAATATATGCTTGATAGTTTGCCCTTTTAATATGGCATACTAAAGCATCATAATTTGGTGGTAAAGCAACATCAATTTTAAACTTCAGTTTGAACAATGTGTATCTTGAATCATTTACTGAGGTTTTAGTAGGTTGGCCATAAAGTTCGCAAACAAATAGTTCAAGGGTTTGAATAAGAGCACTTGATAAAGTCCAAGAAGTTCCAAACCCTTTAAATGCATCAATATAAACAATTTTGCTTTTCATTATAGTCAATTTTACTTTTCATTATAGTCAATTTTACTATTCATTATAGTCAATGCTTTAATTTTGCCCTTGTCTTTATAGGCACTACAACTGTGGCAATCTGTAAAACTGCGAAGGCCTATTAAACTATCACAAATGTCTGGACCTAAAATAGTAGCGATAGATAAAACATTATGAAATTCTAAATTACTCGCAGTACCCAGAAACAAATATAATTCTGTTGTTAAAAATCTACTCATACAAAGTGAGAAGATGAAAACATGTGTCCGAACTTTTAATAATAACATGTATGAAACATATCGAAGCATTTTCTACATGGAACAGCATTCTTGTATCTGCTTCCTGGTGATCAGAATGCAGTTCGGGCATATCCCTTACTATCAGATGACTGTTTTCACCGCTTATGATATGACACTTTTCCCCCATGTGCAACAATCAACAATACACTTTTCAGAATTGGGGGATCTACTGAGGACCATTTTTTAAAAAGAAATTCAGCCAAAGCTGCCTTATTTGACCCATTTGCTAGAAATTTTAACTGATGAGGGGTTTTTTTGCGCTGAACTTCATATTTTAATAACAGTTTCACCTCCTGTAGCCATCCTTTGTCACTCGCTGCACTAAATGTTGAAAATAGCATATGTGTCAGTTACAAAGTGAATTGCTTTATATTTGTAGCTAACACCCATACCAATAATATATTCCAATACTTGTAAAGCAACATCTCCAAAAGTATTTGGAATATTCTGCATTTGTTGCAAAACTCCCATACCGTCCAAAATTAAGGCATTATTTTCAGGGATCTCACTCGGAATTTGATACTGATCCACTGATTTCAGCACAGAATGAGTCAATGCTGCGTTATTTGTTCTTACGATAGAACAATCAGGGTTTGCTATAAGTGGGGGATAGGCAGTTAAATTATATGTCATGACATTTTTTATATCAGGTTATGATGTTTGCCCCATTACAATTATGTCAGCAAGAATGTTGCTTGTATCTTTCAAGATCCCAGTTTCCAATTTAGTTTTTGGAAAAGCTGCCTGCTAGTATCAGAAAAGGTAGCAGCTTTAGTTGAGCAATTTTTGAATATTTAATTTTATGTTAAAAAGAGCCTTGTGTTACTTAAACCTTTTATCGTTTTATTAGAAGTACTAAAAAAAATTGTTAGTTTTATTAGAAATGTTTTTACCTCAAAAATTTAATAGTTAAAGGGAATGTCGAGTTTAAGAGTCAAAATTGCTCTTTTCAACAATTGATATAGGTGTCGACATATGAGGGCAAATCCTTAAATTTTATATTTATTACTTTATTAGGGTTAAAATATACATTCTGAATGTAGAGTATTTTAATTCTATTATTTTAACTTTCAAGTTTCATTTAATATTATTTAAGCAACATTCGTGTAAAATATATTAAAAAATATTCAACTTCTCAAACAGCACATATTAAATACAATACTAATATTAAAGATAGTATTTTATTGTCAGTATTTAATATTTATTAGTAAATAATGACAGTTCAATAAATTTTATCTTCATTCTTATTTAAAAGTGAATATACTAACCAAAACACTGAACATTACCTTTATAATGTCAGCTTTAGGGTACCACTTTAAATTGGTATAAAAAATTAATGTGCAAATATTTTTTGGTGAACTTTGCGTTTTTTAGTTAATAAGTATTGTATAATTGTATTGCATGCAAAATTTCTTAGTTCCCGGAGTTGGTAAACGGACTTGAACAATTTCGCCACTCGTCCCATGGTCTATGGAGAAAGTTCGTAGGGATGATGGGAAAGATGAGGGAATGTGCGAGGGAGACAATTTCGATATATGGGGTCTGCACATCACTTAAGAGATTTGATTCGGCAAACATTCCACGACCACTGTGTATAGATGGAGGGAAAAGAAAGATATGGAATGGATCTCATTTTCAGGGGAGCGTATTTGGGGGGGAGGGATTAAGTGGTGTGTCAGGATATTTATCTTCGTTATTTTTAAATGTATATATTGATGAAAACATTCCTCCAAATCTCATTCAGTTCTGCTTGTAGCGTTTTGATGTGTGAAGATTTTTCATGCGATTTTGTTAACAAAATTTAGCTGATATCAATTCTTTAATATATATTTTTTTAAGGTCTACAAAAAATTTTGTTATTTTAAATAGATTTAAATATATTTATTCTTAAGAATACTTATACGCATTATCAATTATCATTCTTTTTTATGTTTAACATGAGTTTCCTAGGGGAGGGGGTGGGGGTTATAGGCTCCTGTATTTATAAATGATTGAATTTTTTTGGTTGTATGTAGCTTCTTACTATGCTGAACATTTAACGTATGTATAAATAGGGCCAAGTTTAGCAGTTTCTTCCTTCGTAGCAAGCAATGTATTTATAAAATGGTTTATGAAAATGAAATTTATAATAACTTTATTTGCAACTACTTTGATAAGTTGCGTGCTAGTAGTTAAGATTGTCCTTTGAATACCAAGAGTTTCAGAAACATTTAGTAGCAACATTAACCCTAACCTACGATTTACGTTCCAACAGCCTGGGTCTAAAACGTAAACAAGATCGCGCAGCCTTCGAGCCATTCCACGCTTCGGCAAATCGGTCCTAAGTTGTACCAAACGCACACGACTTATGGGATGTGAATACATGTATAAGATACAACTGGTTTAATTTTGTGGAATATTTCATAAGTAATTACAACCTGATGTAATAATTGTGGTAGATACACCACAAAATGTTTATTAGTAATCCCGTTAGCCTTTAATGTCGCACCACGGGCCATGCCCGTGATATTTACATTTGGTTCGAACATTGCACCAGGGGCCATGCCCGTAATACAGTAGTCCCGATTATCCGAAATATATGGACCAAACTCACCTCGGATAAGCAAAAATCTGATAAACCGGATTTACACATAATCACCAACTATGGAAATGAAATATAAATTTTCACTTAATTCATTAATTTTTATTGTACTACATTAGTGATCTTTGATCTACATTTCCGTTGCTTTTAAGAAAAACGGGGAATGAAATTTTTTATTTGAAAAAGCCCTTGATAGTTTTTTGTTTGTTGAATGTTACTTTTGCTGCAGTATTGCGCTACTGCATAGCTACCAATTTCTAAGATTTTTCCTTACCACTAAAACTTAGCAATAAATTTTGCCTAATTCAATCGCTGAAATCTAACAATTGTGAACGATTAAATATGGCAAATTTTTATTAAATTTTAGTGGTAACAAAACCGTACAAATTGGCAGCTATGTGATTCTATTAGTGTCATGAAAATAGCGGGTTTAGCTTCTTTTTTCTGCTCAAAGTATTAAATAGTTTTTTTCAATCAAACTTATACCTTTGGAATGGATCATTTTCTTCTGATGGACTGATTGGTTTTCATTATTATGAAACAGCCATTGTAAATGAAGTGTTAGGTGAAGATGCAAGAGCAGCCGTAAAAGGTTAAAACTCAGATTTTCTGGTCCGTCAGAATGGGGGGGGGGGGGGGGCGGGGGGGGGAGATCTTCAGAACTGTGAAACAAACTTAACACGTGGAATTTTAGCTTTAAAGTATTAGATTAAGAAGTTAGGAAAAATGAAATTGGGAGTATTAATTCTAAATCGAAATTTTTAATTTAAAAATGTTCCCCTGTATTGTAATTTTGGCAAATTAAAAACATAAAATATACAAAATGAAGTGTACTAACTAAAATATCAGCTGCTCTGTATTATGTTGTTAGTCTCTCTCGCTAGAATGACTCATCTAATATATGAGGACCGTCATAACATCCGCTCGATAACGCACTGACAGAGTAATAGTCGTATATTGTTCGGTTTCGGAACACTGCATCATTGATTGTTTGATTTGGATAATTACCTTCTCTAACCGACGTACGTTGTTTTTACCAGTAGAGTCCCGATTATCAGAGCTCCGCTTAACTGAGTTTCCGCTTTAACCGAGTTATTTTCTTCTAATGGGCTGATAGCTTCCATTATTATGTAATAGCAATTATAAATGAAGTGTTAGGTGAAGGTGAAAGAGCAGTCATAAAAAGTTAGAACCCTGATTTTCTGGTCAAAATGGGATCCATAATGTCTGTTTCATAATAATGGAAGCTATCAGTCCATCAGAAGAAAATGATCCATTCCAAAGATATAAGTTCGATTGAAAAATACTTTTTAATACTTTGATCAGGAAGAAGAGGCTACATCTGTGATTTTCATGACACCAATAGAATCATATAGCTGCCAATGTATACGGTTTTGTTACCCCTAAAATTTAATGCCAATTTTTGTCATATTCAATCGTTGGCAATTCTTAGATTTCGGCGATTGAATTAGGCAAAATTTACTGGTAAGTTTTAGTGGTAAGGAAAAATCTTAGAAATTGCTAGCTATGTAGTAGCGCAATACTGCAGGGGAGAGAAAAAAAAAACTGCAGCAAAATTGACATTCAACAAACAAAAAACTGTCAAGTGCTTTTTCAAATAGACAATTTCAGTCCCCATTTTTCTTAAAAGTAACGGAAATGTACATCAAAGAAATGTGACTCGTACCATAAAAATGAATGAATTAAGTGAAAATTTATATTTCATCTCCTTAGTTGGTGACGCTGACGATTTGTGTAAATCAGGTTTATCCAAGTTTTTTGCTTATCGGAGGTGAGCTTGGTCCATATTAACTCTGATAATCGACTGTACTGTAGTCGTATATTGTTCGGTTTCGGAACACTGTATCATTGTTTGATTTGGATAATTACCCTCTCTAACAGACATATGTTTTTACTGCAAACGTGCTTCTAGAAGCTGAGCTGTTGTTTCCACAGCGTGTAGGTGTTGAAAATGATAATCGTTACTAATCAGGCCACTAATTGTTTAATTGCTTATTCATTTGAAAAATGGGTATGCTACCGTTGATTTTAAATTAACTTTGAAAATATTTATGCCAATTTTTAAAGCAAAACCGATTTATGTATCCTGCAAGATTCCATTTGAAAAGAGCCTGAGAATTTGAGAGCTTATGTATTGAAATGAGAAGACTTTAATAAACTATTGTAGGATTTCGCGATTTTTTTTCAGCGACAAGGTGCTATTTCTTTCAATATGGACTTTCCTGTTAGAAGTATGAAGTCCACTTTGGGGCGGACTTAAAAAAAATTTCTATTTTTTAATAGCTTATGCACAACTTCTAAATATCACATAATTTCAATTTTCGCATAATTGAATTGGAAAAAATCTAGTTTTGAATGAACTTTAGCTCAATTTAGTGACCTTTTTGTGATTTTTCACATAATTTTCAAGTATATTGTATCTCAAAAATGAACGGTTTGCTACAATAATGTAAAATATGTAGCGCAGAGTTACCACAAATGGCAATATTGCTCAGAGAAAATTAAAAAGAATATAAATAAACATAAGATCAAATTAAGACATAAGATCAGGTTAATCATAAAATACCGCACTTTAGCACTAAACTAAAATCTGTCAACGAAAAGATTGATTTTCATTTTATGTTGAACATAAAAGTAATATAGACTTTGTATACAAATTTAATTATATTAGCTCTTAACAAAATTTTTAATTTTTATTTTTAATTCCTCCATATTGTCTATTTCGTCGAACCCGAATATTAAATTTTTCATTTTAGGCGGTAATAGTGATTGTTTTTTCTTACTTTATTCATTGAATCCTCTTGCATACCCTTTTCTTTATTTATCTGAAATCAGTTGTTAAATGTTTTTCAGACCAGCTATGGGTCATTTTCCTTTAAATGGTTTCGGTTATTCCGGGTTACGTACAGATCCTTTAGAGTTCTTAGAAATAACATTCTAAGGAGTGCTTAGAACTCCTTAAGTAAACAAAATACTTCTTAAAACTCCCTAATTTATCACGAAGCAAAATTTAGCATTAATCAATAACTTAGTATAGAAGACTGGGAAAAAAAAAAAAAAAAAAAAAAAAAAAAAAAAAGATCTGTCTATCACACAATAAATAATACAAAATTAAAAAGAAGGAAGTAATCTTTTCATGCTTAGGGGAGAGTGGGTGCTAATGGGACAATTTTAAAATTTTAAGTATTCTGAAGTGAAATTAACAAATTTATGATTTTTTTTTTTCTTAGGCATGAAAAGGGAAGTATTGACTTTAAAAATAATAATAATTAGAAAAGATAGCTTTTGTTCTTTTTTAAATACAATGACTTTTGTACACTATTGTATTCGTCCTATTAGTCCCCGAGGTCGGGGTCTATTGGGACATCCTGTGGGTCTAATGGGACATATCAAAATCGACACAAAATGGAGAATTACAGTACCTATTTCACAGATTTTAGTTCAAAATATAATGTACATAAGCAGTAGGATAGTATTAATTACTGCCTATTAAAATCTGAAAAATTAAAATGAAAAGATATTAAAGTTGATGAAATAATTTTGATCTATTGTAGGCTGAGCAAATTCATTATAATGTCTTTAATTTCAGCCCAGTGTTTTTCTTCTTTTTCGTGGTACACAAACTTCTGAAAATCACATCTTTTTGTAAGGTAACTGAAAAAAGTTCTTAAATTCCACGGTTTATTTCAATAACAAGTGCCACATAATGTCCCATTAGTCCCCATAAGATGTGTCCCATTAGTCCCCATATGCTGATGTTTTATATTATTCTAATCTACATAGAACATGTTTATCCAAAGACAATTTAACTAAGTTTAATATAAAATAAAATATTTGTTATATTAATTAGTAGGCTCATGAACAATTTCAGGCGTCATTCAAGTAAAAAAAATCAGTTACTTTTTATAGTTGAAAACAAACTTTCTTCATGCACATTTTCAACAAATTACAAATGGCTGACTTCTTGTTGTTAAAGATAGCAGTTTTGGTGTTGTCATTCAGGTGTAACATAATATTTTCTGAAAAATAATATTTTCAATGAAATTTAGCCACTGTCCCATTAGACCCTTGTCCCATTAGCCCCCACTCTCCCCTACACATTTAAACTTGCAATAATTGACTGCTATTCAATGGAGAAAAAGAAGTTTCTGGGAAGGGGGGGGGGGGAGTAGTTACTGTATTTTTTTATGTCGTGTTTTTCTCCCTTCAAAATTTACTTTTAAAATCTAGGTGCATGTGATACATGTGCATTTGAGATTTGACTAGCCTCTGTTATGTATGACCATTCGTCACTGCATAAAATAGTCGGCTGACAATTTTGTGTTCAAATTTATAAAATCACTAAGCAATACAATGTGAATACTGCGTAATTTTAGCACTGTTAGATTTTAAGAGGAATCTGTACCCTTTTGAAGATTTTTTTTACTGATGTACATTTACTTATGTATACATATTATAAGTAATACTTAGAAAAACTGATTTTGTCAAGAAAAAAAATCATTTTGCCGTTAAAAACTGAGAATTTTTAATTTTTTTTTTTTTTTTTGAATAATTTTAAAGTTTGCTGTTTTTTAATACATTACTGTGTTTAAAACACTAAAAATTCTACAAATATTAAGAAATACTGTTTTTTTGGCTACGTTTTTGCCCATGTTTGTATTTTTTCCCCTTCTCATAAACTAATTCATATTGGGATATTTTTAGAAAAATTCCAGCTATTTAAGCATGAAATATTTTTTGTGTGTTTTTGACGTTCTTGTTTTTGAAGTGTGAATGTACAGCCCAGATTGCTTTCTAAAGAGAATCTCTTTAATTTTATTTAAGGTTCTATAGTAAAAAACAAATTGCTTCAATGCATTTTCCCATGTACAATTATCAGGATAAAAACAATTAACTTTTATTTTAAATACTTTTCTAAATGGTTTTTCTTCAAGGAATATCGCAAACTTTTTTTTCTTCAAAATTCTTCCATCCGTATCATTTATCTCGTAACCCAGGCATACCCGAGTATACTATTTCTTATTTTAGAAAGTAGTGATTGATTTTTCATATTTTTTAGTCATTAAAACCTTGCATGACTTTTTTCTCTTTTGTCTACCTGAAGTCAGTTGTTAAATTATTTTCAGACTCGCTATGTGTCATTGTCCTTTTAATGTTTTTTGCTGTTCAAAGTGGTGTCACTTATCAGTATCTCGGCAATAGAATTGAACTCTCGTTGAAAAGGGGGAAAAAAGAGAAACCAATAATAAAGTTTGCATTGCATTTATAAAGTAGTTATCGGCAGAATGACTAGTAAAATAAGCTTCTTCCGTTTTGCGCAGTCGATGATGTTTGTTTGTTTATGAATTTAATTTTTTATTCAGTAAATAACTTTTTTTTTTTTTTTTTACCACAAACATTTGCGTTAAACTTCAGATATCTGATCAAGATGAAAAAATTACAAATTAAAAAAACACGTATTTTAAAAAATCTTCTAAACGACTATCCGTATTTTTCAGTTTCTGTAAAATCAATTAAATTGGCTGCAACAAAAACAATTTTAGTAGAATTATGTCTTAAGAAATATCAAAGATGAAGAATATGAAAGGTATTTTCAGTAACAAATAGCTAAAATATTATCCCGGGTTTTTACAAGAATTTTCATGAAAATGTTGGGCAATCAGAGTTCTTATAGAGAGAAACATCTTATTTATTTCTACCTCATTTTAGAGATCTGAACGGGCCGGCCCGGTACTCTATTTTCCTTCACGGCACTCGGGCCGGACCGGGTCTGGTCTCCATACTTTTCGGGCTGGGCCATACTTTTTTCTGAAGGCTCGGGCCGGACTTATTTTTTCTATACAGAGCCGGGACTGGTTTCATTCCTAGTCTTCACGGCCCAAAATTTTCAGTACAGTTTCTACCCAGCTCGTATGAAAATCATTCTCAGCGTGGCCTGGTCCATTCAAAGGTGAGAAAAATTAGTCCTGGTCCAAAAGTTTTTGCAAAAAATGCATACTTTTTAAATTGCCATTATTCTACACTTAAACATTAAAATTTATTCTTTTTAAAGAATGGTAGATTTATACGCTTATTAAAATATAGCTAAATTAAAATATAGTAAAACGTGTGAAAAGGAACCTGCCTATGACGAAACCCTGTTTTAAACTGAAAAAGTGTTGATCCATGCAAAATGAATATACCAAAACATAAAAAAAGAATATATAATACATTTACACTTGCTAAGAAGGGAAGTTTTCTATAACGCCTTTTTTTATACAATTCCGTCTTAGAAGATTTTACTGTATAGCCTTTTTCAGATTTTTAACACTTCAATACATGGAATATGGATTTAACAATATTAATGATAAATGAAACATTTACATACAAGAAATAGATTCATTACAAAAATAAGTATGGCAGCCTGCGGCACTTCTATAAAAATGAAGATTATAAAGATAAAAAAAAAAGTTAAGATAAATATTTTTGGTCGGAATTCCTCGTACGAGACAGATTTTTAAATCACATCGACGTAAAAATCAATGTTTTCTAAAAATTCACTCGGGCCGAGCCGGGGCCGAATTTTAAATCGGGCCCGGTCGAATTTTTCTTTCTATGAGTTGGGCCGGGCTCGAGCCTGGAAATTTCGGCCCGCGCAGACCTCTACCTCATTTAAAAACTGAGCTAGTTTGCATTATAATAATTCAAAACCGAATATGTATGATCAAGTAGTTTACTGATCGAATGTACTTTCTTGCTATTCACCTGATTTTATAGGACTGCGCTATCTAGAAACAAAGAACATAAAAGATTTGAAATTGTTGAGTCTACGGTATTCATTCATTAGTGTTTAAAAGATTCCTCCAATTTAGAAAATTACTCTTACCTTTGTAAATACTACATTCGAAGTACCCCATGTTATACCATAATTCGAGTACGATGAATGCAATACCCGGAACTCTCATTTTTCGGATCCCACCCCCTTCGTTCCACTCTTCCTACAACCATATTCTAAATTTATTATAATTACGTTTTTATGTTGGTTTTCAAGCACTAGATATTTAAAATAATGCTGTAAAGCAAGTATACAGCTTGTTTTATTTAAACTCTTAGTTCCCTACAGAGCCAGCCTTGAGGGGGAGGAGGCAAGGTCAGGCGATTGCCCAAGATTTTTAAAATTAAGGGGCGGAAATTACTTAAGTGATTTAGCTGAAACTTAAGTTTCTTTAGAAGATATCATTTGTAAAGAGGGCTGAAAAAAATCTCGCCCAAGGCGCTGGCTACTATAGCCATCCCTAAATCTCTCTTTTTGACATTTTAAAGAATCCGAACAAGGAGTTTTTTCTTGCGCATATTTTTATCTCCATTTGCATAAAACGCATGATTCTGTACCGTTTCACGCTTTTGACTTCCCTTCAAAACTTCTCGTTTCGCTTATGTTCATTTCATTTTCAAATTTGGCTGAGTATCAACATTTTTCTCGCAGAAATTTATCGATTCTGTTTTCCATTTGTCTTCTTACGAGGCGAAATTTTGCAGATACCCTCTTTCAGATTATTTTAAAATTTCATCAAGCAAAGTGATAAATTTAGCGAATTGCTTCTTTTGATTTTAAAAGTTTATTTGCGGCCGAATTTCCGCATGTTTGTTTTAAAAAATATGTATCGTTTTATTCTGCACTTACAATATTTTTTTTCAGAAGCCTGAAGCAATTGAAGACCTGAGTGGAAGAAGTTATGTAACAAAAATTAGAATTCGAGAAAATTGAAGTGAAAGTTTTTGTAATGAAAAAAAATTCCCCCATTCTGACCAGAAAATCAGAGTTCTAACTTTTTACGACTGCTCTTTCATCTTCATGTAACATTTCATTTATAATGACTGTTTCATAATAATGGAAGCTATCACTCCATCAGAAGAAAATGATCCATTCCAAAGGTATAAGTTCGATTGAAAAAAAAAAAAAAAAAATTTTCATCCCCCGTTTTTCTTAAAAGTAACGGAAATGTACATCAAAGAAATGTTACTAATACCATAAAAATGAATGTGTGAAATGAAAATTTATATTTCATATCCTTAGTTGGTGACGATTTGTGTAAATCCTGTATGTACGAGTTTTTTATCTTATCGGATGTGAGCTTAGTCCATAGTAACCCGGATAATCGGAACTTTACCGTATATTTAACCGTAGAAAAACCAATTTTAAAAAATGCATTCAAGATTCTAAATAAATAGAAAAACGTTACAGGGCGCATAGTAAGCTATATGTATGAAACTGTAATAATATTTTTTAATAATTCCGCGAACCGGAACAATATTTTCCATACTTTCGCGGCCCCACCAATGGCTGAGAGGTTCTGCTCTCGAAGCTGGTAGACGGGAGGTGCTGGGTTCAAACCCGATCGCGCCTGTCGGCCTAATCGTTCGGAGTTTTCGTGGTTTTCTTCGAGCCATGGATTTCCATGCGTAAATACGGGTTAGGTTCCCTTAGAAAGACCCCCACGAAGGGCACTCCCACCCTGGTCCTATATCCCTCGTGCAGATAACTGGCCGTCAAAAATCAACCAACCAACCATACTTTCACGAACCGGAACAATATTTATCACAATTTCACGAAAGCTCCAGTACATTTCGAGACCTGTTTGTAAGTGAAAAATGGATTACGACTCTGGTTTTCCGTATAAAGATTGTTTTTGTTTTTATGTACACTACAACCTCTTGAAATTTATCCAATATTTTTTTTACATAACTAGAATAGAAAGTCAATTTAACATCGTTCTAATATATTTTTCAATATCGTGAAGATTTACAAATTGCATGCAAGTTTTATATTTATATATATCCCTTTTTAAATTTGCTCTCCTATTAAATCTTCCTGATTTTTAACTGAATAAGTTATCAAAAACAGCCGGTGCACGCTTTCTTCACGAAACTTTCCTCCTTAAATTGCGATGATTTAAACATCTCCTAATAAGATCTCGGCAAACTATATTCTTTTTTATTCTAATATTATATTCATTTTATCATTAGTCTCATAAATTTCCAAATTTCGAACAGGAAAATTGTTCTTTGTTATTCAGGCGAAGCTCGCTTATTGATTTTGTTCTTTAAAGTTTATGAATTAAAATGAAGCGATGTTGAAAAACATTTCTGCTGGAATCGAATTATTTTTTTTTGTCATATTTTATCTATTAATGGGGGATTTTCTTGTTTTCGGTCGAATATTCGAATTTTTGCATTTTGATATCGCGTCTCTAGATTATCCCTGTGAAACTTTTTGGCCGAATTCGAAGTTCTTTCGCAGTTATTTAGTACTTTAGCGCGACGCGTCCATAGATTAGGTGCATCCCACACTGAGACGACAAACGACATGTAGCCGCAACATGTAGCGCAAAAACCGGTCGAAACAAAGAACGAAGTTGAAGCGACATGTAGCCGCAGCATGTAGCGCAAAAACCCGTCGAAACAAAGAACGAAGTTGTTTCAAACCTGTTTTAAACCAGTTTTTCCAGCGAATTCAAGCGACATGTCTTATGTGTCGCCTTAGTGTGGGATGCGCCTAGTTTTTCCAGCGAATTCAAGCGACACATAAGACATGTCGCTTGAATTCGCTGGAAAAACTGGTTTAAAACAGGTTTGAAACAACTTCGTTCTTTGTTTCGACCGGTTTTTGCGCTACATGTCGCTTGTCTCAGTGTGGGATGCGCCTTACACACTGTTTTGGAGCACTATAAACTTATTTTACCAAGGAAGGATTTCTTTTTTCAAACTGGGCGGGATCAGAACGCAAAAACTATTAACCCCTTAATGACGAGCGATTTTTAAAGGTGCAATTCGATTACATACCTCTTACATTCGTGTTTTATAATTTACTTATTTGTGAAGTTTTAATTTCGTTTGACAATTTAGGTACGCAATATTACACGTAAACAAACAAATGCGAATTTATTTCTTACCTAGTCTTCTAATCGTTTTAAAAATCGAAAAAAAAAATTGACTTACACGTTTCAGATTCCGAAAAACATTTTAGAAAAAAAAAATTTGCCGTCCGTCTTTCTGTGTGTCTGTAAACGCTGTATCTCCCGAACAAATTGAGATAGAATTGAAATTTGGTGTGTACTTAATATGTAATAATGGGAAGAAGCCTATTTAATTTCAGTAACCTATCCGGAACTATTTTTTTCGGACTCTCGAAATATTCGTTATAAAAGGTATCTAAAAATTTTCGAAATTGTTTATTTTAAGGAGTGAATATAAGACAATACAAAAACATATATTTTGCACAAAGAATGAAATCAATCGGATATTTAGTTGCCAAGATATTCTTAATCATATTTTTCCCACTCTTCGATTTTTCATGACCCTGTATTTCATTCAAATTCTATTAAAAAATATATTTTAATTGGACATGAGACTCATAATCCGACGCAGAAAACTGTTAGTTTACTGCATTTTTGGAGTTATAAGGATGTTCTTTACGCAATTCGGTACTACTTAATTATCCCGTCGACCAAAAAACTGTCGCCAAACTATAAGTTTCAATGCCAATAATGGCTTATCGTAAATGTCACATTCACTTGTCATCAAGTGATTTTTAATTCGACGTTTTATTTGTATTTTCATTAATCTTTTACTAATTTATTTGTTCTTTCGCTATTCAAAAATGAAAATTATGCCAATTTGTATAATTTTGCGAGTAGTTTGGCGATTTATATAATTTTGTCGAAATGGGTCGACGGGATAATCAAGTAGTACCCACAATTCAGTAATAGAGCATTACTATGTATTAAAAATATTTAAATATACGTTTAAATATTATTTTGGAATCTCAATGCATTTTATAGTTTACACGTGTTTTATTTTCATATCTTATATTATGGATTGGATATCCATGATGGGTAAGTATTACGGTGGCCCCCAACGACTATAGTCTACATTGCTTTAAGTACAAACTTGTTAATCTTGCTAACTGGGTTACACGCGGTTTTAAATATAAAGGTAAGAAATAAATAGCTACTCCTTTATTAACAATCTGTGTTCATCTTGAAAATCATGCGTGATTTTGTGACTGCATTTCATCCCCCCCCCCCCCCCCCCAATGTTTACAGAACTGTATTATGACAAATTTACTACTTTCTTTACGCTTGGTAGAAAGCTTTCTACCAAGCGTAAAGAAAGCGCTAGCTAGTGAATTCATTAAAAAATGTATAATTTTATATCTATTTCTTTAAGATAGGACAACAGGGGAAAAAATGAAATATTATTTGACCTATTTTTTTTATTTCTCTATTGATTTCTCAACGTAAAATCGTAATTAAACTATTAATAAAAGCGTGTTTTATTGCACCTCACTTTTAATTTAGTTTCGACTTTAGTTTTTAAAATGCTTCATTGTTGCATTTTCACAGCTATTTGGTGTATTTTGGCGAGCGTTTATTGGTGCATCATTAAATTCATCGCCTTTTGTTCAACTTTCATACAGTTATAGGTGGCGAATATTTGGCGTTTTTTCAACTGTCGGGCTAATTTAAAAATGCCTCAAAATTAATGTTTTAATTTTTAATTAAATTTTAAAGATATTACAATGTTGTATTGTTATCGGAAACACACCTTTGTACACATTTTTTATAATTCTAGCATATCAGGAAATGGGTTAAAAATAAATTGCAAAATTCCATCTTTACATACAAAAACTAAGTTGAGTTAACCCTTTCCAGCGTGGAATAATTATGTTTATGAAATGGTGAACTGACACCAGAATTTATCAACGAATTTATTAGAAAATACAAACTTATTTTCCCGTATTTTATAAAGGGAAAATTTTAATTAAATATTCTCGGTGGCAGTACTCTTAAAATTAGGTGTCCTTTTTTTGTGGACACCGCCCACTAAAGGGTTAAATAAGCAACATTTGCTTTAAAATTATTTTTTTAGATATTTTTAAAAAAACTGCATTTGAAAGTACTTTTTTAACGGTGTAAAAGTAGAAATTGTGTGATGTTTAGAAATTTCAAAAATTGCAGTAAATAACGGCATTTACTGGTCAATAGTTGCCATCGTCAAGCCGATTTTTTGTTTCTTTCGCATTTTTCTCCCTTGAAATGCATCGGGTTTTTTTTTCTTCTTAGTCATAGGATGGCTAACTTATGAAAATAACATTTCTTTTAATAAAATTTATTCCTTTCATTTCAAAACTCGCTGAAATTACCATGATTTAAACCTTTCTTTAGATATTTCCGCAAATTAGATTTGTTTGTATCTGCTATATATTTTATTAATCTTATAAATTTCGGGATTCTTGAAAAATATTCCTTGTTATAAAACTTGAAAACTCTATTATCGATTTTGCTTTTCCAAGTCTTGGCAATTATCTGCAGAGCTCTGTGGGAAAGCAGTTTTGGTGGTATCGAATTTTTTCCATTGCATTCCAGCTACTATTAAGAACTTTCCTAAACTTAGTTGAACAGTAAGTATAATACAAAAAGTTTTCGCAATTTAGGGAATTTAGCAGAGCTCTTGGAAAATAAAGTTGCGATATTGACATGAAAGCTGAATATTAATCGGGAAGATTCTGAAAATAGCTAATTTTAAATTTAAGCTTTAGTTTCTCTTCGAGTATTCGATTGAGTTATGCCTCGTTTTCGTTTTTTAAAGCCTGGAAATATGAAATAAAATCGGTAGTTAATTAGAATTCCAACTCTGAGAATGGATCGGAAAATTTTTATTTCGGAACAATCTATCGCATTTTTTCAATTGCTCCGGGGAAAAAAAAAAAAAAATTCTCTCTCATAAAATTCACAACTTTATTTACTTTCAGAATACCACTGGAGAAAAATTAAACTGTTTTGGATATATTTAACTAACAAAGAACACATTTCGGAACAGTTTCATTAGGGGAGAAGAATGCTTTAAGATGCCTACCTTCGAAAGGTTATTATTTTTTTTTTAATGTTTGAAGAATTGCCTGCTTATGTGCATTATATTATAGAATATACCGGGTGTCCCAAAAAGGACTGACTGATTTTAAAATCCAATAACTTCCAAGCGGTGACAGATATTAAAAAAATTCTTGCAGGAGGGTTATGCATAAAGTCAAAAGTTTTATTACAGTGATTTTCGATTTTAGTTCGAATTACAAACAATAGATGGCGCTGTAAGCAATAGTCGCTAAATACAGGCTCGATTTTTGGTCCTTTCTGTAGCTCCATGCAGAAAAAGGAGATGGAAATGTATTATCCGGGCCACGAAGTACCAAAAATCGAGCCTGTATTTAGCGACTATTGCTTACAGCGCCATCTATTGTTTGTAATTCGAACTAAAATCGAAAATCACTGTAATAAAACTTTTGACTTTATGCATAACCCTCCTGCAAGAATTTTTTTAATATCTGTCATCGTTTGGAAGTTCTTGAATTTTAAAATCAGTCAGTCCTTTTTGGGACACCCGGTAGCTAAAAATTGTGAATAACATGTAAAAATATGTATTTTTAAATAATTTGATTTTTTAGACTCAAAACATACATAAAAATTGCTATAAAATAGCACTTTTGCAAAACATCAAAACTCAAATTCAAATGAAGATATTTTTATTCTGTAAATTTTATTATGATTAATGAAACTTTCTTGAGGTGCTGAAGCATTTTCATAACTATAGCTATGTTATTAATAAAAGTATAGAAGTTAACGTTTTTACACTCAGAAAAATCAAGAAAACGTATGACAATTCATAACTTGTATCAACTAAAATATGAAAAAAAAAAAAAACACTTACTGTATTCATAAGAGGTACATTACATAAACTCCTTTAGAGTATTTTTGCAAAGTTTCATAGCGTAACGGTTTTAATTTTTCGAGTTACGAGGTTTTGCGTTAAAGTAAAAGGTTAAAAACCTCATTTTGAGAAAAAGCAGAAAATGTAATTAAAAACAGATTTTACATGTTAAATGAAAAATCTAATTAAAAAGCTCCTGATTTATAAAGTTCACCATCTATGTGTTATTTACAACAGTTATTATTTTCTTGATGGCTCTTAAAATTTTTCTTTAAGTGCAAATATTTACGGTCATTTCGGTAGCAGGAGGCTATTTTTAGTTTCAAAAACTTGCGACTAATATTAAAATGCCTGTAATTCAAGTTCTAAGCAAGGTAGAAACAAACTTCAAACTGATTTAGAAAGTTAAAATGTCAGGTTTTAATATTAAACCAAACATAGAAAATCTGATTTTTAGCCGAAAATTGCATTTTAAAAGTAGGCAGACACACACCTGAAATGAAGTAGAACGTTGCATCCTAATTTTGTCAGTATTAATAAAATTTACACGAAATTTCATATAGCATTCGATGGTATGGAAGTTGAATTTTCTAGACGGTAGGCTCTGTCCTTTCTTTAATGTCATCCAGAATAAAATTACTCGTACATAATCTGTTATTTGCAATCTTGACAGCATTAAATGATTTTTTTTTTAAGGCGACGATCATATTTGCATTTTTCTAATCTCTATTTCATTTTGAATACTTAAAAAAATTCATACCCCCCCCCCCCAAACACACACACACACACACACAGAATTATTTTGTATAAATATTAAAATCTGTTTGCACTTCTCCGTTATTCATCATTGAATATCGAACACTGGGCGATGAATTCGCCTGAATCCAAGGGTGTCATAAGTCACAAAATTTAAAAAAAAAAAAAAAAAATTCCGTGCGCGTGTATGCGTGCATTATTTTTACAAAATTTTTAGTGAAATTTCTGTAATGGTGGTAACTAAATTACTTCATTTTAGTAAACAAAGGTAAAAACGATAGGTACTGTTTGGTTTTTCTTTTCTTTTTAGATTTTCACATTAAAATTGAAATGTGGAATTACCTTCTGTTTGAGTAGATGGTGAAAACAATATCGTGATTAAATTACATTTTTTCAGCAAAATTTGAAGAAATGAAAACGTAAATGCAAGTATTCGAGCTTACATTAATCAGTTTTTTTCTACAAAACAAAAAAATTGTCTGTCGACAATTGACGTCTGGAAAATAAATCCATCGTAACTGTTTTTAGTTACATTCAACCACTGATTTTAAACACAAATTTAAGGTCCTTGCGTTTAGCTAGACAATTATTGCCCCTATTTAGAAGTAATGAATTTAAAGAAGAAACATATCTTCTGCTAATTATTTTCTAAAGATAGTAGTTAAATTTGTCGCGGAGATGCAAAAAGTGGAATGATTACGCCAGAGTAACAACGTATTATAAGTATTTATTTTAATTCATTAGTCTGTTCGCAAAATATTTTTTGTCATGAGTCCAAGTGTCCATGTCCCAAGATGACGTCATTTTTTACGAAGATTGTTAAAATGACGTCATTTATATCCAGCTCAAAACTTATAAGACAATATCTTGAAATTATTCTGTAAAAATGAAAGTACGAATTTTGAAGTGAGAATTTTTTTAACAAAATCAAGGGTAATTAAAGTGCACTTTTGAGAAACTTTTACACCGCATTGTAATTATTTCATACTTGACATTTAGTATTTAATTACTATAATATTTTCCAAATGTACAATAAAATTAGATTCCCATGCCCCCGACCCCCACCCCTCTTAAAAATCGAAAGATCTTATGCAATTCGAAAGCAACAGGTCGGGTCGCCACGTCGCTCGTTATTTTCCATTCAGACAATTAGCTTGTTTCCGAAGGAGAAAAGAAGCAGAAGATTTCTTTTGGCCAAGATTTCGGGAAAATATGCCATTATGCCTAGGTCCTTTTTATAACCATTTAGCATGTCATCTATTTTCTGCAAATCGCTCTATTTAAAAACTCTCGCATTTGTTTAGAAAACCCATTTCGTGTTCCCACTCATCTATTTTCTTTGTATTTGATCGTTAAAATAATCGATGCAAAATAAATTGCAAAATTCATGAGAGAAAATTATGACTTAGTTGTAGTATGTACTTATGGAAACAAATGGATTTTTTTAGTGCTAACAAAACAAGAAAATTTGCTTAGGTAAGTGGAATTGTTACAAGGGAAAAATATTTTTGTGCGATAATGTGAAGTTTTATCAATGGTCTTATGAGAGGAAGGAGGGGGGGGGGGATATTATTTTACCAAAAACATTCTTAAAACAGCTATCTCTCGTTGAAATTATAAATAAAATAAGTTGTTTGGCTAGTCTAAACTTTCAATTATCGAAAAAGAGTAAATTTTAGACACAAAAATAATTTATATATTGGTACATATTTTCAAATTTTTACTAGATGTTATATGGAAGTGTTCTTTTTTTTTATTCGTGTTTGTTTGCAGAATTATTTTGAAAAGATTTGTTTTAAATTTTTATTGAATATAGATCGGAAGCGGCTGCACAGACCATCTCATCGAATTGACGACTCAAATTCCAGGATTAGACAAAACTCGATTAGCATATTAAAAATGCAACTGGTCTGCAAAACAATTTCTTGGTGGAAACCACCTGCAGATCTGATTTTAGTGGTTGATCGGTACGTTTATCATTGTTTTCCTGCACCCCAAAGGTATGAAAACATGGAGGATTGGGAGCTGGGAAAACACAATGTTAAATCTACCAGTCAACTACTAAAATCGGGTTTGCAGTTGTTTTCCACCAAGATATGACTTGGCACACCAGTTGTATTTTAAAATATGCGAATCGAGTTTTAGATAAACCTGGAATTTCGGCTGTCAACTCGATGAGGTGATAATTTGTGCAGCCGCCTCCGAGTCTAATATTCAATTTAACCTTTAACTGATGTGACAAAAATTTGTCACACAACTGATGTGATAAGGTCTCTGACCCCTCGAATAAAATGAATAAAAATAACTCAAATGGTTGAATTTACTTAAATTTTGTCCTAACAATATCGTTGTACTTCTCTTAGGAGCATGTGAATTAAATTGCATGAAAAAAGTATTTTATTCATATTATTTAACTTCAGTGCAGAAAAGTAAAAAGCTGTAAAAGTGTTTAGGGGAGGCCGGGGGAATGGCGCCACTCGGGGTTATGCCGCCACCCCGTCTAGTTTAAAAACTAACGACAGTTTGAGATAGTGATTGCGCCTGCACTATAGCGGCCAATAATAGAAACAGTGCCTAGTAGTCCAGGCAATAGAGACCGTATAGGGACTCTACCTAGCAAAATTAATGGTAGTACTGGAAATTGGCTTTCTAGATGTTTTTTTGGGTCGCTGAATCCGAATTTGTAACTTCCCACCAAAATTTCCCCCGGCAACCCCCCAAATTTTGGTAAAAAGCCCCCCAAAAAAGCTTTTTATTAAATTCCATTTTTTTATTGTTTTAGGGGAAAAGTAGCTAGATATTCAGAAAGTAGACAAAATTTGCAACAAATTAGATATATGACATTATGACTTAGGATAAAGGGAAAGGGGGGATCTGCTTGGGAACATGCGCCGCAGTGCTGCGTGGACTAAGTTGCGCAATTCCACTTAACCACTCACACGTTTACATTAGCCCTCCCATCTTCCCTCCGAACTTTCTCTATGTTCCGAGGCAGATCCCCCCTTTCCCTTCATCCTAAGTCATGTCATATATCTAATTTGTTGGAAATTTTGTCTACTTTCTGAATTTCTAGCTACTTTTCCCCTAAAACAATAAAAAATGGAATTTTTTAATAACCTTTTTTTGGGGGGGGGGGCTTTTTACCAAAATTTGGGGAGGTTGCCGGGGGGGAAATTTTGGTGGGAAGTGCTAAATTATTGCTTTCTAAACTTTTTTAGTAGGTTATGTGTTTTAAAGTGTCCTTTTTTTGCTAGGTCATTAAAGAGTGGCGTCATTACTCCGACACAGTGGCCTATACCCCAGCATCCTGGGTAATCCTACCACCGTCCAGAGGTTGAAAGAAATTTTTTTTATGTGTGCTTACTTTACAGTAATGATTACGGTTAAATTTATACAGATACTAAAGATAATGATTCAGCTTTAGAATTTTTACTATTAAAAAATAAACATTTTTTTGAGGTGGAAAAAATTAAATTCCCTTAAGGTGTCGCCATTTCCCGGTCTCCTCTGCAGCTGGGAGTCGCGGGGTCTGGGAGACCGCGTGACATCAGTTAAAGGTCAAAACTACTTAAGTCATTTAATTATCCACACATTTCAAAGAGCTAATTTATAAGTATCGCAAATCTGAGTTGAAGTCCGGGGTGCTACCTAGTATCAAAACCAAAAAAGAAATGTTATTTTAAAATCTGTCCTGAATCTAATGTGCTGAGCGTATTCCACGTGATTCACTAACATTCCACAGGTTACAGCACTAATTAGTAACATTGTACCTTCAGGACTGCTTTAACTTTCTTTTTTTTTTTTTTCTCTTAAACCTGAGAAGTAGCTTTTTGCAAACTTTGACCAAAGCGTTCTTCGCTGTTTGTCGAGTCGGTTCACAGTTTCCTATCACGGCAATTTTTGTTAATTTTATGCAAGGTGTTAAGTTTATACATTTTTAATAGAAAAATCTCACATTTTAGTAATTTTTAATCAAAAGTGTATTTTTATGAAGTTCATGCTGAAGCATATATATTTTTTTTTTTTTTTTAAGGGGAACTTTCTTTCATTCGAACAAACACTGCTAACTGCCAAAATTGCACCTGGGCGTAAATAATCCCAGCATTTCTCACTCGTCCAAGTGCCTACAGAAGTGGAACGTATCAACTATTTTGAGGGATATAGCGGGATCTTGACTTTACAAAACGAAAATATTGAAAATTAAAAAAAATAAGTCAAACCATGCATAGTTATTAACCCCCCCCCCCCAAAAAAAAAGGGCTCAGAATGTTGGTCACAAGACACCCCCACCCCTCCCCCCCACACACACACACAGACACACACAATCAAAGATAAAAGAAAAACAACACAATCAATTCTGTAAAATTCATACACTTAGGGACCGAGGGTTTTGTAGATTATACATTTTTGTGGATTTTAGATCAATTACAGTAGAAAATGCAACATTGGTTTAATATCTTTAATAACTAATTTAAAGAAGAATTATATACAATACAAATTTTACTGATAATTCATTATTTGAAACATTGACACAACACAATGGTAGTTTTGGTTTGTTGTCAATAATTTTTTTCTGTAGTATATGAACACTCAGTACTTCTTGCTCCAAGATAAAATATTAGATAAAATTTTGTTACTCAAGGAAATTTAAAAATTTATATCCAGTTTATATTTAAACATTTATTCATTGGAAAATTGATAACTGAAAGAAAAATATATACCAATTTTAACTTTGAGTTTAAACTGTTAATGAGAGTTTACATTGTTTACATTACCAACATATAGTGCGGATAATAGACGTTTGCGGATTATACATCGGCGGATTTCAGAGTTGACTGTATAATAAAAATTGAACTTGCATAACAATTTTTTTTCATAAGTAACTCATTTTTGGTTTTCACCTGAATTTCCAGACAAGTTGAAATTTTGTCAAAAACGCTTGATTATGCGAAAATTCAAATATCTCGAGATGAATAAAAATATACTTATCTCTTTTTCCAAATAATCATTGGCTATAATTTTCCAATGGTACTCTCGGATTCAAATTTTTATTTGCATGTCATTGATTCAAGGTAATCGGTTGTTTTTCTGTAACGTGCGTGCGTATTT
Source organism: Maratus speciosus (assembly GCA_963932465.1). Taxonomy (NCBI): domain Eukaryota; kingdom Metazoa; phylum Arthropoda; class Arachnida; order Araneae; family Salticidae; genus Maratus; species Maratus speciosus. Next base: position 110,237,681 of record OZ010788.1, read on the forward strand.
GACTGTCATTTAAATTTTGTTTGTTGCTATCCCATCTGGAATAATTGTAACAAAATACTCATCATCAAGCTTGATATTTGAATAAATTTCATTAAAATAGGAATGTAACATTATACGTTAAGACTGATCTAAAATTAAGTGAAATATTATCCAGGTAATGAATTAACAGACCTAATGTATAAATTGAGCGCATAAATTATCTCTCTCATTCACAAGTATACACTTTAGTTAAAAAAAAAAAAAAAAAAAAAAACTAAGTCGTGGAAAAATTATTCCACATTTAAATATCCGAATCTTCTCTAAATAACTTCCTTAGAGGCCTTTCTGCTTATTTAAGTCTTGATACCCTTAATGTATATCAAGTTGAACATGTCTTCAAGTTCAGCGATGCTTGACATTCAATCCCGACGATTTGTAACACGTTCAGAATGATAATGAACTGCGATTGGTTACAGCTCGGAGTCTTGTATCCCTTTTCAGCACTTCGTCAACTGAAATCTCACATTGAGACTTCTTTTCGCATCTTTTGATATGTTTGTTTAATGGCAAATAACCTCTGGCAATCACCGCTATAATATGTCAGACGGATATTCGTCTCCAAGATCTCTTCCAATCAATCAAATTACAGCTTAAGATCTTGATTGAAAAGGGTGGGGGAGAGATGAGGAGAGGGGGTTTGGTTATCAAAGCTTTTATATCTGGTATCAACATTTGATGCATCAAACAGGATGTGATAGATTTGAAAGATATTTTCGGTTTCAGTTTACTAAAAAAAAAGTTTTTTAAACTGATTTGACGAAAATATACTAAATGGGTTAGGAAGATCTTATGTTTTTGTCCAAAAAATCAAGTAAGCATGTTTTAAACTACAAAATTTGTTTAATGAAATATGCCTTGGTGTTTATTTTCATACATTCGTTGAAATTTCTGGTTCAAAAAGTTTTATTCCCCCCCCCCCCCCGGAAATTTTTTTAAAAAAAAGTAAGGGAAAGAGGGGGGGGGGAAGCTTAAGTGGAAAAAAACAGGTTAAAAGTTGTGGCAAAAAATGATGCGATATCAGTTTTCCAAGCTTATATTCTGGTACTTATTTAACATTTTCTATTAACTTAATTTCCATATGTAAATAAAGTGCCTACGTACAGATTTATAACAATATTTTCTCCTGTACTAAACAAATCACAAAGATTCTGAAAATTAAAAAAATATATATGATGGGCTTGGCGACCATATTTCTATATTTTACATAAGCATCCAAGAGTTTCAGTAGTTTTTTTTTTTTTTTTACGATGGCCGCCAAGTCCATCATGCTTCAATTTTTTAAATTTTGATTTCTGAAACCCATTATGTGTTTAGTATAACAGAGAAGGATTTCTATCATCATATATCATACGTAAGTCTTAAGTACTTGACTTATTTACATATGGAAGATAAGTTAATAGAAAATGTTAAATAAGTACCAGAATCTTGGAAATTTATTACACTATTTTTAGTCACAATTTTCTTTAGCTTGGCTTTTACTTTTTAATTTTTTTTTGTGGAAACCATTTATTTTGTATAACTTAGATTAATCTACTCACTGAAATTAACATGAGCTCTCGTAGAATCTTGAAGTGAATGCTTTATCATGCAGTCATGACCCAACAACCGCGTACTAGATGCTGGTTTTTTCAGTCAATTGGCTTGAATGCATGATACATTTAATTAACCCAAAAGTATATACGAAATTTAATTGATAAATCTTAATTGCAAAAATTCAATTACGGAGTAAAAAGCAAACTATAGAATTTAATGTTTTGTTATTTCAAAAATAAGTTCCTACGGCCTTTCAAAACTTCGAAAAGTTTGATATCTTGTGGAGTATTAGACAGAAGGTTATGTTTGTTTAGAAAGGCCATTATAAGCACAACTTAGCAAATAAGTTTTATTTGAAAAAAAAAAAAAAATCAAATATTGTAAATTTTAAATTTATAATTGCAAATTATGCTAAAAACTAATATTTTGTAGTCATGTGATCCAGTTTGAGCCTATCGCATATAAGCACGCAGTCCCTTTATTTATAAACTGCGGTCTCTTTAAAAAATAAGCAAATTCTACAGGTTGAAAAATTACAACACAATAAAAAAAATACGCCTAAAATTAAACTGAATCTCATATTTAGCTGCTGTATAAATTTGAGAATATAACATATTTAAGTACATATTGTCTATGTAGTATGGCTATTGCAAAACTGGTACTTATATACATATATTTTTCTTTTTAGGTATGTATTCGGAATTTTATTTTGTGGATTCTGGTAAGTTTTACATTTCTAATGATTTATCTGAATGTGAATAACTGGCTATGCAATTTAATGGATTTTTAAAATGGACTACATCTTGTATTCCAGAAAAGCGTTTCTCGCGTCAATTATTGTGTAACATTTAAGTTTTTGCAAAATTTCTTTTCGCAGTAAAATATCAGATCGGCAATCTCTTTTGTTGTAGATGCGTCACTTTTCTTGCGGGTGAGCGATATTCACTTTGTTATATTGCCTTGTTATTCTACTTTTGCTATTTTACTATTATAATTCTTTTTTGTGTGTGTGTGTGTTGCGGCCCGCTTAACGTTGTAAATGTTTGCGGCCCTAGAGAAAAAAAGGTTGTATAGCTGCTGGAAGCATTCTCCATCATTTGATGGCATTTTTAGCTCACACTTTGTCAAAACCTGGGAGCTAATGTGCCCGCAGGTTCTGTATGTACGTAATGCGATAACTCTTGACAGAAATTAGATTTGCTTCAAATTTTGGATATAGGTTCATTCTGATAAGGTGCTTCCCTGATTACTTTGGGGGTTTCATTGGTTAAGTATAAAGGGGGAAATGGGGGAGCAACCCCCTCCCCCCCCCTTAATTTAGCTATATGTTTTTTGTCCATTTTATTTTTCGAGGGGCATTTTTCTTTGAAATAGCCTGTGAGCTCAATGCCATCAGTTTAACTGGGCTTTTTTTTTTTTTTTCTTATCTGCCCCGTTTTTAAAACCTTTTTTACATTTAAAAAATCATTTCTATATCTTGTTTCTGGGGGAGGGAGAGGGGTTCTCATTTTAAAGATTAATTTAATTTCTCTTTTTAAAAATTATGTGTATACAAATTCAAAAACTTTTTTTAATCGAAGTATTAAAAGTGAATAAACTGAATTTCGCTCAATTTCTTTGAAAACAAGTCAATCACCTTCCGCGAAATAAAGTTTCTGGAAAGTTTTCCTAACGTCGAAAACAGTCCTATCGATCGGGACTTGTATTCACTTTACCTTCTATTCCACCTCCTCAATTTTTAACAATAATAAGAACCAGGCACCCTCGGGTGTATGTGGAATCCATCTTTTACAATTTCTTGTTCTGGAGTGCCTTTAGGGGTCGATTCAACGTTTGGGGGATTCGGGAATTCTAAACGTTGACGATGTACAGGAATAGAAAAGTGGCGAAAGTGCTTTTTTGATTGTGCGTGTCAGAGGAATGGAATTTGAAAAGAAATGGAAAAGATCTTTTAAGTTATCCCGAATTTCATGTTATGTCACTAAAAACTTTCACTCGAGGGCTTGTCTGTAAATTAAATTAGTCTGTGCTTTAAAGAATGGGCTCCATGTTTTATGGATACAGTAATTCTGTATGTAACGCACAGTTTAAAGATTTTGAGGAGGTCTGTAAAGCTCTATCGCAGCTATATTGAGTTTTCCGAATTAATGTTTTTCTTAGAGTAACCATGGAGATCATTTTTATGACGGTTAGTGATACCATTAGCGCCGGTAGAACGAAATCAAAGGAGGCGCAAAATTTAGAAACAGATGTGAGTGTTGTCAGTGTTGAAAAATATGAATATGAACATTTTCTTTTATAAATTATACTGTCAGACCCGACCGTCTTGAGCCTGTCGAGAACAAGTAACCCCGTGACCGACCCCATCTAATGACACTCACATTTTCTCTTTTTTGCTGGCAACGCGAAAAAAAAAAAACTTTTATAAAACTAATAATATTAAAAATGTCTTCGCCTCCCCCCCCCCAAAAAAAAAAAAAAAAAAAATTCTCGAAATTTCAACTGCCGTAAGGTGGGTCACATGGTTTTCTCCCTTACGAAAACTTTTTTGTAATAAATGGTTACCATAGCATAGCAATCCAACGCTGAAAATTTTCACCATGGAAGATCATTCCGAATTTTAGACATTTCTCATTTTCCAATGCTTTTAAAAAATAATATAAATTCAAATTACCGTATATACTCGCGTATAAGTCGAGGAATTTCTGACACTTTTCGGTAAGCAAATTTGGGGGGGCCGACTTATACGCGAGTCAGTTAAAAAAGCTAAAACAAAAACTTCGAATACTGCAAAATTAGGGTTTTTTATGTGTATGAATAAAATAATATATATATAAAACATACAAATAATAATTTATCATGTGAAAAAATTTCAAAGATTTGTTTTTGTTTACTTTCTACCTTTTCGCAATGGCAAGTGAAATCTTTGGTTTGATTTTGCGCAAAATTGAAGTAAAAAGTTAGGGGGTCGACTTATACGCGGGTTTTTGATTTTTTGCAGAATTTGTATTCGAAAGTTAGGGGGTCGACTTATACGCGAGTATATACGGTAATACATTAAAAAAAAAGGTCCATAATCTTACTTAAGGCGACTAATGTAATGAAAAAGATGTTAAAAGTTTAAAATATACATTTTATTTAAAACTTCTTAGTACTTTCAAGACTTCCAGGCTTATCATCAGAGAATATCTTATTAACTAAATGTTGTTTATTTATACAAATACGCCACTTTGTTTTGAAAATGAGGGAGACAATAATTACTAGATTTGAAAGTAGAAGTAGCAGTAGCAGTTTCTTGGATTGAATTTAATTAGAGGAAATATAAAATAAAATGTAATGTGTTTTTAAATGAAATGTATGTTTTAAACTTGTAACATCTTTTTCATTGCATTAGTCGCCTTTTAAGTAAGATTATGGACCTGCTTAATGTTCACATTATATATTTTATGTTGAATCAAGGTGAAAAATTGCGTTTCGTCTTAAGATATTATCAAATTAATACATTTCGAATTTTTTAAAAGATTCGCGAATGTTTTTTTTTCTATTACCTTAGCCATTGAATGCTATATTTTTATGTATCAAGTAAAATTAAGTTGATAAACAAGACTTATATTTCTCCTTAAAAATCTCTGTACGAATTCCGAGTAATCTTTATTGAAAAGAAGGTAAAATTTATTATATGGCTAGAAGATTGAATTTGGATTACTTTAATGATTGGGGAGGGGGGGGGGGATTGAGAAATCCGGGAACTACGTGAATTTTTCCATTCAATACGCCCCCCCCCCCCCCGAAAAAAAATTCATGGGGTCCTTGTGTACATTCGGATTTGTCCTTTCCTATTCAAAAACAAACTTTGCATGTTTTATATGTACGAACCATTGCGCACGCGCGCACCTTCATTTAATATAGATGCTAGTTGAATATACGATATACGCTAATGTAATCAGACGTACTAATCTCGTAATACTCCAGTTTTGTAGATTTCTAGACAAATTGCTTAATAAATGTTGATCAAAGATTGGCATATTGTCTGAATAATTTGAAGAAGTTTAGCACGTCAAACTTACCGAACTATATTTCAAGACAGATGTGCGTAATCCGTTTGATTACATATTGAGCCATTCAGAAATCACAAAAGAAATAAAAAATTTCAAAGATATACGACGTAGCACGATGCATTTTTCACGGAAATGTACCGGGAAACGAGGGATTTCTATTTTTAATGCATAAAATTTTATTGCCAGAATAATTACAATTGCACTAGTAAATATCATTTTTGTTATAAATTTGTTTAGCTACACAGCGCAATTCATAACGTAACTAGGATTACAGATGTTTAAGTTGACGGATACTTATTATTAGAAGTGGCTGTCAGATCAGACGTGCAAAGTTAGATATACTCTTCATCTTTATAGCAACATATGATTTTTACCGAAATTCTTGTCACACTATGGAATAGCGACAAGCTAACAGACTTGGGACTACTATAGTGCGAAATGTCAGAGACAAATGTAGCTATTCTGGCAATAATTTCTTTTGCTATTAAAACCAAAAATTGCATATATTTTCACGTATTTATGAGTAAAGCACATTGTTATTCTCTATACTTTTAGAATTTTTTGTTTTGCAGCTCTTTGATCAACGCGGTAGGGGAGACCGGGGGAATGGCGCCACTCGGGGTTATTCCGCCACCCCGTCTAGTTTTAAAACTAACGGCAGTTTCAGGTAGTGATTGCGCCTGCACTATAGCGGTCAACAATAGAAACAGTGCCTAGAGTGAGAATGGTATTATTAGCGACATTTCTGTCGCGTATTATTATACGTCGTTCGCCTGTTCTAGTGAAAAATTTAGTTTTCATCTAGTTGCTTCTTATTTTGGAGCTTCAAATGAGTAGGGGTTAAACACCTTTTACTGAAACATTAGGTACTTAAGATAATATTACCCGTAATCTACATGCATTCGTTGACAATTTGATGCAATTTGTTGAACAAGCTCGGTTCTTCTTTCGGCTTTGCTGGGGGTTTTCCGCTATATTGTCCTCGGGGTAATGCCGCCACCATGGCAAAGGGTGACTTTTCCAATTTGATTTAAATTGTAAGCTTAGTACATTAATAAATCTAGCTTAAGGAACATTGTAATTATTTATTATTTTGATAATTATTGCTTTCGAAACATTTTTAGTAGGTTATGTGTTTCCTAGTATCCATTTTATGTATTTACTAAGTCATTAAAGCGTGGCGTCATTACCCTGATACAGTGGCGGAATTACCCCAGTATCCTGGGTAATCCCGCCACTGCACAGAAGTTGAAAGAATTTTTATGTGTGCTTACTTTACAGTTATGATTACGGTTAAATTTATGCAGATACTAAAGATAATGATTGAGCTTTAGATTTTTTACTATTAAAAAATAAACATTTTTTTGAGGTGAAAAAAAAATTAAATTCCTTAAGCTGTCGCCATTCCCCCGGTCTCCCCTATCTGGTTTATTTACATTTCTATTACAGTTCACAGTGAGCACGTTCGTAAAGTTTTAAAGGGTGTCCATAAATTACTGTGTTTCTTTACCTAACTTAATTTAAGAACGTGACGAAAAATATTACATATTCAAAAAGTACAACTGAATGTTTTTTTAATATGCTTAAAGTTATAACTCAATCAAATGAGTTTTATAACCAAATGTTACATTTTCTCCCCAATTTATCAAAATATTAACAAATTATGTAATCTTTGTGCTCATAATTAACTTTCTGATAAATTTGACAAAAAAAGTAACGTTTATAATCAAATAATATTTCACAGTTTCAATTTTAAGCATACGCAACTTTATTTTAATACATTAATAATTTTAATCCACGACAAATACTCAAATGATTAAATTTTCCTAATTTTTAAGTAGGGGAGACCGGGGGAATGCCGCCAACCCGGGTTATGCCGCCACCCCACCTAGTTTAAAAACTAAGGGCAATTTGAGATAGTGAATGTGCCTGCACTATAGCGGCCAACAATCTAAACAGTGCCTGAAGTGAGAGTGACTTTGCTGTACGTCGTTCGTTTGTTCTAGTGAAAAATGTAGTTTTCATCTAGTTGCTTATTATTTTGGAGCTTCAAATGAGTAGAGATAAGCACGTTTTGTTGTAAATTAGGTATTTAAGATAATATGACCCGTAATCTACATGCATTCGCCGACATTTTGATCCAATGTGTTGAACAAGTTCGGTTCTTCTTTCGGCTTTGCTTGGGGATTTCCGCCATATTGTCCTCTCGGGGTAATGCCGCCGCCATGCAAATCGGGTGAGAAATGGCCACATTTTAATGTAGTGGAGCCGATTCAGCAGAGTGACTTTTGCAATATGAAGTAAACTGTAAGCTTAACCATTATTCTGCTCAATTATATTGCTTTCTAACTATTTTCAGTAGGTTGTGTGTTTCCTAGTATCCATTTGATGCATGTACTAGGTCATTAAAGAGTGGCGGCATTACCCCGGTACAGTGGCGGAATTACCCTAGTGTCTTGGGTAATCCCGCCACTGTGCAGAGGTTTAAAAAATATTTTTTTATGTATGCTTTAGTTATGATTACGGTTAAATTTATACAGATACTGAAGATCATGATTCAGCTTTAGAATTTTTACTATTAAAAAATAAACATTTTTTCGAGGTGAAAAATTTTAAATTCCCTTAAGGTGTCGCCATTCCCCCGGTCTCCCCTACCTAATTTTACTTTTAAAATTAAGCTTTCTTCCCCACACCCCTGTTTTCTCTTTTGCGATTTAGGATATGGATAGTTTGAAATTTTGCATTCAAAGATAGATCCACGATTGAACAAGGAGTTATTTTATTTATTTATTATCAATTATGGCTACCCATATAATGCATAGTTGACGTTTTAATGTTCGAAATTCCCCTGCAAAGATGACATGCAACTTAATTCCATGCTTTCGACAATTAGGTTCTATAGTTGATTTACCTCGGGCAAGTAAGTTGGATGTGAAGCTGTGCTGTGCTTTTTCACCACATAATACTGAGTGTTGATTTTAAAAATAACTTTGCTAAATCGTATATATCTGCATGGTAAAAGCTCCAAAGTATCCATTGTAATGTGGTAAGAGAAAATTAATTGAAAAATTACCTTCTAAAATCATGTAGCTTTTGTTTTCTATTATTATATGCATAGAAATTTTATTTCCCATTTTCTTTTAATTAAATAAAAATTTACTTTTAAGCTTGTGTTTTCTACTAGTGTATTTAAGTTTCTAATAAATCCACATTTTACCTGAAACTTCTTATAAATCTATTTTCTGAAACTAGTTTTATTCAATTATGCATAAGTATGTAGATTTTAAAAGAAATTTGAAACTACAAAGTTTGATAGATATACAGATTATCTTAGGTCTGTATTATCTTAGGTACAGATAGATCCTTAGGTCTTGAAGTTTCATATATTTTAAGACTTCCTTATTCGCGTCAGCTTTGAAGTGCTTTGGAGCTATAGGTCAAAATTTATTTTAACCTTTAACTGATGTTACCGGTCTCACAGACCACTGCTTTTTTCAATTTTTATAGTTTAACTTGTAACTTTGTTTAACTACAAATACTACCGAAATTATGTTTCGTTTGGAACTTTAGTACTATCACCAGGCTTTTGAATAGGTGAATTTTAATTATAATAGTCGTGTACAAAAAGTTTAGTACAAAAACACCATCCTATGAGTTAATCGTTTATTTATCTTTTGATGCAGCGATGACAAAAAATCGTTTTTTTGCCTTATTTTCCAGACATATAGTGCACTTTAACAGTATTCGAAATTCTATTTCTAAAAGCTGAGGAGATTTGTCCTCTTATCTAAACGAAAATCTGCAAGTTCCATGATGTTGTAGCTTATTTTATCTCAACGTAAGCTAAACTTTAGGCTGATCAGATATTTTTTTCCTTCCAACTATTATAGATCAGTTTTACATCTGGTGTTCATTATATTCTGTAATCACGAAAAATAAGTCGATAAAGTTCCATTACTTCAATATAATGAGCTTAGTGTTATCTTTCTGCGATGGAACCCATACAAAAATTAGAATGCATGTAGCAACCAAGGATCTTGTTTCTCATTATCTTCCCTGAAGGATCTGATGATGAAACAGCGAATTTCAGTCAGTCATGGTAGGAGTCCATTAACATTTGAGAGGGTTAAGTAGATCCTTATGAATATTTAAAAACTATCTCCCTGGGTTTAAAAACATTTTCTATTAAATTCGAATTTTAATGAATATAATAGTGAAAGCGAAGAATACTCTGATAATTTACATATTTTTACTGTTTCTAAAACTGTTTATACCACGATTTAAATAATCTCGAAAGTTATTAACATATTTTGGGTGAACCACGAGAATTCTTGTTTCCTCTTCTGCTCCATGGCCAATTACAAGAATTCTCGCGGTAAAGTATTTATACAGAAACCTATTTGGCTATTGGGTAGAACTTGCAACGAAGCTAATGATCCGCAATGTGTTACCGTGAATTAGCGCTAGGGTGATTCTATCCCTTAGAAGACTAGACAGACGTAATAATTACGATTGTTTAATGGACGACATCTGATTGACGGGTAGGATGATAATTATAAGTAGGGATGCACCGAATAGTCATTTTGACCGAATACCGAATATTCGGTCTACAGGCGGACCGAATACCGAATATTCGGCTTGTCGAATAATTTTATATTTCAAAGTTTAAAGGCATTAAAATGTTATATTTTAAACAGTTATACATAATATTTAAAACAAACTTTCATTTTGATAATCAAGATCTTTTTTTCAAATAAACTTTATGCTGAAAAAAATCTGCTTTGAGTATAAGGATAATTATAAAACTTTAATTAATAAAATTTTAAATTTCATACCGGGTGTCCCAAAAAGGACTGACTGATTTTAAAATTCAATAACTTCCAAACGGTGACAGATATTAAAAAAATTCTTGCAGGAGGGTTATGCATAAAGTCAAAAGTTTTTTTACAGTGATTTTCGATTTTAGTTCGAATTACAAACAATAGATGGTGCTGCGATCAATAGAAGCTAAATTCAGGCTCGATTTTTGGTACTTCGTGGCCCGGATAATACATTTCCATCTCCTTTTTCTGCATGGAACAACAGAAAGGACCAAAAATCGAGCCTGTATTTAGCGACTATTGCTTACAGCGCCATCTATTGTTTGTAATTCGAACTAAAATCGAAAATCACTGTAATAAAACTTTTGACTTTATGCATAACCCTCCTGCAAGAATTTTTTTAATATCTGTCACCGTTTGGAAGTTATAAAGGACCGACTGATTTTAAAATTCTATGAGACACCTGGTAGTTTCTTCTGTGAATTAAAACAGATGAATAAAATTTTCTTAAATTCTAAAACAAACATTTTAAAATTAAAGAGAAATTGTGAAAAAATTGGAAGAGAAATTGTACAAGATCATATATTATTTATATGTCAGGAAGAGACTAAAGTAAAAGTAAATAAATAATACAATCTATTCAAATTTTATATGGTGGCAACCGAGCAATAACTGTTCTACTCCCTTTGATTAAGAAAGAAAGTTTTTAAATGCATCCTAGATCGGTGTCTGGAGTGGGTGATCATTTTCAGAGATTGTAAACGTTGTTCTTAAAATCTTAGCAAGAAACAGATTATTTACAGGACAATCTTCAGGAACTTGCATTTGTACATAATTAAATCCTATGAAAATCCTCGTGATTGGTTAATTTTCTTAAATAATACTTACAAACAGCAAATAATGTAAAAACATTCTTTTATTTAAATATATGATTCTTTTTCTAATTATTCTGAATATCTTTAAGGGTATATTCCGATCCAAACTGCTTATTTTCTGATTCATTTTAAAATTCATTTTTGCTCTCAAACGCATCAAACTGGGAAATTCTCTTATTTAGAAACTATATAATGTGCCGTGCTTCTTATTTTTTTGATAAATGCAGAAAATACTGTAAAAAACGCTGTCAAAGTTGGCGTTTTTAACCAAATTTTCCGAAGCGGGCGATCTGGGAATGAAAAAAATGGTCATACTGAGAAAATAATTGTTTAAAAATCAAATTCTAATTAATTGAGCTGAAAATGAAATCACACGGCATGTCAAACATGTCTTCAGAAATCACCCCAGCAAGTTTCATGTTTTTACTTTTAAAAATGAGTCTGAAAATGTCTCAGAAAATTTAGAGCTGTTGAGGGTGGAAAAATATTTTTTCGAATACACCCTTAAGTTGACTGTTAAACGTAGAAGTGGTATAAAGCTTTTAACCCGGGAGAACTCGCTGCATGAGATTTTCTCTCACAGCCGTACTTTTTTAAGACTCTTATTTAAATCATTTTTCATTTTAATTAAAATTTCAAAATGTTTTACAATTATTTTACCTATTTTGTGAATAAAAGTACTAAGCCAACCAAAAAAAGTTATTATATTGATGTAAAGTAAAAGAACAGCAATTGGGCATTCTCACTAGCGAGTTATCCCGAGTTAAAAATGTTTTAAGTTTTTTAAAGTATTCGGGTGGGCCGAATATTTCGATATTCGGCCAAACCGAATATTCGGCTGGCCAAATAGTTTTCTATTCGGCCAAACCGAATATTCGGTATACCGAATAGTTTGATATTCAGCCAAACCGAATATTCAGTAACATGGCCGAATAGGAATAGATACCGAATATTCGGTGCATCCTTAATGAGGAATTTGCACACATGGGGGATTTGATCATTTATATATTTTTCTGATAGTTCCAGATCCACAGTTTTCAAAAATGTTCTCAAAAACGCGAAAAAAATATCTATACTATTAAATAATTTGTCCTAAAAGTAAGCTAAAATCACATCGCTCCAAATCGGGGCGTGACTTACTATGACGTCACAGTTCACGACATACAAGCGGAACGGAAAGAAAAGAGATACTAGGGTTTGGAAATAAAGGTTCGAAATTTTTAAACTACTGATTTTACTAATTTGGTTCTTTCGCATCTGGATATTATTTTGTACGTTGATTTATAAAATGTCAATTTGAAAAAAAAAAATGAACGCTAAGTTTATGAAAAAATCGATTTTTAAACTCATTAAAAGTCTTTTCACATAGAGAGAGTTGACGGGATATTGTTAAAATTAGGAAAAATAAAGAACTGATCGCTTTTAATCTTTGACGTTGTTTTTAACGCATAATAAAGATTTTATAAATTTAAGATGAGTTGATTTTTGGTGGTGGTGGTGGTGGTGGGGGGGGGGGGGGTCTCTTTTTTTCTTCAGATCAACTGTTTATTGCGTTTTAAATGCGATTTTTCACTTAACACTCAAATAAATATAATTTTTTAACATTAGATATTTGAAAGAGTGGGAAATGCAGAGGGAGGGGAGGGTCATCCGGGGAGGAGCTATTTTCTAAATTTTGAGTACACGCCTCATGTGACATATCGTTAGAAAGGTGTATGAAAACTTATTCATATTATGTACATCCGGTGCCCCCCCCCCCACTTCGCCCCCTGGGGGCACTTTTGTAAATTTTTAGGTTTTTTACAAGAATTTGCAGTGCGTGCGCAGCACGTGGTGCTATACGATGCCGCAGGCAGCGGGGGTGTGGTTCGCGGTTTTTTTTCCCTGTTGATTTTTTTTTTTTTTTTTTTTAAGATTATGCAGTACTGTCGAAGCACGCCTGCTACACGGTGTCATAGGCAGCAAGACCTAAAGTATTTTTATGTTGAAAAGTAAAAATTTAATATTAAATTTTTTTGAGTAGTTTCATTATTTTTACTTTTTATAATCTCTATTAAGACATGACAAAATATTGTTTCGAAATAAATCCTTTATTTTTTAAACCTAGTCCCTAACTTAATAAAAATGTACACTTACGCAATAAAATTTTTAATTACTTCCTAACCTGAAATAAAAACTAACATATTTGTGTGTGTCATATCTTAGACGTTTCTACGTTTTATCTATTTAATCATCAATAAAACAGGGTTATTGCTTATTAATCTTTACAGATACAATATACGTATGAAATCTACTACAGAGTGTTTTTGTTTGTTTTTAAATACGAATGAGTACATTATAAATATGAATGCTTTTTTTTTCTCCTGAGTAACTATTTATCCAATCAATTAATGTTCTAAAATAGTAATATTTAAACAAAATCAAACAAAGTTACTGAAAAATGATCTTCACAAGATCAAAGAGATGATGTATTAGATAAATTAGGATTTTTCTTGTCATCTCTCTTCATAGCTTTAGTCCATGATTTTCTAATGGCAGGGTCTTTTGGCACACTGAAAAACTACTTTTCGCTAGAAGTTACTGGTTGTATTAATGCAGAGTGGTACAATACAGTACAGTAAAACCTCCTTAAAGCGAACACGTTTCATTCTAATAAAAACTGAATTCGTTTCGAGAGGTAATGTTTAAATCTAGATTTTAATTGTTGAAAAAAAGTAGAAATAATGTTACTAGAATTTATTTTTCACATTAGGAAAAAATATAAAAATTTAAGTATCAAAATAAAAGTTAGTTATATAAGTTAATTACTGCAATGTTTAAAAATGAATATACCGACGTTTGCTTTGGTTTTACGGTTTTATCTTTCATAACTTTTATTTCCAAGTCCTTTCAAAGTTCAGTAAATAAATGCAATTTTTTTCTTTTTTTTTTTTCTTTTTTTTTTTTTTTTTTTTTTTGACGGAAACAAATAATGATATTTTCATTAATTTATCTATTTCTTTGAGAGTTTCCTAACAGAATAGGGCAGGGGAGTTTATTGATCTTCATTCTTAATTCGTCATCAGAGTTAACTTCATTGTCTAAAAAGGCATAAAGGGGTCACTTAAAAGTTACCGGAATAAAAAAAAAAAAAATCTAAACTTAGTTTAGAAGTTTAAAGCCCCTCGGAATTATTTTTCTAATAAAACCTTCTTCAAGTGACAGGAAAAAAACGGAATTTGTTTCCTTTTCTTCAAAGAAATTGGTCGCTCATGGAGAGAGGTCAGCTGGGATGGTCTCTGAATGGAAGTAAAATTAGTATTGAGCCTATGTGAATAAATTTGGTTCCATGAAAAAATGATCGTTCAGGGAGGTGGTCGCTTAATGGAGGTGATCGCTTAATGGAGGTGGTCGCACAGAGAGGTTTCACTGTATTTATAATATGACTTTGTGTTCTCAGTTATAATTTTAGAAACAGCAATATTTAAAATGAACAAGTTGAAAAGCGACACATGTAAAGAATAACAGTCGTTTGTTGTCATGAACTGTGACGTCAGATGTATTACGGAGCGTTTTCGGGATACGGTAAATAGTGCGATATTAAAACAATCATAAATCAGTAATAAAAGCTCAAAATAAAAAAAATATGCAGGGTATCCTTCTTATTTTTTCATGTACTATTGTTTCGTGATAAAGTTAGAAAACGTGCAAATTCTCCATTATAAGACTAAGAATGTTTGTTTTCTGTGTATATTGAGAATAAATTGTTGGAAGTACATACCCTTTTTAAACCTATTTTCCGACATAAAAATATAAAATTTACAAATTCGTAATTTTTACGAGATTTTAAGGTGCAGTCAGATCGCAACTGCGACAGTGGATCCTTAGCCGACCTTTTGGATGTGGTGAGTCTTCTGTTGTCATGCGACGGGGGAGAAGTCCCCCGGAAGAGAATCCGTCAGGTATAGCACCTCGCCTTTCTTTTGTTGACCAAAGAGCCTTTGGAAAAGAAAGCCGAGACATGTAATTTGTCTTTTCGTCGCAAAATTTGGAAATGCTATCTCAACGGACCATAGTCTTTTCCACAACCCATAGTACAGTACAGTACAGTCTGATTATCAGAGTCCCGCTTAACCGAGTTTCCGCTTTAACCGTGTTATTTTCTTCTGATGGCTTCCATTATTATGAAACAGCCATTATAAATACAGTGTAAGGTGCATATGAAAGAGCTGTCGGAAAAAGTTAGTACTCTGAATTTCTGGTCAGAATGGGAAAAAAATTGAAAAAATTATGGCCATTTTTTTTTTCCCATTCTGACCAGAAATTCAGAGTACTAACTTTTTCCGACAGCTCTTTCATATGCACCTTACACTGTATTTATAATGGCTGTATCATAATAATGGAAGCCACCAGTCCTTCAGAAGAAAATGATCCATTCCAAAGGTATAAGTTCGATTGAAAAAAAAAAACTATTTAATACTTTGAGCAGAAAGAAGCTACAGCTACACTTGCAATTTTCATGACACTAATAGAATCACATAGCTGCCAATTTGCACGGTTTTGTTACCTCTAAAATTGAATACAAACTTTCTCCATATTTAATAGTTGACAAGTGTTAGATTTCGGTGGTTGAATTAGGCAAAATTTACTGGTAAGTTTTAGTAGTAAAGAAAAATCTTAGAAATTGGTAGTTATGCAGTATCTTAATACCGCAGAAAAAAAACTGCAGCAAAATTGACATTCAACAAACAAAAAAAACTATCAAAGGCTTTTTCAAATAAACAATTTCATTCCTCGTTTTTCTTAAAAGTAACGGAAATTTACATCAAAGAAATGTTGCTAGTACCATTAAAATTAATGAATTAAGAGAGAATGTATATTTCATGTCTTTAGTTTGTGACGATTTGTGTAAATCCGGTTTATCAGAGTTTTTTGCTTATCCGAGGTGAGCTTGGTCCATATTAACTCTGATAATCGAGACTCTACTCTACGTCTAGTCATCTAGAGTCAAGGCTACATTAACCTTTAACTGATGTTACCTGTCTCAGAGACAGCTGCTTTTCTCGATTTTTAGTTTAACCTGTAACTTTCAGTTTCACTACAAACACTACCGCAATTTTGTTTCCTTAGGAACCTTAGTACTATCACCAGAGACTTTTGAAAAGGTTAATTTTAATTATGGCAGTCCTGTACAAAAAGTTTAGTACGAAAACACCATCCTGTGAGTTAATAGCGCCTTTTATTCAATTTTCGATGGAGCGGTCTCCCAGATCACTTCACAGTAGGTATTTGACAATTTCCGTCACATCAGTTAAAGGTTAAAATGAACCAGCGCATTTAATACTCTGTGTTAACTAGCATTAGATGGACGCTATTGATTTGATATAGGCATAAGATTTTATCTAAGCCAACGAAGTATATTTGCTTTATTGCTTCTTCGATAAGTTGCGATTGAATAAAAGTTGTGGATCTCGAGTCATTCTTGTGGAAATTGCACTCCAGATGCAAAAGTGCTTTCTGATTTCCCGTATTAGAAGGTGCGTTTGTAGAAAATAGACTAAAAGATTTTAACTTTCTTGTGCAAGCAATACAATGCATCCAAGCCATGGCACTAAGCATTATGGTTTAAACTACGGCTCGCCAGTACTTGGCATTCCAACAAGGCACTTACCCTTGCCTGAATTTGATTAAATCTTATTCATTTCGAGACACTTGGACAAATCTGATCACGATGCAAGTCCTTAGCACTTCGGAATGCATAATTTCTAATCTGTTGATAACATATTAAAAATTGAACTATCCTTGCTTGGATAGATAGAAAAACTCGTGCAGCTCGAGATAATGTGACATGTATTACTAGAGGAATCGCTATTCATACATGAAGAGTTGTATCTCATCATTTATTTTGCGATAGCTCTTAACTCCCTCTCCATGTAAAACGTAACTTTAAAATTGATTCTAGAAGATTTGCTAAACTATAATAGATCCGAATTTATTACTAGTTATCTTTCGCTTTTCCAAATCTGCGTAAAGGAAATTTTTTCTTAAATAATTTATTTTTGAATTTATCTTCTCAACAAACTCGCCGTAAATTCAAAAGCTGTTCTCTATTAACCCTTTTCAATTCGTTTTTGTGAAGCAGTTTCTAGCAAAGAAAAGGCTATTATTTTCAACCTTCTCACCTTACTACCCCAGACTTGATACTTGTGAATTACTTTCTGTTCTATTAACTGAAGATTCACATCAGAGGTCATCATTCTAATGACATTGATGAGATCCAGATTAACATGATCGAGGAATGAATTTAATAACATTCCCAAAAACGATGAATGAAGGTATAGTGCTAAGTGATATGTAAATTTAAATAATTAGGGTATATTAATGGTTAAAAAAACATTTTTATTTTTTCAAATATTTTTTAACGAATAAGAATTTTATAGATGTTGACTGTTTTTAATATGCAAATAAATAGTAACACAATTTTGTGCTATGACTTATCCTCCCTCAAAACACAATATTTGCAACAACTGATACAATCGGTAGATGATTTGTACAAGCGATTTCTTTTGTGGTTGGCTCAAAATGCGTTCTGAGTTAGGAATTCAGTTTTAAAATTCTTTCTTTTACAGTTGCTCAGTACAAAAAGCTTTAAACTTCAAATTTACTGGAATTTAAGACCATTTTCCAGACGAACTATTCGGTATTTTTAGCTGTCCCACAGCAAAGAATAATGCCGCAGATTTTTGACATTCTCTGGTGATACATACCTTTTGAGTCTTGGGGTCTTAAAACGATACATTACTTTTAAATACTTACAATTGTGATCAGCAAGCCATAAGTTTAACTAATTTTAGTTGCTAGATATGACTCGCTGGTCAAATTATAACATTATATAAAAAGTGAGAATCGTTAATGTAGCGCATATAAGTATTAACTGCATGGAAAACCGCACTTTAAGATGTAGGAGCTAGATATTAACTTACTCTTTTCAAATTTCCATAAAATTGTATATATAGCACAGAAAATTATAAGTTTCTTTATTGTTTAAAGAGCTTCCATTATTTTGTCAATAGCTGAAAAGAATTATCATCAACCAGGAGTGAGGTTCATTTAGAAATAGAAAATTATAGAGCTCTTATGAACTGAACAATTCCCAAAAGTCAGGAAATATATATATTAAGTTTAATTTTTAAATGCACAATGATTTTTATTTTTAGCCATTTCAAATAATTTTTTTATAGGAAATATTTGCGCTATGTTGTTTTTAGAAGATTTAACATTTAACTGATGTTACCGGTTTCACAGACCACTGCTTTTGTCAATTTTTATAGTTTGTAGTTAAACTGAAAGTTACAAGTTAAACACTACCAAAATTTTGTTTCGTTTGGAACTTTAGTATATCGCCAGAGACTTTTCAATAGGTGAATTTTAATTATCAGTCCTGTACAAAACACCGTCCTACGAGTTAATCGCGCCTTTTATTCATCTTTTCTTTCACAGTGCTTTCACAGTAGTAATGTGACAATTTCTGTCACATCAGTTAAAGGTTAAGGATATTTTTAAAGTATTTTAATGAAAAATTAAATATTAAAATTGTGAAACTGTACTTAATATAGCTGTGGATATTTTTAATTGAATCTTTTTCTTAAGTGATCAGTTCATAAAATTAAAAGCTAAACACACATCTTTATAGCTTGT
Source organism: Maratus speciosus (assembly GCA_963932465.1). Taxonomy (NCBI): domain Eukaryota; kingdom Metazoa; phylum Arthropoda; class Arachnida; order Araneae; family Salticidae; genus Maratus; species Maratus speciosus. The sequence continues at coordinate 110,256,683 of OZ010788.1, forward strand.
TTGAAAAGAACAATTATCTCAAGTTATCTCATGTCTTTTGCATTTGGTTACGATTCAAAATTGCAAAAGAGGGAGAGCAAATGTCTAAACTTAAGAATTTAGATGCGACGAAAATGTATTAAATCAAATTAACATTGAAAAAATGACGAAGCAAAAAAAAAATTAAGATGTGTAAAGTATAAAAATTCATAAAAATGAAGAAAAAAAATCCTTAATGGTTTGTTCCGAACAGGTGACGCATAAAAATGCATAATCTTCGGCTTTTTTTAACAGTCTGGAAAAGTTAGGAGAGCTGAACTGCGCATAAAAGAAAAATGAAAAAGAGAAAACCACAAAGAAAGTGCAGAAAATGCGAAAAAGAATTCTCTTATGACTCATTCATGTATGTTAATGTTCACAAGAGAAACATAATGAATGTGGAAGGGAAGAGAACTATTTCAGGAAACGATTTTCCTCAGAAAACGTATCCTCTTTTTACAGCACCGTTTTGCAACTGTTACAGATGTGGTTCAAAAGTTGTTGTTAATAGTCAAAATGTTTTAAATATTTTAGCTTTATTAAACTTTTTATGCGTTGACCAAAAAAAAAGGAAGCTAAAATTGATCTTTCTGGCAAATCGCAAATTATATCGTTTGTCGTAAATATATTAACTTTTGTAAAAGAAATGTCAGATTTAAGTGAATATTTGGGAAAACAGTATGCTACTGAGTATAATTGAATTTCAATTTGTCTGTTATAAAAAAAATTCAGAATTTTTTTTTTTTTTCATTAGTGAAGTTGGTTTAAAAATTTTTACCAACAAAAATAGTTTCTTTTAAAGATTATTTTTATTCAAATGTAAGAAACGTTACCTTAAAAGTCAGTGATGAAATCAAAAGTCAAAGCAAGGAAGCTTTAAACATGTGAATAAATTTCTTAACTCAAGCAAAAATGTCTCTAAATATTGAATTCTCCCCGGAAAAATCGAAACATTTTATTTTTAAATGAGGAAAAGCAATTATTCAACGATTTCTCCCCAAAATTATAAATATAAAATTTAGTTAAAATTTTCTGGTGAGAATCTTGTTTAAATTAGGTGGGATATATTTTATCCCACCGCCCCTCAAGGGGTTAAACATGAGCTTCAGATTATCTGGAAGAAAAAGATCCTAAACTACTAATTCCAATGTTTTATTTTGAAGAAATTTAACTTCCTAATAGTTGCCTTACATTTATTTAAAATTTACTTTTTCTTTCTCAGTTAAACGAAAACTTAATCTGCCGACATTGTTAAAGTTTCTTTATCTTTATAAACCTTAAACCAATAGATTTCAGAGATTTAAAGAAGATTCTGAAACGAGTTTCTTATGCTAACTTTCGGAAACGTTTCCGAGTAGTTTTTATAATGTATTAATCGGTTTTCTCAACGGAGAATATTGGTTTTTCAATGCTATCAATTCAACTAGATATTTTGAACTGCGAAACATAATTTATACGTGCTGTTAATTTAGCACGTTTGTTTGTTGAACAAAATGTTTGCTTGAGAATTAATGGCATTCGAAAAACCTACATTCCGGTTGAGAAAACTTACGAATACACCGTAGAAACAACTAGGAAACGTTTTCGAAAGTTACAGGCAGCAAAAAAATTGTTTCAGAAATGCTTCTTTAAATCTCTGGAATCATTGGTTTTCTGAAAATAAGATTCTTTTCGGAATCCGTCGGTAACTCGGAAGTTATATTTTCATAAACGAAAGTAGTATATCAAACAGCCATCTTTTGCAGTTTAAGATGATTTAAAATTCATCAATAGAGAGAATCCTGGAAAAGAACCCATAAAATTAGTTTTGAATAAGTTATGGCAAAATTACGGTCTAGATTTGAAGTTTCTGTATAAAAAAATTTCTACATATTTCAATCTTTCATGTTCTTTTTCACACGATTTTTTTCTTTAGTTAATGAAAGGTAGGCCGGGCATAAAAAAACGTGATTTACCCTCCACACACCCAAAAGCTATTTCAATGTAAAATTTCATTCTATATACTACTGAATGAAATCTCTATCTTATTTTCGATTTTGGAATTTAATAAATACAGTTTCTGGACTCTTTAATTTTTAACCATTCACTGCTATTCTCTAACTAGTTTTCAGTTAGAATCTTTGAATAACACACTTTAAACTTTTCTTATGAATTTCATGGTAATTTTGAAGTTAATTTTTTTGTTTCCTGTTTGAAATCTTATGAATAAGGAAGTTTGGAAATTGAAACCATTCGCAGTTGAATAGAAATGGGCATCGTCTTTGCTAAAAAAAAAAAGATATTTTTAAATTTATTTGAACGCGTCTTGAGATCTCTCAAATTGCTCCTCACGATTCGGGCGTTTCTCATAGACAGGGGTGGATAAAGCTATTTTCGTGTGGGGACGCTGTTTCTCTTTGCAGGGGGCTCTATATTTTGAATTTACTGGTGAGTAATATACATGAGGAATGAACGTGTATGAAAAGAGGTTGATGACTCACAGAACATTATTTAAGGCGTTTCTGCCGACAAGTGGTAATGATTGCACTTTATATGTCAGTGCTTGTGCACGAGGAAGAATTTTTAAATAATAAGAAACAACATAAAAAAGGTCGAGCACTTCATTAATTTCTTGCATTACACATTCTGTTAGGATATTAAACTGTCAAATGCCATCCCATTATAAATAAACTGCAACATAAAGAAAAAGTTATCCTTTATCATGGATCTGAATTTAATAACGAGGTACAAATATTTCAGATAAAATTACAAAACTGTGCCGTAATAAATGACTAATGAGCGATTTGCTTTTTTGTAATTACTATCCAAGATTTGTTTGTCGAATTAAGATCGGAGATTTATTCTGCATATAAACTTTAAAGAAATGATTTATAAAAGAAATGGGCTATTGCGATACAGATTCTTAATTCTAAATAATTTAGTTAATGAGTGACCGGAAACCAGGGGTCCGTACCCTTCAGGGAATTTTTCAGGACGAATATCGGTATTTTTTTAATAGAAAAATAAATCTGTTAAACGCTCGAAATTTCGCCTTATTTTTAAGAAGACTTTCTATAAGAAAATACTAGTACCGAAGAATTTCCTGGTCTTGAAATTTCAGGAGAAGTACGAACCCTGCCGGAGACCAAATTTTCCAAATATCTTAAACAAGATTAAATTATCCTTCTTAAAATTTTGAATAAATACAAATACAATTGAATACATTGAAATACATTTGAAATACATTTCGTTTCATTACCATCGTACATTTTGTGCAAAATTAAGATCTGTTATTTGCGATAAACAGGAAAACACCAGAAATAGAAATTATTGATAACGAAATGTTACATTTTCGAATCTGATCTCAACTTCTGTGTAAAACGTAACTGTTTGTCCAATGTTACTTATAAAAAATTAACATGGCCCATCTTTTCCGTACGAATAACGTTAGTGTTAACTGTATCATGAAGTACGAACAAATGTTGCAGCTTGTTTTTGACAAAGGACATAGTAATCGATTGGACGACATATTACCATTTAAAAAGACATTAATTTTGATCATATCTCTAGCAATGACTTGTTTCCCCTTTGGTCTTTAATAGGCAGGATTTAAAAAAACTACATGGCCTGAAGTGAAATTCCGTTCACGATATGATTTAAAGTTATCAATTAGGTTTTTTTACACACAAAAACTGTTTTTCATCCTTTAATCTAACAAGGAATTTGCAATTTTGATTTGAAACGCCTATCGAATTAATTTCCTCCTGTAACATTTCGCAAATTTTTTACTGTTCATTATGAAATTCCGGTACATTCTTCTTGTTCCCAATAAGTCATTCATTTTGTCCTATGAGGATGTAAAATGGATAATGGGATTTTAATACGTTAGTAAATATTAATAAATTGGGGAAATTTAATACACGTTTTTTGCACTGTAATCAATATTTTAAATTATAGTTAGAATTGAGTTTTTCATTTAAAAATTTCGATATGTAAATTCCATGGCCAGTTTCTTATTCTTTAACTAATATTAAATTTATCTTAAAACACTAATTAGTTTATGAAGAAAACTGTAAAATTTCACCCTCGCTGCTTCATTATATCATGCATAGCTGACAAAGCTTATGATTTTTGTGTATTTCTTTTTCCGAATGTAAATCTTTGTCTTATTTAATCACAATTTCGTGTCATTGAATAAATCGAGTACTTCTATTTGGAAATAATGGTACTTGAAAATAGATTTTGTGCACCTGTGTATGATGCGGGGAAATTTATCTAATGCAGTATTTTCCAAAACTATATTTGTATATTATGCTTGTGGTGAATGTCCCTTGTTTCTGTCATTAACATTATTTACATGTTATAAAAAATAAAATTATTGTACTTTCTTTTTAAACTAAAATTCTTTTATGCTTCACTAAGTGCACCCTATAAAAGAAATGTCTGAGTGAACAAAGAAACGGCTGTTACACCCTTATAAAAGTTCGGTGAAATTTCATATCTCAGACTTTTTATCAGGTCAGCTGCTAGAATCCACAAAAAATACCACGAGACTGCTATCTGAACAATGTCCTTACCCCTAAGATTTGCCCTCCGTCTTTAGAAACTTTTTTTTTTCCATCTGCCTACACCTTCGAAAGGTGGATTTCTCTTTCTTTGGAAAGTTTTCTTTTTGTTCGAAGCCATAGTGATATTTTTATACTTTCTTCGCCAGACTTATTGTTGTGATGCTTAAAGAGAAGAAGAAAAGGAAAAAAAAAAATAGTAGAAAAACCCTAGTTTAGGCAGGGAATTTTTGCTTACATGTATAAAGGTAGTATAAATATTTTTGCTATTATGTGTTTATGGTTGTTTCTAAAAAATACATGAATGATAAGTTATTTGCTTACTATGAGTATTACTTTATTAGTTCTTAGAGACATATGTACAGGTTGATTAACCTTTAACTGATGTTACCGGTTTCTCAGACCGCGACTTTTTTCAATTTTTATAGTGTAACTTGCAATTTTCAGTTTAACTACAAACACTACGGAACTTTAGTACTATCACCAGAGACTTTTGAGTAGGTGAATTTTAATTATAACAGTCCTCTACAAAAAGTTTAGTACAAAAACACCATCCTATGAGTTAATTATGCCTTTTATTCATCTTTCGATGGAGCGGTCTCGCAGACCGCTTCACACTAGTTATGTGACAATTTCTGTGACATCAGTTAAAGGTTAAAAAAGATTGGACAAAATTTAAGAAGTGGTACAGCACAATACCAGTCCTTCGCGGGTCGGGTAATCTGAAAATTCTACTTAAAGTCAACCCGACAAAAAAAAATTCGTCAACCTAAACACAACCCAAATCCGCCATACTTCAACCCGAACCCTAAATTTTCAAACCGTAACTCAAAGTGAAAGAAATCTATTTCATATTTTAATACACTTATTGAAAAGTAGTCTATAATTGAAGAGCTGAGTGGATGAACATGTTATGCTACATTTTCTAATTTTTTTTTAATCTTTTGGATGAAAGCGTTTTGAGGTATCCTTATCACATGGTGAAGCTAAAATTCTAAGATTCTATTTAGTCTTGAAGATTTAAGAGATTATCCATTAATATTTAATATTTTAATATTTAATAATGTCAATAATATTAATAATTTTTAACACTTGAAAATTAAATATGAATAAGTTTTTCTGAGAGAGTTTTTAGTACCATACCTGTTAATATTTTAAACAAATGGTATCAAACAGAAAATAAATCATTAAAATTTAAGCAAACTTTCACCTCAAATTTTTTGAAATGCAATTTTTGTTACTTAACATGTTCTTCCACTTAGCTCTTCAATTATCTCTAATATCAATTATATTTTTTAAATATAAAAATGAGCACATATACACTCGTTAATATTCGAATATATAGTTCTTAAAGTATCCCCGACTTCGTTTGTCAACCCGACCCGAAAATATGAAAGTCCAACCCGAAATGTGTAACGTCAAACCCACTCGATACTCACCGAAAAAAAATTTGTGTCTGGCGGGCGAGTCTAACAAAAGAGGCAGGCTACCGCGGTGCATCCCACGTGTCTTCTTTTACAGACCGCTAGAGTAACGTGATGCTCTTTTCGCACACCTTCATTGGTGCATTCAAGCATCACGTGACTCCAGCGGTCTGTTAAAAAAGATACCTGGAATGCACCGCGGTAGCCTGTCTTTCTCGTTACCCTTGCTGGCGGGTCAAGTCGGGTAAAATCGGGTACGGACTTTAGTTACACACTACAATGTTTGTATCGGAAACATTTATTCTACCAATAAAAAACGGAATGTTTCAACCCCAAATTTTGATTAGACTTTAACAATAATTGACTTTTTAACGAAATTTCACCAGACTTTCCTTACTTTGTGTAAAATGTAAAGAAGTATCGGAAGTGGCGGTCATCCACATCCGAATGATTGAAACACATGCGATTTGAATTTTGCATGAATTCTAGAATTCTGTATTCACGACAGACTAACCTTAATCATACTAATAAAAGAAAAGTTTGACCGTGTGTGTTTGCGATGCCGGGCGAAATCTACCGTACATAGAAGTCTAAGAATTTAGAGGTGGATAGTCCAAGGCACTTGAGTCTGGATTTTTCATTTTTTGATAATTACCCCGAGATGTTAAACACAGCGCACATTTTTTACTACCCCTTCCCCTCTCCCTCTCAGTGGTGCAGAGAGGCAGTTTCTCCAAATTCTAAGTTCGGTTGGATATTTTCGTTTAAAAATAAATTCATTCAACGCTGATTTTAGTCTATTTATAAGGTTATTATCAAGCGCATCGGCAACAGCTTAAAGGAAGCATTATTGTTACTAGGCTACTTTCTAGATATAATCTAAACAAATGAACTTAAAAAAAGAATAGCTCTCAATATCTTGAAGAATTTTACATTTTTTTGCTTTGTTTTTGTTGTTAAACCTTTTACTTACTTACTTTTACTGCTTAATTTTTATTTTAGAAGTGTTTAATCATATGACAACGTTTTTGTTTAAGTGCCATAATTTAATAAATGATGTTCGATATGTTAATACTCATTAAACACAAATACATTTCCCAACATGCCAATAAAAGTACGTTTAAATATCTTTAAAAGTGACCTAATTCGAATGTTTAAGTTTTCGCATCTATAGCGTTTTAAAACTGTAACGTCTACGAATCTACAGATAATCCGTAGTGTCGTGGTTCGAATGGAATTAAAGTATACTCATGGTCCTTGGGTAAGTTTTGAATAAATTTCCAATTATTTTTAAATAAAATTGTTTTTCATCTTATTCAACGCTTAATTTTTTTTTTACTTTTTAAATTGAGGCTTTTTACCAACGACTATTATTAGCATCATTCGGTTCGAAAATCAAAAATTTTTAAGAAAGATCCTCAAAAGAAGTTCGTGCAATTTCATTAGTTATAGCAACGTAGTAATAATAGATTTCAATAAATATCATTTGTTTAAAATTCACCATATTTTTCCTACCTTATCCAAGAAATATTGTGCTTTCCTGAATAAATTTTTGGATCTTGTTCAAAGTATAACTATACACTTATGTGTTTGGATATGCATGGCGGAAGGTAATGATTAATTGGAAAGACAGCTGGAGAAATGTCATTTTGCATGCATGCCAGTCGTCCGGTAAATCAGTCTAATATTAAAATTAAGAACAGAAATGGTTTTAAGTAATTCTATTGTGTCTAGAACAGCATTACCCATCGTTTGTCCTTCCAGAACCCTTGAAATAACATGACTTATCTAAGAATGTTTTGGGATTTTTGTAAAGTTTTCCTTTTTTATTAACACTTTCCAACATCGTTGAAAATTTTACGAATTCGGTTTCTTCGTCCGCCTTACTGTCTCCATCTATCTGTTCGCACTCGAACTCGTGTAAACATACTTGCATTTCCATATAATCGATATGTTATTGAGGTTTATCATCGTATGTTCGATATTGAAACTGAAGTATGTAACATTTGTAGTTCATTTACAGTGACACTCAAAGTAATTCAGTTACAATTACTATTTCGTCTGTGGGGGGGGGGGGGGATCTTTTGTGGCGTATTTTAATGATACACAATTTCAAACAGATTGAAATTGACACATATCGATGAAGTGCACTACAAATATGCTAATTACAGAATAGGGTAAGCATAGCATTCATCGTACATTTACCGGGACTCGCACAAGAATTTAGATATAATATTGTCTATGAACAATAATTATTGGAAGCGAGTTTCCAGTTGAGATGCGAGTTTTTAAATAACTAATTTTTGCATATTACCTGCTAATTTCTATCATATACACAGCTGCACAAAACATATCGATTACGTTTACTGACTGAAATTGTTGAAGGGGAATTTTCAACTGGATTATACTTTTTCTAAGTGAATTAAATTTTAGCATATTACTGAGTATATATACAAATCTATAGGATATATACAGGGCTGCACAAAAGAGGATATTTTTCTCGACTATTCATGGCAATTGCTGAATTGGATTTTCAAATGTGTTGCGTTTTCCAAATTATTTTCTTGAACCATCCATCTTTCACCTCATGAAATCGTGAAGTTTTGTTATCGTATTCTGAATGTGTTGGAAAGTGTTTCATAATCTATGCTTGACACATGACTTTTCATTCTTGTTTATAAATTTCAAAATCATTAAGAAAAAGTCATTCCATTCTTAGATCTCTTTATATCATTTGAAGATGTTGATTAAAAGTTCCAGCGGTTCCTAAACTTTTATATGATCAGAGTATTAACACTTTCGGGACCATGTGTTAATAAGGTGTGTCCCACCGAAATAAAGCCACCGTGATTATGTGCTGTAACTGGACACGAAAAAAACCGATAAGAACGCAGAGTTGGGCCAAATACACCGAAAAACCCTTTTCGATACAAAATACAAAATACATTGGTTTTAGAGCCTAAAATACAAATTACAAAATACTTTCCAAAATTAAAAAAATCAAAATACAAAATACATGTATTTTCAAAATACATTTAAAATACAAAATACATTTCGAAATTTCAAAAATTTATTGATGCAGAGTGTTTTTTGGGGAGGTAATTTTGCAGTTTAAAGGAGGGGTGGGCATTATCATGCTCTACCTCTCAAGAGGGTGTCCCAACGGGCTAGTCCATGGGTTTTGAATGAGTCATTGAATTAAAGATACTTAAACATCCATAAGATATTGAATATCTTCATCATTTATATTATAAAACTATATTACATTATTATCGTAAAAGATATTTTCCTGATATTTTTTCAATTTTATTTAAAAGTCAAATATTAAACTATTTTAAACTCTGTGTACAATGAACATAAATTACGGTTTTCAAACTTTTAATGTGTAAATAACATCAATTAAAAATTAATAAACTTCTTTGATTATTAGTTATAAAACCATACAAAATAATGTTTTAATAACATTTTTGATTTTATTTTAAACAAATACATGCACAGTACATACCCACGTATACATAATGATGTGTCTTTGAAAGATGTATGTGCTTGTGATTAATTAAATTAATAACATATTTGTATATGCATATGGGTATTATATTAATCGGTTAAAATTTTCGTTTTCTATTGAAACTCCAAAAAGAATCTAAATACGGTTTTGGACTGAAAAACTTGCTCAGCTAATTTATATCTTCACTGCGTTAATTACCTTACGAACAATCTATATTATAAAGGAAAATACATGTCCGTGAATCTATAGTAGGTACAAAGCAAAAAGCATGTCCGTGAATAACTGTAATGTCATACCAATAGTGACAAAGATTATTTATTTTTTTTTTCTTGAAAATTTGTAACTTCTAAATATCGCATAAGTGCAATTTCTACACAGCGGAAAAGGAAAAAAAAGTACTTTCAAATTCGATTTCTCTAAAAATTGTATCTCAATTTACCCAGCTTTTATGGATTTTAAAAATAATTTTCAAGCTTGAATTTTTTTAAAACCATCTCACAAATATTCGTGCAATCCAATTACGGAAGATAAACCATTACACTTAAAATAACGATGCTATTTAGCATTTGTCTGTTTATGTGTAATATTCCATAACTAAATTGTCAAACGAAATTAAAATCTCAATAATACATAGATAATATACGAATTTAACAAATATGTAATTCAACTACGCGTTTAAATGCTGAAGTAATCAAAATAACAAAGTTTGCTTTAAATGATAAAAACCTTTTGCGATTACCTGCTGGTATGTAGTCTAATAAGAAAGTCTCAAAAACGCTGTTTCAGTGTAGTTGATTGGAAATCCGAGAAAATATACTGAATTAAAAAAAATTATTAGTTTTCAATAACAAATTATTTTCAGCTATGTTCTATACACTGCACACTGGGCATTTTTAACTGAGTGGGATCGCTGATCTGTATTATAAAACAAAAACTTGGCCATTAGTAACGCGGATGTCATATTGACGATAGCAACGATCTGAGTAATAACTCTCTTTTTAGCAAATCTATTAACTTCTAAACATCGCACAATTTGAAGTTTTATACCGTTGAATACAGAAAAAAATGTACTTTCAAGTACAATTTGTTTGAAAACTATCTTTCTTTACGGATTTGTCATTAAAAAAAAATCAAGCATGATTTTAAAAAACAATCTCTATCGTGTGCAGCCCGATTGCGGAAGGTATACCTGTATGCGCTTAAAACGATGTAAATAAATTCATAATTTGTCCTTGGCTAATATTCGATAATGATATTAAAAGTTCATCAAAAATAAATTAATAAATAAACACAAATTTAACCGATTATAAGTAGAATAAAAAAAAAATCTGCTATAATTATAGTAAATTCTATGACGATTTCTTTGGCTATTAAATCTTGGCATGTAGCTAATGCAAAGGTACCGTTTTTTATAAATATCAAAACTTTATTTAGATGTATAATTTATATTTTCCATGTAAAATTGCTTTTTTCTGTTTTTAGTGAAAAAAAAAAGTTAAACATACAAAAAGTATTAGAATTTTTAACTAAAAATGATTTTCATCCATGTTTTGTGCACAAAGCAGTATGTTCTCTAAGCCAGGAAGCCAGAATTATATGCAGAATTAGCATGTGTTAACAAAATTAAATAAATAAATAAATAAAAATAACTAGAAATCAGGAATTATCTGCTTTTCCATAATTAAGGGTCGCCCCCTACGAAAAAAAAATATATTTATATATAAATAGTACAAAAAATATTTCAATTTTAAAGCATAAGCTTTTATTTTATGTAAATAGACTTCATTCCTATCCGCTTAAGAATTCCACATTTACGATCCACTCTTAAACAGCTACTATAATTGCTATTTCGCAACTATTTTTCCTTTGCTTTCTACAGAAATGGAGTACTTCCGTTTCCAATATGAAGCAAATGGCTCTAAAAAGTACAAAAAATAAATGAATATTTCAAAAGTAAATTGAGATGCAGTTTTCACACAAATTGTATTTAAAAGAACATATTTTCCCAATACGACGGTATAAAAATTGAAAATGTGCGACGCTTAGAAATTAAAAAAATTGCAGAAGAGTATTTAACAGTGCAATGATACCGCTCTTTTGTTTTGCGGCTGGCTTATACAACGTAACGTTATTTTTTGGAGACGACACAAAATAAGCTGGGAGAAAGAAATAGCATATACTGGGGGCTAAAAAATAAAAATCAAGTGTCAAGATGTTTTGGAATGCAAAGTCACCGTGGAAATGCTGAAGTATAATAAAGCCAAGTCTGCATTTAAACATCCAATATCTAATATACTCAATGTAAATGCAGTTAATGAACACTTTCCTACTTTATAAATAAATTGAACTCCTTTTATATGATATCAAAGTTCAATCCCAATTAAATGAATATCAAAGGTACGATAAATCATATTAGAACCTCGACTGAATGAATACTAAGAAACTAGGAAAAATAATGTTAAAATCGATATATGATGGTATAAGACTAAAATCTTACCTCTAAATAGGGTTTGAAGTTTGTTTTATCACTCAAAAATTTAACCTATAATCGAACATCTTGTTTTATACTGCTGGTATTTTCCCTAAAAAAATTTTATTATCATCAACAGAACATTACAAATATTTCATGTCTAATAGCGCAGATTCTGTATTTATTATAATTAACCCTCTTGGTAAAATTTCATTGGGAGATTTAGCAGTTATTTCCATGAGCCTCTGCGGTCCGGTAACTAACAGCATTACATTTCTAATGTACTTTAAATAGGCAGCACCTGCGTACACAACCATTTTCAAACAATTTTTTTGTAATTCTCATTGAATGTTATGAATTATAAAAACAATTTTTGTGACTACTCAGCAAAAATGCTTCTGCAGAAATAAACATCCGATTCATTAATATGCTTATCATACGTCGTGCCAAATGTTAAACAATGTGATACATAAATTTCTAGAAACGAATTCGAAAACTATTCAAAACAGACAGGCATGTGTTTCCCTGCTGCAAATCTAGATCTGCGGTTAAGACAACACAGCTTGAAATCTGGAGGAATGTATTTTGAGTATTTTGAAAATACAAAATACTTTGAAAAAGCATTCCAAAATACATTGCCAAAATACATTTCTTTTGAAGGTTTAAAATACAAAATACAAATTACAAATGTATTTTGAAAATGTATTTCAAATACATGTATTTTCGATACTGCCCAACTCTGTAAGAACGAAACAAATATATTAAGAAAATATATATACAAATACATATTTACAAAGAGTAACTCACTCCCTGCCTTACCTGGGAAGAAAAAAACGAATTTGTAAAAAAAAGAGTGGGGAAAAGTGTCCCGCCGAAATAAAGCCACTACTGTTAATAGACAATATATTCTCCATGGTTATATATGATGTGGAATATACGATATGGCATACCATTTACTAATCCTTGGAAGACAGTAGCATTAATATTCTCCCACGCTTCAATGATGACGACCTTAAATTTTGCCACAGACTGAAACTGTCTGCTATTGGCATATACAGCACTAGTGAGGATACCTCACACATTTTCTTGGGGATTGAGATCAGGGAAAAAGGACAGGCCATTCCATGACATGCACCCGATTATCCAAAAAACATTCCCAGGAGGATTTTTGAACGTGAATGGAGGTCCTGTCCTACTGGAAAATCCAACTTAGTCCAGAAATTCTCTTTGCAAATGGCAGTAAATGGTTTTCTCGCATTTCTTGGTAATCAGTAGCCTTCATGCGGCCTGAGAGAAAAGCCAGGTTATGTTTACCTCCATAGCCGAAGCCTCCTCACACCATTGAGCCTCCACCTTGCTGTCTTTTGGAGAAAATTTTCTTTCCTGATGTCATACGAATAGAAAGCAAGGCCATCTGGCCCATCCAAATTAATTTTTTTCTCATTTGAGACTATAACACGATGTCATTGGTCCTTCCAGATTCGAAGATATTTGGCCTAATCGACTCTCCTTTGCATGTGGATAACTTTCAACATGGGCGGCTGTTTTCTTTTCTTGTGTCACAAGATGTCGATACGTTTTTCAATTCGTTTCAGGGTTGATTTTGTCAGAGGGATGTTATCCTCTTTTGCGAACTGTTTTAGGGAAATACCACATCGTGAAAGACGACGCAAAACTTCTCTTTCCTGTCTGGAAGTCACTTTTTCTGAATGTACACCTTTTTTATACCCGTACGTATTGCCCTTATTTACAAAATTGTTTGTTACGGTTTTAGATCGTTTGATTTGTTTAGATATTTGGTCTATGTGAAAGACCTTTTTCCTTAACAGCTGTTATTTGTCCTTTCTCGAACTTTGATAGGTAGGTTTTCTTTCCCATTGCAATACTGCAGGAGAAATAGAAAATACAGCCTTCTAAAGTCTGCACAAACTTCGACTGGCTCAGAACAAGTATTTGACGACATCATAAACGTGTTGAACTGCAGCAGCTGGAATGTCGGTAGTTACCAATAAATACTAATATTGGCAGTGGCTTTATTTCGGCGGGACACTTTTCCCCCTCTTTTTTTACACATTCATCTTTTTCTCCTGCCCAGGTGGGGCAGGGGAATGAGTTACTCCTTGTAAATATGTATTTGTATATGGACTTTCTTAATATATTTGTTTCGTTCTTATTTGTTTGTTTCGTGTCCAGTTACGGCACAAAATTAGGGTGGCTTTATTTCGTTGGGACACACCTTATATGCATCTTCAAAAGTTGCATTACAGCACTTGTTTTTGATACTGGTAAAACAGAAAAGTGATATCCGTTTTATTTATTTAAAGTATTTTTGTAATTAATAAAAGAAACTGTTTAAATAAAAATGGTGCCAACGGAATAAAGTTCGTGTAAGAGATGCTGCTCCCGAACTGGTTAAAGAGAATTTAGCATGGAACCTCTAGTGACTAGAGCCGAAACGGGCTTGGACTGGATTTTTATGCCGGGCTAGGGCTCAAAATGAAAATTGCATTTATTAACAAATTGTGAAAAAGGATAATAAAGACTTGAAAGATGCAACCATAAACAAGAATGAAGTTTCTTAGTGTTTTGCAATCCGCTAAAAATCACATTTAAAGAGAATTTGTTATTGGGTGGGATATAAAGAGAAATATTATTCCCGATTCTGAAGCCTTGTCTGTCAGTGTTAGTAACACGAGGTTGTGCGATCCCCCTTATATCTGTCCTCTCCTTCTGTTATAAGAATTTTTCAGAATGACTGGGAAACAGAACCAACGTGTTTCTGCCAGAATGGTACTATATTTTAAAAGAATAAAAATTGTGACTTTTGAATATTTCTGCCAGAGATTGGGGAATAAATAGCAAATTTGCTATCTTAAACTATTTTCAGAGACATGAAAATCACGGAACATCCTCATGGAAAAGTATTTAGGATTAAAGCTTATTTCTGTGTACGAAGATATCTTTAAATGAGACAATTAATCTTAAAGCAATTTTAAAATGTTAACAATTTCCTACTGTATACTGTATGTGGTCTCGGGTGCTCCGTTGTCTCAAATCTGCTGGCGCCCCGAAAAAAAGAATCCGAATTCATTTCTACTACTGACCTTAATTGTTTAAGGGCACGCTGGTGTTTTAATTTTTATAATAGAGGTTTGAAATTTTGTGCTAATATACATTTCACTATAACTATAAGTATGTAGAACACCTTAAAAGAAACTTCCAATCTTATTATAATTTTAATATCTTTTAAAAAAATAGTTTAAAACGAAATTTTTAAATGCTCCTTGCGTCTTAATTTTTTAGATATTTCCTCGATTTTAGATTTTAATCGCGTAAAACTTTATTAGATTCAAATCTGTGTATATTTTTTTTTAATCACTTAAATAATTAATTTTTTAGAGATTTTTCTGAATTCCATATGCGATTTTCATCAAAATACTGCATTATTAGATAAAAATCAAATTTAATTGTCAATGAACTCTAATTTTAAAATGTATACGCAGTTTCTTTTTAAGCAATATCAGGATTCTTCTTTATCAGTTTCATGAATTTGATCAAAAATTAAGTAGCAAGGAAGCAGCTCAAAAAATTTTTAAAAAGCTGAAACATCACTATTGAGAAAAAAAACAGATGTAAAGTATATTAAAAAACCAAAAAATTGTTTGTGAACAAAATTAAAACACTTGTAACGTTGCGTAAAATAGTAATTGCATCTGCATGCTGTTTTCCACGAATGATGTAGTACAAATTGGAGAATAATAATGCACACAAAAAGAAATGTCGATTTTGGGGGCGATTTTTGCTCAAATAAGTAAGTCTGCGATCCCCTTAAAACAGTTTTTCTATATGGAGTGTCATTTAAATAAATTGATTCATTAAATTTCTTGATAGTGTTAATACGGCCAGTGCCTAATTTATGTAGGGCATTGCATTCGGGGCACAGGCCCAGGGCCCCCAAATGCTACAGTTTTACAATTATTGTCCAAAGTCTGATGTAGTTTTAACTATTAAAAAACAAAATGATAATGTGAAAAAATATGTTTATCGTCTTTTTTATTGAAAAATAACTTTTTAACATACTCAGCTGCAAGCCAGTGTGAATCATCAAGAATTCTATTCAAACATAGACATTTCTTGCAGTGTAGTGGCTGTAGCTTTGAACGTATTTCGGTGAATGAACTCTGTTTTTATTTTTTCATTGAATGGTTGTATTTGAAAGGGAAAGTTATTCGGTAATATTTTAAATAATTATAGCTTAGTACTGCGGAAAAATTATTAGTTGTTGCATACTTTATCATTCCAGATATATGAACTTGCATAGAAAAAGATAATCAGCACCACACAATTCATTATAAAACACCCATTCAACTAAAATTTCATGATTATGAAATGATTATTTAAAAGAAAATTAATGTTTATAAAATTTAATTTTTTTAACGGATATTTAAAAGAAACTATTACAGTCAGTATTAGTTATAATAAGTACCGCTTACAGTAATATTTTTTTGCTCGAGGCTCCTGCAAGTATCTATTAAAAGGGCCCCCATAAGCATCTGTGCCCAGGGCCCCGAAATTTATAAATCGGTCCCTGAATACGGCCGTAAAGGTTATAAATGTGGTCTCATTTGTAATGAAATTTTGTACCCATTTCATTTTGATTTTGTTTGTGCTCGCAAATATTTATTTCAATTTGATCTTATTTAGGCTTAGTTAAATGTATTACTTCTATGGTAATTGTAAGTTTTTAGATTTGCTTGTAGATTAGATCTCGAATAAGAGTTCTATATTAAAATAACGTAGGGAAGACCGGGGGAATGGTGACAGCTTAAGGGAATTAAACATTTTTTTGAGGTGAAAAAATTTAATTTTTCGATAGTAAAAATTCTAAAGCTGAATCATGATCTTTAGTATCTGTATAAATTTAACCGTAATCATAACTGTAAAGTAAGCACACATAAGAAAATTTCTTTCACCCTCTGTACAGTGGCGGGATTACCCAGGATACTGGGGTAATAACGCCACTCTTTAATGACCTAGTGGATACATAAAATGGATACTAGGAAACACATAACCTACTGAAAATATTTAGAAAGCAATGTAAATTAGCAGAATAATGAATAATTACAATATTCCTTAAGCTAGATTTTTTAATGTGCTAAGCTTACAATTTACCTCAAATTGCAAAAGTCACTCTTTGCCATGGTTGTGGCATTACCTCGAGAGGACAATATAGCGGAAATCCCCCAGCAAAGCTGAAAGAAGAACCGAACTTGTTCAACAAATTGCATCAAAATGTCGGCGAATGCGTGTAGATTACGCGTAATATTATATTAAGTACCTAATGTTACAATAAAAAGCGTTTAGCTCTACTCATTTGAAATTACAAAATAAGAAGCAACTAGATGAAAACTAAATTTTTCACTATAACAAACGAACGATGTATAACAAAATCACTCTCTCTTTAGGCACTGTTTCTGGTGTTGGCCGCTATAGATCAGGCGCATTCACCATCTCAAACTGCCGTTTGTTTTTAAACTAGGCGAGGTGGCGGCATAACCCCGAGTGGCACCGTTTACCTGGTATCCCCTACTTAACATAAGTCTGTTAAAATTTTATGATTGGAAAATGAAATATCTAAATTTTGATTTTTTGATATATCCTTGTTTTTGAAATAGATAAAAGTTAATTTATTTACATTGTTCTTTAAAAATTCTTTAAAGTATTTCTTTCAGTATAGTTTGCTGGGACATGTGGGAATTTTAAGGGTATTCAAAATTATTTTCTAATTTCATTAAAGTTACTAAAAAATGTAGAAAAAATCGAAATATACTTCTGTGTAGGAATCGGCCGTAATTTTATAAAGTTGTGAATTTTTAGTTATTGAAGTTTTTGCTTTCTTGTGTTACGTAAATAAATTTTTGGTCATACTGATATGTAAAAACAAACCATTGTTCAATCAAAAATCATCAATAACAAATGTATTTTGTAAATGCTGTTATTTCGCAAACTAATTGGAAACTGATAAGAAAACTAGATTTGATGAACTACTTTTGAAAAAACTTCAGTTAAACAATAACAGAATAAAAAATAAACTTTTAGGAGAAAAAATGGAAAGAATGTCCTAAATACTAAAAATATACAGAAAAAAAGATCAATTCTAAATTCTTTTCATTTATAGAAAACTGAGCCTATTTTGTTAAATAATCTGGACCACTTCCAATATTGACACATGGGAGGTTACCATAGCAACTCCATGAACAACCAATCAAACGAAGTGGTAGTATAATGAATAGCTTTTGTTGGAAGAAAAGAAATTTGCTAGCACTACTGTTTGCAGAAGAGCCAAAACAATTTAGAAAACGATCGTCGGCGGTTATTTTTTCTGACGCGAGGACGTATTTATTTGTAGGATTTCCACCATGAATTCCCGTGCTTAGTTCGAATATTTTTAGTGATATTTATTAAACAAAAATATCAATGAAATACTTTCATATAATCAGAATAGCAGACTACTCAAAACTTGATCTACTTAATATGTTTTTAATATTTAAAGGGGGGATCAGGAGCTAACGCTTTTTATTAACACTTTCCAACATGGTTTGTGTTTATGAATTCAGTTTGTCTGTCCGCCAGTGCTTTAACTTGCGTAAATATGGTCAGATTGCCATGAAATGGTTGTATGTTATTTGTATTTCGGTGGCATGTTTGGTATTTAAAATCAAGTGTGTAGCATTAACGATTCATTTACAGGGACTCTCAAAAGAATTCCATTACATTACGGGTATGGGGTGAAAATCGTTTGCGGTGTATTTTATTATACTATTTTAACCCTTAAATGCCTGATTTTTCAAAAATCATTGTAATGTTTTTCGGCTTTCATTTTTTAAATAAATCATGGGAAAAATACGTAAAAAAATCATTTTGTTTTAAGTATGGTTTACGGCTAAAAAACTGTTTACTAATCGGCAATACTGGTCTTTAACTGAAAAAATAATTTTACTTGATAAAATTGTATAATGTTAAACACACAAGAATTTTAGAAACTATAATAAGAAATAAATTTTACTTGCTCACTGCAGAACAAAATAGGGTATTTCGCAAGCTTCCAAACTAAACAAAAAGAACATGTAGCAACAATTGAAAAAAGAAATATATCTTTACTCTTAAACAGCACAAGTGTTGCCATCTACATGTTGAAAATAGATTTAATAATATTTTCAGAATGTATTTTATTGGCAACATTAGGCATTATAGCTTCAGTATTATTCTAATAGCATTTTAGACCCTAAATTGGGTATGTTGCCGAAAAGCAACACCCGGCATTTAAGGGTTAAATATATTGAAATTTGTATATATCACTGTGTACTACAAAACGCTTACTGTAGAATCTGGTGTGCATATGATTTATCGTCCATTTACAGGTACACACTAAAGTTTTGGGGATAACTGACCCTATCAAAGAGGCCCAAAATCATCACTAACAGCTGCTGAATAAATAAGTTTAAAAAGAAAAAGGCCTAAGAATTATCTATTGACTATTCTTTTGCTGCAGGGCACGAGGTCTGCTATGCAAATTACACCACAACTATGCAAATTTACACAGCTTTTGAGAAAATATATATTTAAAACAAAGCTCTTAAAAGCAACTTTTCCCCCCCTTTCTCTCACGGAAACCGTATTTTAAGTACGCAGAATTTGGATTTTACAAGTTCACGCAAAAATATAATCAGGGGTGTACTACGTTCCTTGTTTCAGTGCGTATTATTTTTGCGTGAGTTGTTCTACTTAACATTTTTCAACTTAGCCTTTTTTTTCCCGTCTTGTTAAAAAGTATGAATAATACATAAAAGTTTGAAAAAGTTGATCGTGAATCATAAAAGTTGATTACAAATTAAAGTTAATTGAACAGGTAATACATTATTTGTTATAAATAAGATTTGTGTCAGTATGTCTGACTGTTGTTTGTTTATTTGTTTTAAAAGAGAACGTTTTAGAACAATTATATGGTTGAATAATTAGAAAATTATTCAAAATTCCATTTTTGCAGAATGTAAAAAGTTATGTATCTATATTATAACGGACAAACGTGTCTTTGCGTAACACTGACGTCATTTTGACGGTGGCAACAGCAGACGATTCAATTTTGCTTTTGCTGTATTTTTTTTTCTTCTAAATGTCGCATTTTCAATTTTTGCACGCCGTTGAATGGGGAAAAAAATGCTCTTAGAAATGCAATTTTTGCCAAAATTGCATTGTAATTTATTTGGAAACTTTATCGCAATTTATTCCTTTTTTATGGTTTTAAAAATAATTTTCAAGCATGATTTTTTAAAATCGTTCTATTACCTGCAGACGACTATCACCCGTCAGACCAATGTCAGACGGGCGTCTTTTTTGCTGCTTTTTTGTTAAATATTACCCATTCACAATGCTATAGCATTGTGAATGGATAATACCGGCTGCTGTCTCATAAGGAAATTAAAACTTCATCAATAAAATAATACAACATAAACAAAATTTAACAAACAATCGTTTAAACAACTGAAATGTTCAAAATTAAAATGGACTGGTGTAAGTCAAGAAATCTTTGGTAGTTTCTTCGGCTATTAACTCACACGAAAGTATTGCTTTTAATAAATTTCAAAATTTTATTTCAATGCAAAATTAATATTTTTAAAACAAAAAGCTAAAACAAAAAGTTAGCGAGCAATCTAAAAATTATATAATATAAAAAATAGTTCCCTTACATTCTGCAATCCGGGAGGCCTGGGTTGGATCCGCTAGTTAGTTATTCATAATTGTCATACAGTCAGGTCACGGTAATTGGATACAATATTAAAAGTCCGAAAAAAAAAATCAGTCCAGTCCTGAAGATTTTGACCGTACAGGCCTATTTCTGGCACCCCTGCAAAATTAACAATTGGACTTCTACTTCAAAAGCATCTATCGCCACCCCCTTAAAAAAAGGGGGGGGGTGCATTACGCTTATGCCAATTATTTTTTGGAGTCTGTCTTAATTTTTAAAAGCATTTATTCTAGTGCAAATTTCGCGTAATATAAATTTTGAATAGGGGGAAAAAACAGAAAATTTAATATATAAAATTTAGGTGAGTAATTTTCGTAATAATCAAAGATTTCAGATATAGCATTACCACGTGAGAAATTTGCGCATGCATATTTGGTGAACACGGGCGCACAAGGAAATTTTTCAAATTAACCCTTACCCTCTTTTGCAAATTGTCTGGTCAAATTAGTTATTTACAATGAATACAACATTTTCTTGAATCGACTGCATTTGGCTCTACAATGTTAAAAAATATGTGCTAGTTTGAACCAAATGTTGGTACTGCAATAGCCCCAACCATAAGATGGTGAAATCTTGTTCCAGCATTTGGAACTGAGTGTTCAACAGGAGCTCCAAATGTTGGAACAAAGTTTCACCATCTTACGGTTGCAACTACTGACCACCAAAAGTTGGTTCAAACCAGCTCAAAATTTTTAACACTATTATGCTAAAAATGTCTTCGGTGTTGATATATAACACTGCTGATGAAGCATCTATTCTGATTGACGATCAGAGTTAGGCAGAAACTGTGTTGCAAATCTGACTAATGTTGTCTTAAATCCATCCCCCAAAATGAGGGAAGGGGGGGGGGGGGGACAGAAGGAAGGCTAAACTTGCTGAGGTTGATATTTTAATCATTAATGCTTCATTATACAGACATATACAACTAAAATGAATTTTCACTTCCCTTCTGAACTAAAGTAAAACAATACTGTAAGCAAATGCAGACAATGCGAACGATTAAGTGCATCTAAAGAGTTTGTATTTATTATTATTATTATTATTTATTAACATACCCTTTACTCCAAAGAAATATTCTGAACCACTGTTCCACTTTTATTATATTATAAACATAACCTTTTTTTTTTCTGAAAGAAACTTAAAAAAATTTTTAAATATACTTTTTATACACCATTTTTATTCATTCAATTGAAAAATTACGAACTTCCTTCTTGCTTAGCTGTTATTCACCACTCCTTCGAAAATAAAATGAACTCTGAAATGTAATTTTAAGAGAATGCTCTTCTTATGAGCACTGACACTAAAGTAATGGGGGAGACATAACTTGGTTACCGCACTATAATGAGAAATGACAGTATTGCGGGAAGAAGTCCCAGATGACAACTTTATATATAGCGTTTGATATAACATTTTCAGATTGTTGCGAAGTTTCCTTTTTCTAGATGCGGTTATTGAGTTTCATTATGGCAATAAATATTATATTATTTTATAAGTTTTCTTGAATTACTTTTCATTTTTTATTTGAGGCTATCCTCAAATGTAATAAAAAGTTCATGTATTCTTATTTAGTTTCTCAGTAATAGATCGATATTTTTCTGTTCCATGTTTCTTTCTTCCGAATAATGCATTTGTCAGAAAAATTTCGTAAATCTTTAAACAGATTTTCAGGACATGATGAAAACTGGCATCACTAAATATTCGATTAACAAAGGTTTTCCACGTGTGTAGGAAAATAAATTACTTGACTCTTTAGAGCATGAATTATTAGAGCAAGAACATCTGAAAGTTTCACGTATGAAAATGATTTTTGAATTGCAACAGGAAAAGCCGTGTTAAAGTTGGACAGAATGAAATTATCGCAATACCCGCTAAGAGGTTTCTGTGAACAACTAACTGGTTTCAATCGAATTTTAACCCCTTTAAATGTATTTGTGGAATATTTTGCAACCTTCTCTCGCGGGCCTCTCTTAGCCAGGCGGGCGCCGCGAAGGATCACGTGACGTTTGAGAGAATTGATATTAAAAAACATTTTTTCTTTCTTGTTCCTTTTTAGTTGGTTTTGTGAATGTAAAATATGAACGCAGTAAGTAGACTGCATTTTTTCTCTTGGTCTTCTAAAATTAGAAGAAATGTTGTTTTAATTTTAAAAGGAAAATTTATCTCGAGCATAAAATCATGCTATTGTTCTTTATGGCTTCTTAATAGAAGAAAATAGTTGCTGGAAATTTAATTGTATTTAGAATCATGACTTCTAGAAGGAGCAAAGCAACTAAATATGTTTCATCTGTAAATATGTATATAATATACATTATGTATATATTCGAACTGTAAATAATAATCTACAAAAGTAAAAACTTTTATTTGTGAAATATGATGACTTTAATATGATTTAAATGGAATCTTGACTTCTTATAATAATGCTCTCCCTATAACAATTTCGTGAACTGTGATTTAATTGTGGAATAACTTGAAATTCTTCAAGTTTTTGGTGCCGAAACCCGGGAAAAAAGGTAAGAAATACCTTTATTATTCTGCATGACTGTTGATTTTTTGAAAATATACATTTTTCATGATCATTTATTTTGAACATTGAATTTAAATTTAAACATGGATAAGCCTGATAAGTTAAAAAGTAAAAGAGCTACTGTTCGTGCAGCCATTACGAAATTAATCACAAAATGTGATACATTATTATCTGTTGATATTGATAAAACTGATTGCGACTCATTAATGGAATCATTAGAGCTCGTAAATGAAAAGGAAGCTCAACTAAAGGAATTAGATTCCGAAATGGATGAGCTAATTCAGGAAAAAACTGAATATGAAAAAGAACTAAAATCGGTAGAAGAATATTCTGAAAAAATATCCAGTTTGAAATTTAAAATTAAGATGAGGCTTAAAAAATGTAAAATCGAAACTGAACCAAAAGTTGTACTAGAATCAAGTAACGGTTCAAAAATCGGAAGTAAACCAGTTTCGGCAGTGAAGCTTCCTAAACTTAATATAGAAAAATTTTCTGGTGATGCAAGCCAGTTCTTAGAATTTTTTAATTTATTTACTAGTGCGATAGATTCAAACGAATCGTTATCAAAAATTGAAAAATTCCAATATCTCAAATCCTTGTTGTCTGGTCCTGCATATAATATTGTATCTGGTTTTGAACTGACAGATCAAAATTATTCTACTTGTTTAAAATTGTTAGAAGAGAGGTATGGTAAGCGGGAAAATATCATAAACTGTTACATGAATAAAATTCTAAATCTTGAACCAGTGAAATCCTCTAACAATGTTATTTCTTTAAGGAAGCTGTACGATAATATTGAAACTAGTATGAGAAATCTTGATGCGTTAGGAGTAACATCAGGCTCTTACGGCCATTTATTACTACCAATTTTATTAAGGTTATTACCAGAAAATTTGATACTAGATTTCCATCGAAAACGTGACCCCGATAAGGACTGTGAAGTCACCGATTTAATAAATTTTATTAAAACGGAATTAAGATGTCGTGAAGCTACTAATTTAGTAAACAATTCCCAAACCAAGACTTATGAAAATTCTAAAACTAAATATGAAAATCCTTCAAGTAAATATCAAAATTTTCCGCAAAAGAAAAATATACCTTCAGCTGCTGCTTTAAATACATCTACAAAACAGTTTTGCATATTTTGTAAGTCTTCTGATCATGTAGGACTAAATTGTTCAGAATTCACTGATGAACAGAAACGATATAAATTAAAGAAAGAAGGTCGCTGTTACAAATGCTTTTACAAGTCCCATTTATCAATTAATTGTAGAACAAAAATTAACCCTTGTTCCAAATGTGGTAACACTACCCATAGTACTTTGTTTTGTTTTAAAGAAACAGCAAAAGAAAATCCTGAAAAAGAAATGAAAGGTGCAATTGTATCTATGATGTCGGAACAAAAATATAAACAAAATAAAGCAACATTATTGCAGACTTGTACAGTTTCTGTGTCTGCTGGTAAGGAATGCTTGTTGGCTCGCGTTTTATGTGATAGTGGTTCAGAAAAATGCTTCGTGAAGAGATCGCTAGTACAAAAATTAAAATTGAAGCCATTGCGAAGAGAAAATTTATTAGTTTATCCTTTTGGGCGGAGACGCCCTTATGAATCTTGTTATGAAGTAGTTGCTCTAGAATTATCCAGTGTTGTGCAACCTATTAACTCGATAAATATCGAAGCTCTTGTGGTTGATAATATAACTGGGGCTTCTGTGAAAACACTAGAACCAGAACTTCTAGACATAATGAGAACAAGAGGCTTTAAGCCTGCTGATACAGGTCTTGAACAGGAAATAAATATTTTGCTAGGGTCTGACTTTTTGTGGAAAATATTAAAGGGAATCGAGGGAAAATTGACAAAAGAATTATACGTTGCAGAAACTATTTTCGGTCATACGGTGCAAGGGCAAATAGAGTCTAATAAAAAAGAAGTAGCTTGTTTGCGTGTTTCAGTTGAAAATATAAATACCAAACTGAAAGCATTTTGGGATCTTGAATCAATTGGCATTGCTGAAAGCAATGAAAAGAACATTACCGATCATGAGGTAATAAAAGAATTTAAAGAAAATCTAAAATTCGTAAATGGGCGTTATGAAGCAAAATTATTGTGGAAAGATTCTCGTGAATTGCTTAGAAATAATCTTGAAGTAGCAAAGAAGCGGTTTTCTAGTTTAGAAAATAAATTCTTGAAAAACGATTCTCTATTTAAAGAATATAACTCCATTTTGCTAGAGCAGTTTAATGAGGGTGTAATAGAATTGTGCACCGAGAAACATTCTAATAATTCCTATTACATGCCACACAGACCTGTTATCCGTGACGATAAAACTACAACAAAAATGCGCATATTCTATTATGCTTCTTCCAAATATGGTGATTCTCTATCATTAAACGAATGTTTGTATCATGTCCCTAGCTTGAATTCTAATGTTTTAGATGATGAAAATATTCCTGTTTCGAGTTTCGAACCCCCAAATACTTCCTTGAAAATTTTAGGATTGATCTGGAACAATACAGAAGATAAATTTGGACTAGAATTACGACCCTTGTTAGAAAAATTAAATAATGATTCTTCTACTAAACGCAATGTTTTGAAAATTGCAACTATGTTCTTTGATTCAGCCGGATTTATTGCTCCTTTTGTTTCTGGTGAACTAGAAAATGATTGGCAAAATTGGCTTTCAGAAATCCCTGATCTCGCTCACTTGAAAATTCCCTGGCAGTATTTTAGCAACCTGATCATTGAAAAGGAGCATCTCCAGTTGCATATTTTTCCTGATGCTAACCCTAATGTGTATGTTCCTGAATTTCTTTCCTTGCCTGAAGATCAGTGGTCTAGCGTTAAAATTGTCGCAACACAATTACCTGATGTTTCTAAAGAGAAGTCTCGAAAATCAGCAACCATTTCTTGTGTTGTTCAAACAAATAAATCTGATGAAATTCCCATTTTTAATCTTGAAAAGTATAGCTCCCTAAAGAAATTGTATCGAGTAACTGCATGGCTATTTAGATTTATTTCTAATAT
Organism: Maratus speciosus; assembly: GCA_963932465.1. Taxonomy (NCBI): domain Eukaryota; kingdom Metazoa; phylum Arthropoda; class Arachnida; order Araneae; family Salticidae; genus Maratus; species Maratus speciosus. The sequence goes on from OZ010788.1 coordinate 110,283,002, forward strand.
AAAATTGAAGGTAGAAAAAAGAGATTTTTCAGAATTATCAGCTGAGAAAATGTTACATGCTGAAAAGTTTTGGTTAAAGCTGGTGCAGGAAGAAAGTTTCCCTGAAGTTATAAAATCCATGAAATGTAACAAGAGTATCCCTAAAGAGTCGAATCTTCTTCAGTTAAATCGTATGTTGTCAGATGATGTTTTGCTGTTGGTACGAGGACGGTTACAAAAGTCTAACTCCTCATGTTATGAAAAACATCCCCTTGTGATTCCTGCAAAACATAAATTGACTGAATTAATCGTGAAAGATGCACATGAAAAAGTTTTTCATTCAGGAGTGCCCAGTACATTAGTATCAACTCGTGAAAAAATTTGGATTTTAAGATCCAGACAATGCATAAAATCAGTCCTAAACAAATGTGCAATCTCCAAGAACTTTAGTGTTCGCCCTGGTCAACTAGTTATAGCAACTCTAAAGCATATCTTGTGTTTACCTGCAACCAAGGAATCCTTAGTGAAACGCTTCCGTTTGCGCGAGACTCTTCTGAATCATTTTTGGAAGCGCTTGAAAAATGAGTATCTTCTCAACTTACAATCTGCTCACTACACGGACCAGAATAAAACTTCTGACTTTGAAATATATGATGTGATTCTTATGCATATGAACATGTATCAAGTACTTTCTGGAAGTTGAGTATTTGTGGGCAGAGATAAAAAAAAAAAAAAAAACCCTCTGAACTTTTTTATTACTTGACTGAAAAAAAAAAAACTTTGATATTATTAGAGACTCAAAAACTCTCATTGACATTTGACTTTTAGAAAAAATCTTGAATTGTTTCTGTTATTGACTTTAAACAACATTTTATTTTTTTTTCACTTAAAAAAAAAAAAAGAAAGTTTCTTGTTTGATAATATGTCTAATTTTTAGTTTAATTTTTTTTGTGAGGAATATTCTAGAATTTGTATAGATTTAAATTGTTCTTTCTATTTTTAGTAGCAGAAACATCTTGGCTAATTTTTTAAATTGTTTATTATTTTATTGAAGCCCAGTATGTAAGTATATATTTTGATTTTGTATTGTATTTATGTATAGTGTAACTGATAATTTTTTAGAATAATTTTTATTTCTACTTTAATTATTTGAATCCCCATTTTGATGAACCCTTGTTCATCGGGGGGGAGTTTGTGGAATATTTTGCAACCTTCTCTCGCGGGCCTCTCTTAGCCAGGCGGGCGCCGCGAAGGATCACGTGACGTTTGAGAGAATTGATATTAAAAAACATTTTTTCTTTCTTGTTCCTTTTTAGTTGGTTTTGTGAATGTAAAATATGAACGCAGTAAGTAGACTGCATTTTTTCTCTTGGTCTTCTAAAATTAGAAGAAATGTTGTTTTAATTTTAAAAGGAAAATTTATCTCGAGCATAAAATCATGCTATTGTTCTTTATGGCTTCTTAATAGAAGAAAATAGTTGCTGGAAATTTAATTGTATTTAGAATCATGACTTCTAGAAGGAGCAAAGCAACTAAATATGTTTCATCTGTAAATATGTATATAATATACATTATGTATATATTCGAACTGTAAATAATAATCTACAAAAGTAAAAACTTTTATTTGTGAAATATGATGACTTTAATATGATTTAAATGGAATCTTGACTTCTTATAATAATGCTCTCCCTATAACAATTTCGTGAACTGTGATTTAATTGTGGAATAACTTGAAATTCTTCAGTATTAAAAACCTAAAATACGCCTTAAAACTTAAGCATGCTTATTTTCACGCTTTATTCAATTGGTAATAGTAATTTTAAGTAACCTTTTTGAGTAATAAGCATTTTTCTTTCTAATCCTCGGTGAATGGAAATTCAGCATTTTTCACATTGGTAAATTGGCAGTTTTTAAAGAAGGTGGGGGATAAAGAGGGTCATTATCCATTATAAATTTAATTTTTTTAATAGAAAAATAAACCACGTGGAATGAGTCTCATCAATGAAACAATTTAGCCCTATCATACTGTCTCTTTTTAACAAGGTTCAACTAGGCGAGGAGTCCTACACATGGGCTAAAGCTATACTAGCCCCACCCAACTCTTTCTAACAATCTTGAACTAGCCACATTCATGCCTCTCTTTTTACTTTTTATAACGCCAGATCAATTCTCCAAAGTAAGTCTCAGTATTTTTATTTTCATGCCTTGAATCAAATCCTAGCTATATTTCTGGTTTATTATCCTATATATATATGCATATAATACTAAAAATTTAATTTCCGCGATTAAAAGTATAAAAATAGTTCATTTTACTTAAATTCATTTCTATTTTAAATGCGTACAATATTTTATTTCTTTCAAAATCTATTAAAAAAAAATAATAATTACACGTATTTTGTCTTTTTTATTTATTTTTTTTTCGATCTTAAATGCCGATATGAATTCTGGTAATTATCTGTTCTGCCACTCTCATTTTTCCCCCTTTTATAAAAAATTTATTTTAAAAGCTGGATTCGCGCGTTTTTGTGAAAAAGCCGCTTTGCTTCAATTTTCTTCAGCGCTTAAAAATACATATTCCGCTTGTTCGCTATTCGCATTGGCCAGTCAAGTTACTCTGCCATCGGGTACTTATTGACCAAGCAAAAATCAGGAGCTCAGATTTTGTGTGTCAGGAGTTGTTTTCAAAACGCACGACTGTCAGTAGGAGGCGATACACTCAAAATAATAGAGAGGAGCTTATTTAACATAATTTAAAATGTAGTTTATGATAAACAGCTACTAAAAGCTTAAGCCGTGAAAAGCCGTAATATTCTTTTTTCGCTGTGGCTAATTGCTTTAACCCTTTATGGTATGCTATTGATTTAATAAAGATGTTTTTCATAATGGATAACTCTACTCCTCAATTATAGGGAAACATTCTTTTGGAACCTTATGCCAAGTAAATAATGATGGCTGCAAATTTGCTATATTAATGTGACGGCTGCGAACGTTACACTAGTATCGACGGCTGCAAATTGTATATACTAATAAATTAGTATAAGTGGTGCTTGTCAGAACTCTTAAATTATGTAATTGTGTAATCGTTTTCAGTACAATCTTTATGATGGATCGAGAGAAAAATTTAGTGTTATTGCTCAATGCTTCTCGTCATCGTTACAAAATATTGTATACAAAATATTGTAACTTATATATCATTGTAAACAAAATTAAGCATCAAAGTTTTTGCCACATTTAAATTCTCTATGCTCACGGGGGCTCTATTAACTTTATCTTTGAAATTTAGTGTACAAACGTTTTCTTGCGCACCACTGAATAAGAGAGAAGTCCAGCCTTATGCTTGAATGTATAACCGAATGTTATATAAACCAGTCTAGAGCTACCTTGAAAGTCTGAATTGAATGCGCATAATAAATCTAACAGTTTTACCAAAAAATATTTTTAAGTGGTGTTTATAATCGCAAGTAAATAAGATTAGCTTTTATGCATATTCATCGTTAATTGCTTTCTTCAAAGCGCATTTTTATGTAAAATTGTTAACAGGAAAAATTTACACTTAACAAATCTCGGATATCGTGAAACCAATTTCAGTTAATGAGCTGCACAAATTAGCATACGCAAATATTTACTTTTCCAATTTCCATTAGAATGTTTCCTGGATATATGAGCATGGGTAGAAATACTTTTCAAAATGCACAGTGTTTACAAATTATTGGTGTTTCTCAGATATTTAATCTAATATTGGAAGAAAAATAAACGAAATTTCCACGTAAAGTTTGACCTTGCATTATATAATTGTTCTTTATACTCCATTTTATTTTTTTCTCGCCTCTAGTATAACGCCTAAAACATCTGACGCTTGTGTATCAAATACTTCTGTTGATATGCTTCTGTCTTGTGAATGAATGTAAATAAGTGTTATAAAACAAAGTGAAATAAAAGAAAGTTATCTCCAGTTTCGTGGGAATAGAGGAAGTTTGTAAACACGCAATTCGGTGCTTCCTGACTGAAATCCATTAAATTAAATATTCATATTTTTTGAAAGCAGACTAAGATGTGATACAGATCTATAGTCGTTTATGACGTAAATTTATAGAAACGATATCATTTCTCACTTATTTTTTAAAAAATAAAGTTAATTGCGATGCATATAGTACGATATGTTTCAATTCGATGGGATGGATTTTGTACTTCATTCGTCATCATAGCTGCCAAACTTCTTTTTCCCTCCCAAGTCAAACATTCATGCTACCATAAAATTATTTAATGTAACTTGTTTTACTTGTGTTACTTATTTCATTTCTTAAGAAAAATATGTTTCAAAGTGTCTTTTTTAACACTTTCCAACAAGGCTGAAAAGTGTTTATGCATTCGGTTTGTCTAGCCGTCTTTCCACGCTGTAACTCCCGTAAATATACTCGGATTCTCATGCAATTGATAAACGTTATTTAGGATCACCAAAGCATGTTTGGTATTGTATGTGAAGTATGTAGGAGTAATAGTTCATTTACAGGAGCTCTCAAAAGAATTCCATTACATTATGGTACATGGAGAAAAAACGTTTGCAGAGTATTTTAATGAGATTGCGTTATTTCAAATGTATTGAAACTGATTATAAATCACTGAATTTCACTACAAGATGATTGCGATAGAATAGGGCATTTATAGCATTTGTAGTTCATTTACAGGGGGACACAAAAGAAATCGGTTACAGTACTGTCTTTGGGTAATAATTGCTGAAAGTGTTTTAACATTTGGTATGCGCTTTAAAATTTAAATAATTTTTTGCATGTTACTCGTTATATACAGTGTGTCCACGTATAACCTGACCGACCTTTATTTTCGCAACCGTTGGTCCTAGATGCATACTTCCAATTACAAAAGTGGTCAAAATTAGATGCAGGGTTAAGATAAAAAAAAGTTTGAAGCGAAAAAATAATTTAGTGAAGAATTACAGAATGTAAATTTTTATACGGTCCCCCGGTCCTATAAGTCATATTTAGTAATTTTTTCAAGTAAGGCAAAAAAAGTCCCGTTATTCTACGATTAAAATTGACCGAGTAATAGCTGTTTAAAGTTGGAGTATATTTTTTTTTGCTGCATATTAGGGGTCATTGACAAATTTAGTAGAAATATAATTTCGTGAGATATATTAAAGAAATGGTTGATAGTAAAATTAGAATTGCAATATAAATTTGAAATTTTTAATCATTCAGACGTATTACTGCTAAATGTACAATTTGTACTGAACATTATAAGAGGATAAAAATAAGAGATTTTTGTTTAAATAAAAGGATGATAAAGAACAGCCTCAATTCTTTACTAAATGATACATATTTTTAAATGCTGTTAGATTACAAATTCTTTAAAATTTTGGGTTGTAGCATGTTTTTTAGCTTTTGAAAATTGTTTGTGTTTTTCAGCTCTGAATCCGAAAATGACCTTCATTTTAAACCATCCTGTCAGGAAATTTCTCAAATCTCAAATTTCAAAGTTAAAAAGCTAAAAGTTAAAATTGATCCCGTCCCCTCCCAACCTCATCGGACCCCTGAGCTGTTTAGCTGTAAGAAACCCAGTATAAAATAAAAAATCTAATAAATTATTGAATTAAATAAAATTTAACTGAATAAAAAAGTCTTACATCTATTTTATAGTATCAGATTTTTCGGTATTTGTTAACCTTGAAATTTACGATTTGCGAAAAATCTTGACATGATGATTAAAAGTGAAGGTAATTTTTTGATTCAGAGTTAAAAAATACATAAAATGTAATTATAAAAGTTAAAAAACACAACCATTGCAGGTTTATGTTATCTAATCTAAAACAGCTTCTTAAACTTCTTGACGGTAATCTATCCGAATTTTTTTGTGTTATCCTCCAATATAAGTATGTATAAGACGGTAAGAGTCGAAAATCATAATATTGCATTGTCATTGGATTTAAGTCAGTATGTAAAATTTAACTTCGATCAGACATTTGAAAGTAAGTTAAAGTTAAATTTTAAACTGGAATGACAATCATTGCAAGTTAAATAAAACCTTATGAAAATAACGTAATTTTAGTTAAAAGAAATCATAGCCTCAATTCCTTACAAAATAAAACACATGTTAAAATACAATTATTTTAACTAATCTTAACTAATAAAATTTAACTCCATCGTAATAATTGTACGATTTCTTTCAAAGCGCAGATACCTTGAAATAGGTTTGAGTACTTTATACACGACCCCTGAAAGCTTGGTCGAAATCATCTGTTTTGATATGCAAAAAAGTGGTATAAGTCATGCATTTCAAAGTTTCGTAACTCGGTCAATTTTAACGTTAGATGAATGGGACTTTTTTTTTTGTCTTACTTGTTAGTGTCACAGTAAATTTTTAGTAAATATCACTTATAGGACCGGGGGACCGTATAAAAATTTAAATTTCGTAATTTTTTAATAAATGTTTTTCTTGACCCAAATCGCTAATTGGACACACTGTATAAATTCAATACCTCATACACAAGGCCGCACAAAAGAATTCACGTACCAATTTCCTTATTAGCGAAAATTGCTGATAGGGAAGTTTAAAGAGAGGTATATGTATTTCTTAACTAAATTTTGCCGTGCATGTAGTTAATAGATACAAATTTGTCTTATACAGGTATGCTCAAAGAATTCGTATAATTTTCCGATTGTAGATGGGGACAGTAGAAATTGGGTTTTCAAGTGTTATGCATTTCCATATGATTGAATCAGACATATTTTAAATTATTAGCACGTTGAGTGCCACGTTAGTCACCGGTGACTGACACTGAACTTTGCGTTTAGGCAGCGTCAGTGATCGGTGACTGACACTTATAGATTGTGTAGCGGGAATCTTATTTCGTGGCCCAAACGGAAAGACAGACACAACACACTTGGCATTCAGCGTGTTAAACGGTGCAGTTTTCTTTCTGAATATGTTGGAAAGTGTTTCATAATCTATGCTTGACGCATTTTTTTCTTTTATAATTATGCAAGAAAATAGCTCATCTTTAAGTTAAAACCTATACATGCTAAAATAGATCACTATTTATAAAAATACCTTTTAATAAACAAGTAAAGTTTCATGCACACAATCGACGACATTTTCAAGATCAATACGGAAAAATGAAATATTTTTGCAACATAAAGGAAAAAATTAAATTTGAATTTTTCAATTTTATTGAAGTATAATTTTTTTGAAATACTGAAATAAAATGTTTTCGCAAAAATAAAAGAAATGAAAAAATTGAAATTTTTCAAATTTTTGCCGAAAGGTTTATCAGTATTGATCTTGAAAATGTCGCCGATTGTGCATATGAAACTTGTTGATCTGTTTCATTAAAAGGTATTTATTTATTAAATGTATTATCACTTTTTGCATGTATAACTTTAATTTAGTGTCCGTTTTAGAAAGAAGGCAGGCAGCTATGCGTTTGTTAGTTACCTCATGCTATACATTCTCATAATTAAGATGAGTAGTTTAAGTTTAAATTGGCTTTTTAATAAAAACAAATTGGTCAAGTACTCGCGTACGAAAGACTCTTTCTGCACAACAAAGTTTAAAATTGGTTCTGTGACAAGCGCATTTTAAAGTTACAATGTTTCTAGATATGTTTTTAATATCTCGGCTAATTACCAACATTTTTTTTTTTCGAAAATTATTATCAACAATTCTTGGACGATTCCGCGTCGATAGGTACTTAGCACCCCTCATAGTAGGAGAGCTGTTGAACATTTTTGAGTAGGTATTTGAGGCACCCTGAAAATGTGTGCAACACTTCTTTTGTAATGCCTGAATACAAAATCGAATGTCTGGCTGAAGGATCGTGGCCCAAAAACTGTGCCAGACACGTGTCAAGTGCCATTTGGCACTTGACACGTGTCTGGCACAGTTTTTGGGCCGACTAAAGTGTCTGTCATTTTCAAAATATTTTTTTCTAAGCATAAATATTATTCTGCCTCAATCTCAGCGTGCCTCAAATACCTTTTTTGGGTAGTCAAAAAATGGCACTGGACACGTGTCTGGCACAGTTTTGGGGCCGACTAAAGTGTCTGTCATTTTCAAAATATTTTTTTCTAAGCATAAATATTATTCTGCCTCAATCTCAGCGTGCCCCAAGTACCTTTTTTGGGTAGTCAAAAAATGGCACTGGACACGTGTCTGGCACAGTTTTTGGGCCGACTAAAGTGTCTGTCGTTTTCAAAATATTTTTTTCTAAGTATAAATATTATTCTGTCTCAATCTCAGCGTGCCTCAAATACGTTTTTTTTTTTGGGGGGGGGGGGGGGGGTAGTCAAAAAATGGCACTTGACACATGTCTGGCACAGTTTTTGGGCCACGATCCTTCAGCCAGACATTCGATTTTGTATTCAGCCATTACAAAAGAAGTGTTGCACAAATTTTCAGGGTGCCTCAAATACCTTCCCTAAAATATTTAACAGTTCTTGGACTATCAACTCCCACGCTGAGTGCCCGCAAAGTAAAGTTTGTAACGGAAAAATGATGATTCACAGCAGTTTTTCTCGAAAACTGCTGTGAAAGGATAGACAGACAAGAGTTCTTACTTTTTAAGTACGGAACCTTAAAAATAAACGGTTAATGCAAGCTTTATTTTACAATATTCTTTTCAATTTAAAAATTATCTACTAATTATAAGAATTACGTTTTAAGTTTTTTGTCAGCTAAAAATAATTATTTTCAATTTTTTTTATGCACAGCACTTTTAATAATTTTGTTTAAATTTTAATTTTATAGGGAATTCAAAACTTATCTTCCCTTGAAATCTAGCTTTAAATAATTAAGATGTATTTAAATGTACAAAATACATAGTTTCATAAAATGTTGTTGAACGATTCTCAGCAATCTGTATGTGTACCACACTTCCTTTTTCAGTATTTTATTTATATATAGACTAAATGATTAAATTTATACCAGGTTAAACTTTCCTAGAAAGGTATTTCGTTTTATAGCTATCTTCCTCTTTCTGCATGCCTCTGCCATGATTGTGAGGAAAATAGTGTTTATTAAAGCTAATCCACTTTTTTAAAATCTTGTTTACTTTTTTTCTATCTAAATATGGAAACTTAATAATTTTAATGTTATAAGTAACTAGCTAAAGTACCTGGCGTTGCCCGGAATTTTAAGAATTTTTTTTTTTTTTTTTTAAATCCGGACGACAGATTACCTACTTGCTTAGTAAACATAATCTGTTATCTGGATTTAGACCGAGATTAAAACCTTTATATGGAATAGATTTTAAAATGGCAAACAAATTCAGATAACCTAAAAATGTTAAAATACGCCAATATTTCTATAATTGGGTTTTTATTATGTTTCAATGCGTTTTTTCAAACTCATGACGTAATACCATTCACCTGCTGACGTCCATTATATTCCCAATATGACGTAACATTTACTTTTTTTAAAAAATTCTAGCTATTCAGTTCATTTTCATTTTTGACGCGGAAATCTTGCAATTGAAAAGTAATTGTTGTGATGAGAATTTTATTGTGGGATTTTAATTGTTGGCAACTGCTATAACAAAAAATGTTTAAATTTGATAGGGAATTGCTGTTAAATTGGTGGTTTTCTATTAATTAAAAATTAACTATAAATTATTCGATTCCGGATTACTTTAGTTGCATCGGTTGTGTTTTAATGCACATGTACGTAACATTTCACAGTTCTGGCTTCCAAACTGTGGATTTGTATAGAATTACAGACAGACAAATTTTCATTTTTATAATTAGATAAATCATATAATTTGTAATTTTTCCAGTACTCGTATGATTTAGTTACTAATCTGTTTGAGTTACAGGAATTAAAAGTGCACTTACGTATCTATCGTTCATTCGAGTTCATTACCTGCGGTTTATTCTGTCGATCTTTTTACCCGACTGCCAAGAAGGGTTGTGTTTCACGCGTATTTGGTTATGTGGATTTCTTTATACCCTCGAAATATCCCAACGGCTGGATGGATTTTAATGAATGAGGACTCTATCAATTCGTCTTAAACATCCGATGGTTCCTCCCTATGAAAGTTTTGAAATAGCGCCCGTGTTTTAAAATTTAATCCCCAGGGCTTAAGTTGGCTCTCTGCGCCTCTCGTTTCGGTCCGGCCGAAAACGAATTTTCGGAGAAACTCTTGATCTTGGGCCGAAAATGAAACCGAATTTTCGGTCGATCTCTATGAAAAAGCATTGGCAATTAAAGCCAAAGGTTCTGAGTTCGAGTCCTGTATACGCATTTTCACTCAACTGGAAAAAGTATTACTCGTATGATTTATTTAATAATCAGTTTGAGTTAAAAATAATTAAAATAGCTCTAGGTAAGAGTTTAAAAAAAATCACCTTGGGGAGAGGGGAAACTATGTCAATGCTGAATCGCAATTTTTCTGAATTCACCAGGACTTTGATCTTACCACGCATGAATTATATAGTCAAATCTATATAAATTTCTTTTTGCTGCTCCATATTTTAAATCTTGCCATCGGTAATTTCAAATCATAAATTTAAGTTGCATAGAGAAATATATTAAATATAGAATAGAACAGATTCAAATCGATTTGTCACAAATTTATGCATGGTAAATTTATGTTCTTCTGATGCTGGAATTGTGCAAGCATAAATCTATAAAGAAAAATATTTCGCTCACCCTACTCTGAATACATTGTAACAAATGGAAAGGTTTCTCTTATAAGAAGGAAATAAAAAGAATCGGCTTAATGTTTAATGTTACTTTTGTGCAAATTCATTTCTAGACTTAGTTTATGTGGTTTACTTTGAAAAGAACTTGCAATTTATTATTTTTGAAAGATTGAAAGACAATGAGCTATAAAAAGATGCGATTTAATGAAATCAGAAATGCATGCAGCACATAAAGATAAAAAGTAAATGTATGCTACTGGAAATAAAAAATGGAGCAAGGGTAATTCCAAAATTGACTGGAAAATAGAGATGTAGAATCTTGGTTTCAAATTTAGTTGAAGCATCTAACCGTGGGCTATCTAAAATTGGATCATTAAGAATGTGAGGAGTTGTTCTGCAGAAGCAACGTTTTTAATCTCACCATTTTCCCCTAACTAGATATTTTGCTTTATGTAATGCACCTTATTCGTAGATTTTGATGATAATTTGTTGGCAAATTCTCCTATGTTCATTTTTAATCAGGTCAAACCGATTTCTTTGCGATTTGCATATTTTAATGTAACATGGATATATCTAGGGCTGGCAGACTAAAGCACACAAGCCAAAGTCATAGTTTTCAAGAACAACAAAAAACTTAATTTAAAAAAAAACTTATAAAATTTAATTTATCATTGGTATATTGTGGTGTACTTAATTATTCACGTAATTTAACACTATCATAACGAAGATTTTAGTGACTCATGTCATTAGAACACAACTATACCTGTGACATAAGTGTATGGAAACAAACCGATAAGGCGACGCACTTAACGTTACTAATAACGTAGTCACATTCGCTATCCCTGAAATGCGAGAACATCATGTGTCCCTTTTGAAATAAGCCTATATTCTTAGCTTATATTCTTTATAAGTTGCAAGATGTGACGAGATTGATAAGGTTGAAAAAATACGCCACTAGGATTAAAGTCGAAACGAGCGAATATGACTTATGTGCTTTAATCAGCAAATGTATTAATTTTAATAAATGATGTTGGTATTTCTTACTAAATTGTTGATTCTTTTATTCGGAATACTATGGTTATTTTAATTTTGTTCAAAAAAAAAAAAAAAAAAAAAAAAAAATTGAAGCGTTATGAACGCTCACCCTCTGTTCGAGTTCGAGCTGCTTGTTGATTTGTGGATAGTATCCTTCCTAACCTCCAAATAAAGTTATAGACTTATTAAGAATTAAGGCTGCTCGTCACTAAATTCCTGAATTTCCCTCGTTAATGTTAAGTCTATGGGCATTTAATGCGTTCTTATATTTAAACTATCTCCCCGGGAAATTAATATTTTTAAATTCTTTTTTCTGTGTACTCTTCTTAAAGGATCTCTTTTTCTTTGTTCTCAATATAAAATCTATGCGTAATTTTATATGAAGTGTTGAAATTTCACTCGCAGTTCGTTCGCTTTTAATACTCAAAATATTAAATTAAGCATAGATTTTAGAAATATTTAAATAACTAAGAAAAAAAAAAAGAAGAAAAAAAAAAGATTTTTTAAGAAGAGCTCACAGAAAACAGAAGTAAAAAATATTAATATCCTGAGAAGATATTTTAAATATAAGAATACATCAAACGCTCATAGACACCGAGGAGAATTCAGAAACTGAGTGACGAGCAGCCATAAGTAGTAGTTGCACTATTTTTCATGAGACAAACGAAATGAAATTAAACACATTCACTACCAAACGCTATAAATGATACACGCCAATACTCTTACTGGAGCTCAATGCCACAAATGTATGACGAATATTCAAAATTTTATAAGAAATTTGCATTAAATCGGGTTGAAAACATGTTTTTTTTTTTTTTTTCTTTGTTCAGAATTTATTTTTGCTATTGAGCAAAAGCCGAACTTCACGATTTTCTAGTTTTGTTAGAAAAAGGTATAACTGTTTGCTAAAAGAGAAAAATGAAGTTCTTTTTTTATTTTTTACGTAAGTAGTTAATGTAAATATAAAATAGTTCTAAATTCTAATTATCCGGAGAAGATAGCTATTGCCTAGTTAAAATGTCACAGATTTGTGACAGTCTGATAAAAAAATTCATTGTCGCATTGCGATTATTTGTAAAGCTCCTTATTTCACTTATTTATATTGATATGAATACAGACTACAATCTTTACTTCGTCTTCTTGTCTTATTAGGCTAGAGGTCTTCACGGACCGATATTTCCGGGTCCGGCCCGACACATATAAAAAAGATTTGTCCCTGCCCGGCCCGATACAAAATTTAAAGTTCGGCCCGGCCCATACAAAAAAAATTGGCCCGGCCCGATAAACTTAAAAACTCGGCCTAGCCCGGAAAAAAAAAGTTAATTTCGGCCCAAACCTGGGCCGACCCGAATGACTTCCTACAAAACATTGATTTTGGTTAAAAATTTGTCTCGTACGAGGAATTCTGACCAAAAATATTTATCTTAACTTTTTGTTCATGTTTATAACTTCAATTTTATAAAAGTATCGGAGGCTGCGATATTTTATTATTTTTTAATGAATCTCCATTTCTTGTATGTAAATGTTTCAGTTACCATTAATATTGTTAATCCATATTCCATGTATTGAAATGTTAAAAATTGAAAAATGCTATACAGTAAAATCTTCTAAGACGGAATTACCTAGAAAAGGGGAAAAAATGCGTTATAGACAAGTTCACTTCTTGGCAAGTATAAATGTATTATATATTCTTTTCTTACGTATTAATATATTAATTTTGCATGGATCAACACGTTTTTCACTTTAAAACGGGGTTTCGTGATAGGCAATTTCTTTTTCACACGTTTTACTAGATTTTAATTTAGCTATATTTTAATAAGTGTAGAAATCTACTATTCTTTAAAAAGAATAAATTTTAATGTTTAAGTGTAGAATAATGGCGATTTAAAAATGCATTTATTTTTTGCAAAAGTTTTTGGGCCAGGCCTAATTTTACTGACCGTTGAATGGACCAGGCCACGCCGAGATAATGATTTTCATACGAGCTATGTCAAAACTAGAACGGAAAATTTTGGGCCGTGAAGACTAAGGAATGAAACCAGTCCGGGCTCTGCACAGAAAAAATAAGTTAGGCCCGGCCCGAGCCTTCAGAAAAAAGTATGGCCCGGTCCGGCCCGAAAAGAGTGGATACTAGGCACGGCCCGGCCCGAGTGTCGTGAATGAAAATCGGCCCGAGCCCGGCCCGTGCAGATCTCTAGAATAAAACACCTAGATTCTCGTTTATTAAAGGTACACATATATTAAGACAGACTATAAATACAATTAATTACAATAAACCCAACTGGAGTGAAAAATTAACCGGGGCCAGGAATCGAACCTGGGTCGACAGCGTAACGTGCTGTTGCTCTACCGTTAAGCTACCCCTGGCCGATGTCCTAGCCCGGAAATTTCTCACTAATAAACCAAGTTGGGGAACGTCACCGTCCATCTATCAGATAGCACTGGATGACGTGACAACGATGAATAAATTTCTTTTTTCCATCGATCCACAATATATATTTAAGCACATAAATTAATGGAATTCAGACGTTAATTTATGTGCTTAAATAAAAAATAGATTCTCGTTGTTCAATTATAGTCTGACTCCAACTAAGCTATATCACGCTGAAAGCTATTTCGAACTTTTGGCTTGTTTTCCTATTAAAATATATTTAACCACAAATTAATTTATCGACCTGCGTATTAAAGAAAACATAGATGTATAAATAGAACGAAGTAATTTGAAAGTACCAGTTTTTCTACGTTTTTAAATTCTAGTTCCAAACTAATTATTTCTGAAAACACTGATTATATCATTATAAGTGAAAATTTTCAACTTTAGAGAGATACTAACAGGAATTAAATAATTGGAGTTTTATTTAGAATTTTGAATCGTGTCACTAATTCAATTTCGCCCGCCTTGGATTAAATATTTATTCGATATTTAAAATTGCAATTATTTAATTCTTAATATTTACAAAAATGACGGCTCCTGTATGTTGACTTTGTCAGTTCGATAAATTTCTCTTGGACTGTTTGCAAAAGACTTAAAACTGTTGTCATCAATATTTAGGCAGCTGCAGCAAATAAGAGGGAGAGTTTGCCCAACTTAATCATTTTATCTAGTTATCAAGACTACGGTAATTATTAGTTCAAAATGACATTTTGTGAAATACGTTTAGCCTGCGAGAATTACAGGCAAATAATTATTCTATTTAAATTTTCGTTCTTGCTCGGTTAAATGAACTCGCTGGTTTATTACAAAATATTTAAGAGAATATTATTTGTTGATTTTCAATTAAATATAGAAATTTCTCTTGCAATAAAATTGGGGTAGAAAATCAATATCTATGTACCAAATTAGATTTTTAGGTAAAATTAATTTTTAATATTTTTAATGTAAAAAATTAAGTAATTTTGTAAGTTATTCTCAGTGCATATACATTTTTGCGTTAATAAAATCCATTGTTTCAATTTGTCATCAATTGTAATTTGAAATTCATTTCTTAAAAGAGAATTCTTAGCTACTCAAAACTGTCTTTTAGATTTCTTTTAACACTTTCCGACATAGTCGAAAAGTGTTCGACTTCGGTTTGCCAGCCTGTCGTCTGTCCGTGTATTATGCCGTGAACTTGCGTAAATATAGTCAGATTGACATGTAATTGATATATTTAGGGTTTACAATGGCATGTTCGGTGTGGAAAATGGACTGTGTGTCACTTATAGTTTTACAGAGATGCTCAAAAGAATTCGGATACATTATGGTCTATGTGGAAAATCGTTCGCAGTGTATCTTAATGATGTTATACAGTATTTCAAACATATTGAAATTGATGTACAGAACTACAAGATGCTTGCTGTAGAATATGTACTCTATAAATTGTACCAGGCTGATATTGATGGCATAAAAAACGACGATTCAGAATTAAAAATGTTCCTTGACAATGTTTACCATTAAACATTCAGGAGGACAAATGAGGTGTTCACAACCATAGTAGACTAAATCCATTTTGAAAAAAAAAATTAGATAGTCTATCCACTCCCACGGTGAACCAAGTCTTTTACACACATTTTCTCATATGTCATCTGTTTACAGACTTCGTTTACTGTGGGAGTGGATAAAACAAATTTTATGCATCTTCTAAATCGGTGGTTCTCAACCTGAAGTGCCGCGGCACAGTAGTGCGCCGCGAAAAGATCTCAGGTGTGCCGCGAAACTTTTAAGCCAAGTTACATCAAATTTTTGAAAATTCCAATCTGTAATGTCCGACATTTCATGTTATACAATTTACTTTGAAATAAGGTTTAATGTCACAAATTTGCTTTACTTGGGATATTTTTCTTCTGTTACTCATTATAAAAGCATACGAGAAGGCCCTAAAAATGGCCTTGCATCTTTTGAGATAAATACTTTTAGAAAAAAAAATCATGTCTCCTGAAGGAAAAAGATTATAGTTTAAAATGCAGTTGAAAAGATCGTCGAAAAATGATTTAAGAGTATGCGAAGATTTTAAGTCAAACTTTTTATCTCTTTAAACGCTAATGTGACAAATTAAGATTTGTTTTTCAAATTTTCCGCATTACCAGTTCCTTTTCCTATACAATTTCATATTGGCTGTTGTCTGTAATTTCCTGCACTGCTATTGATACCTAAACCTATACCTCAAATCCGTTTCTCCTACATACGTATGTATGGGAAAATTCCATGTTTATTTGCACTAATGATGGTATGCTGAATGGTAGCGAAACTAGTGTTGAAAAGGTGCTTAAAGATGTGTTTCATCTGCTTGTAAATGTTAATGCATTAAAGAGAAGTATATAAAAAATGGTTATAAGAATTTTATTTAAACTAATCTTCTTTTCCTTTCTTCGGTTCGGATGGCCTATATTTTGTTTGTGATAATAAATTAAAAATTATATATAATCATTTCTTATGTAATGATAGGTAATCCTTTCTTTTTTAAGTCATCATAATTTTAGTGTGCCGCACAAATTTGATTCTAGCGTTAAGTGTGCCGTAAAGTAAAAAAGGTTGAAAAACACTGTTCTAAATGGACTCTCATTTTTCTTTTTAATGGACTTGGTCTACTATGGTTGTGAGCCCCTCAAATGTTTCTCGACAATGTTTACTATTAAACAGACCAGTTTCATTGCTGTACTTCCCGACTTCCAGTCTACATCTTAAGCAGATTAAGTGTTCATTTAATGCTATTCAATGTATGTAAAAAGAGCGGAACAGATCGCCAAATTACATGGTTCAGCAGTAAACTTAACACTTTGTGGCAGTCAAGTTCAATTGTTAGTTTTTCGTTTTTATAAAATACTAGGAAACCCAACCTAGTATTTCCAGAGTACAGAATATAGGTAAAAATCATTTTTTTAATGGAAAACTCTAATAGATTTTTTACGTTTAGTTTTTTTATTGCCTCCCTATAACACCACCAAAAAGAATTTTTATATGAAAAGTATCAATTATGTATTCAAATAAAGTTTTGAAATTTAAAAGGTATAGTTTTGAAAGCTATATTTTCATATTAGCAGCATGTTAAAATTTAATAGCCGAAGGAGTCTCCAGAAATTTTGTTACTCAAAGCAGTCTTTTTGATTCTGATAGTTTCGGTGGTTTAAGCGCGTCGTTTGATTACATATGTTAAATTTGCGTTTTATTTACATTTTATTTATTTTTTATTGAAGTTTTAAATTTCACTATGGAACATTATCGGGAAACAAATACTGAACTATTAATTTTTTTAAGTGCAAGTGAAATAATTTTTCGAAATAGAGCGGCACGCGATAGATTTTTTAAAACATTGTGCCTGAAAATTATTTTAGAACCACGAAAAAAAAAGTAATAATTTTTAGATAATTTTTCAAATTACATTTGAAAGGATAATTC
The DNA here is from genome assembly GCA_963932465.1 of Maratus speciosus. Taxonomy (NCBI): domain Eukaryota; kingdom Metazoa; phylum Arthropoda; class Arachnida; order Araneae; family Salticidae; genus Maratus; species Maratus speciosus. The sequence continues at coordinate 110,300,540 of OZ010788.1, forward strand.
CTCCCCCCCCCCCACACACACACACGCACATAGCTATTCAATGGTCTAAATATTGAAGTATTGTGATGTTTAGAAGTTTTAAAAAAAATTGCAGTAAAAACGAAATGTATTGGTACGGTGTCGTTATCATCAATGGGATGCCAGTTTTACTCGCGGATCGGTTTTTAGCTCGCAGGCTATCAAAGCCTTAAAGCTAATGGGCCCGCAGGCTCTTTCTGTATCTATGCACGTAACGCGATAACTCTTGATAGAAATATCCGATTTGCTTCAAATGTTTTTTTCTAGGTTCATTCTGATAAAGTGCTTCCCTGATTAGTTTTGGAGGTTCATTGGTTAAGTATACACAAGGGGAAAACGGGGGGTTTATCCCCCCCCTTAATTTGGATAAATGGATTTTTTTATGTAGAATTATCTGATTTGCTTCAAGTTTTGTATACAGATTTATTCCGATAAGGCGCTTCCCTGATAAGATTTAGAGGTTCATTGGTTAAGTATAAATGGGGAAACGGGGATAAATCCCCTTAATTTATTTTTAGAGGGCGTTATTCTTTGAAATAAGAGTATAATATACAATTAGTGTGAATAGCCTGAGAGCTCAATGCCATGTTTAACTGGGCACTTTTCTTTTTTATTGCTTTATTATATGGATTTCCTTACGCTTAAGGATTCAATGAGACTTCTTTTTTTTCCAGAGAGGAAGGGGCTAATGTATGGCTTCCCATGACTCGTTTTACTTAGAATATCACATGTAGGATCATAAGTGCTTTCGGGAATATTAGTACATACACGGATCTCTTGAATCATGCTAGAAAGATAGCATTATCATGCCTAATGAAAAGACTGCAATTTTCAAGAAAATAAGATTTATTTATCTAGAAAAGTTTAATCAAGTCAACGGTTGTTCATTTGAACATCTTTAGATTCATTGAATGGAAGAGGCCAAAGCTTAAAAAAATTTACTCATTCAGTGGTAATGAGTTGGCTTTTTCAAGGCCACTCAGTTCAGCTGCGTGCAGCACGTACTATATTTATTAAATTTATGATATACTTTAAAGCTTATTTTTAAAAAGTAACTCTTTGCTTTCAGAAGTGTCAGTCACTGAAACTAATTACCGAGTTTTAATCTGGAAATTAGTACTGGAGAAAGGAGGCTGAAGTATTACGATCAATGTTCATTGTGGATGCATATTACAGTTCAAAAGCTGTTATTCTGGATGTATATGATGCCTTCTTTTGTAAGTTTTGTTCGCATAACAGATGCTTACTAAGCCTGTTTCCGCTTCGTAGGTCCTGAAATTAAAAAAAGCGTAAAAGGCAGCACTTTTCCTTTTGATTTCTATAGTAATTGACAAAAAGTTCACTAGCAGTGAACTCCCATTAACCTGGTTCATATTTCACGCACGCGTGAATTTTTGTAACTTCCTAAATATTTCGCACAAATACGTTTTTTATGCTTCCTTAGACAATTTTTTTCAACACTGACCCATCTAAAATAGACTTTCCGCTAAAAGATTTCGATGTTACGACATGACACAGCTGTCATATTTAAACAATACATTTATTAGAATGTATTTTGTGTTTTCTCTTAGCAAGCAACCAAGTAGCACAATTTGCTTTATTAATGATAGTGAATCACACATCGCACACACTAGAGGTCTGCACGGGTCGAAGTTTCCAGACCCGGGCCCGGCCCGACTCATAGAAAAAAATAATCAGCCCAGCCCGAGACAAAAATTAAAAGTTCGGCCCGGAAAAAAGTTAAAATCTCGGGCCCGCCCCGACAAATCATTAATTTTTACGTCAATTTGGTTAAAAATTTGTCTCGTATGAGAATCGATCAACAATATTTATATTAACATTTTTTTTCAGGCTCATAATCTTCATTTCTATAGAAGTGCAACAGGCTGCGATATTTATTTTTGAATGAATCTCTATTTCTTGTATGTAAATGTTTGTTATCATTAATATTGTTAATCCATATTCCATATGTTAAAAATCTGAAAAATGCTATACAGTAAAATCTTCTAAGACGGAATTGCATAGAAAAGAAAAAAAAATGCGTTATAGACAAGTTCCCTTCTAAGCAAATGTAAATGTATATATTCTTTTCATACGTATTAATATATTAATTTTGCATGGATCAACACATTTTTCAGTTTAAAATAGGGTTCCGTCATAGACAGGTTCCTTTTCACACGTTTTACTATATTTTAATTTAGCTGCATTTTAATAAGCGTAGAAATTTACTATTCTTTAAAAAGAATAAATTTGAATGTTTAAGTGTAGATAATGGCGATTTAAAAGTGTGTGTATTTTTGCAAAAATTTTCGGGCCAGGCCTAATTTAATTGACCTTTGAATGGACCAGGTCACCCTGAGACAATAATTTTCATATGGGTTGGGTCAAAACTAGGACTGAAAATTTTGAGCCCTGAAGATTAGGAATGAAACCAGTCTCGGCTCTGTACAAAAAAAAATAAGTTAGGTCCTGTCCGACCCGAGTGCCGTGAGTGAAAATCGGCCCGAGCCCGCTCCGTGCAGATCTCTAGCACACACACACACACACACAAAAAAAATCCCAGCAGGCCCGGCCTACAGGCGGAGGTAGATTTCGAAGTTAAGTATACTGATTTCACGAACAAAAACTAAATCATGATTAGAGATTTATCCACTTTAACAATTTCATCTGGTCGCTTTTGACGAGTTTTATATTTCATTTTTATATAATAGCTGTTTTTATCAGAATCATATGTTAGGTATTCAAAGAATACTTTTCCATGCTCAACAACTCGAAATTTGCTGGCACATTTTCAGATTCATTTTTAATAGAAAAAAATATGAAACTGGTTGACGGGATTTTTGAAGAGATTTATAAGCGACCTGTGTTTTTATTTTTCTTTCAATTAATTAAAACTTGATTAAAAAACAATTATTTTCTCAGTAGGGCAAAATTTTTCGTTTCTAACACAATCGCTTCGGGAAATTCTTTCAAAATGCCCACTTTGACATCATTTTTTGAAATATATTCTGCCTCTATCAAAAAATCGATCATTACGGTACATTATATAGTTTCTGAATAAGAGAATCTACTAATTGGATGCGTTTGAGAGCAGAAATGAATTTAAAAATGAGTAAGAAAATAAGCAGTTTGGATTTGAATACACCCTTAATAAGATGATTTTTTTCCTTTAACCGCTATGTATTTTTAATTTGTTTTAGCTGTAAGAATTGTCCTATCAAAAACTTGGCTATACAAATGTTGTAGATAATATTAAGAAGATATATGATAAATTCATTATGTAGATGGCCTCCTAAGCAAATTTTATATACATCAGTTAAAAGTAGACTTTATTTCCAATCGTTCGGTACCAGTAACTTTCTTCTACGATAATTTGTTGAGGAGTTAGTAGGGGGTGTTTACTTTTTTTTTTTTTTCCACGACTGTACTAACTTGTAAACATTTTGTTCAAAGATAAATGAGAGCTCAGTGGAAGAATATATGTTATGATACATTTTTTCAAATTGTTTTATTTTATGGGTGAAAGCGTTATGAAGTATAAAACTAAAATTACTAACATTCTATTAAGACAGCATCTTTTAATATTTAATATTTTTATATTTAATAATTTAAATGGTGAAAAGAACTTATATTTAATAATTAAATATTAATATTCTTTTCTTGAAAAGTTTAGTATCACCTATTAACATTCAAACATATTCAGGTCATGATCAGTGAAAATAATCAAAATTTTCCGGAATTGCTTGCCTTTGGACTGCTGCAATGGGTATCTTCTTACTTTTTGCGATAGCTTTCTAAGAACACTGGTCAGTACGTATATTTGTTGTCTCATAATTAATAACAATTCAGCCTACATAAACTTATACTAGCAGACGTAAAATTTTCCAGGAGCTCACGCTGATTTACAACCTATTGTTGCTTCTAGAGAGTGAATATCCACAATCAATTCTACCTTTCACATAAAACGAGTTAAGTTTAAATTTATCCATCAAACTGAAATTGCACTTTCAAGACTTTCTTTCAACTATTCTATTATAACGAAACAATAGATTATTATTCAAAAAGAAATGATAGAAAGAAGGCTGGAGGGAAATCTTATGGAAAAAGATAGTTGTTCTGCGAGCTCTCAACAGTTTTTTAAAAATTTGGTAACTGTGATAATATCGGTTTTATTTTCCAACATTCTAAGCCATGTATGGTTTTATTTCAAACTTTTATTTGATTTACCAAACAAGTAATTTTTTTATGTACATTTGGAGGAGTGGAGCTTTTATTTTCACTCATTTAAAGAAATATGTTTGGATTTTATTATTTTCTGGGTGTGGCGGATAAGGGCTGATATTGGTAAAAATTGCATTTTACATAAAATATTTGAGCAGATAATAAAATGGAACATTGGGCATGTATTAAAAATTAGTAAAACAGTTTCCAATTATGGGTCAGTATAAATCTTTATTTTTATAGTGTTTCAAAATTTATTTTTTATAATTTATCCTTTTATAAATATCTCCTTATTTTACTCTGATTACGCTTTCCGCTTGGTAAATGTATTAGACCCATCCCACCTCCCATAAATTTGATATTTTGAGTAGCTGTATCTAGATTACTGTGATCAAGTATCCTTGTATATTTTTTAAATATTTTTCATTGTTGGTAAATGTGTGTGCATTGGGAAAGAAATATCAACAGAGTGCATTCAAAGTGATGATAAACAGTACAAAAGGTTGAAATTTTTCTAATTAAAGAAAAAAAAATCACTTATATTTGGTTAGACTATATTAAATAGGTACCCAAACACATTAAAATCGTCAATTTGAGCCAAAAGATTTTTTCCATTTAAGGGGTCTCAAGCTTTGAAATTTTAATTTTTTTTTTTTTTTTTTAGATGTCAACTTCTATTTTATCTGAAAATTTTGCTATGATTGCTTCCTTGAAATTCCGATTAGAACAGAAGTTATGGCTATTAAAATTATACCCGCTTAATAGCTGAAGCGCCGTTTCTGAAACTTCTTAATATAAGTCATTTTTCTCCAAATGACGTTTTTAAGCATACCGCTCAGGATATCTCAAACAGAATATATTTTTTATGAAATTTTCAAAACATATGTTTCATGTTGGTCTGTATAAACTGAGTGTAATTTTTCATTTTAGGTAGATTTCGTATAAAATACTACTTATTGGCGTCGTTCCTATGTTGGAATTTCTGAAAAATTTTTGCCGATCTACACCGATCATGACCTCTAGAACACAAAACCACCATCAGTAAAAAACTTTATATATATAATATATAATCACTTTCTTCTGGAGACGATAACTTCCACAATTCTGCACAAATCGCTTTCAAACTGATACATAAAATCAAGGGGCATAAAATCTGTCAAATTCGTGAATGGGCAAAATCGGACCAAGGGGATGGAAATAGGTAGGGTTTTTGTGAAAACAGAAAAAAACCCATAACTTCTTAATTTTTGTACATATCAAATCAGTTTAAAGTTTTTATTACTTCTAAAAATAGTGCCAAAAATTTATGTATCGCAGATTTTTGATAGTTAAAAATGGGCTCAAGGGGCGCAAAAAATAGGGTTTTTGGGAGAAAAAAAATCCATAACTTCGTCAATTCTCAAGATATCAAATCCAATTAATTTTATTAGGGTCAGGTGGGGGAAAGTGGTGGTAAAATCAAGCTTTTTTTTAGAAAAGGCCCTAAAATCAAACTATTAAATTTATTTGAATGAAACTTTTGATGCATTTTCTATACATTGGATTCATATAGATTAAACATGAAGCATAACCACTCAATTTTATTTGATTGTTTTCTGATAGTGATACATTTAAAAGAGCATGTTTTGATACCACCACTTTACCCCATGGTGGGGGAAAGTGGGGGTAGTTCCAAAATTAGTGTATATTTAAATAAAAATGTGTAAATATTGTTTTTTAAATAAAAATACACTGAAATAAATGTATCTTAATTATTTTTAAAGGTACAAATGCACACAAAAAAAATATTTTTCAGATATTATTTAATTAAAGAAATAATGTCCATGGCTATCAAAATTAGGTTCACTTAGTATGTAGCATATATTGCTGAACTCTATATAATCTTCACCACCAAATAGCAAGAAAAGTCTAATAGTTCCCCAATGGTGACTTATTCAAATGTTTTATGTGATATAATGTATTAATTTTTATCACTTGGGCGATTATTTTAGCTGATCGACTTTTTGATGGTATGCAATGAGCATAAACAAGATAGTTTGTACACATTAAATTTGTTTCCAGTTTCTAAAACTAAAATAAGAATAGTTGCCATAATCTCAATATATGTCTCTAAAAAAGAATTAACAAAATATCTTAATTTAAAAGAGAAAATAGGTTTTTTTTTTTCAATATACCCCCACTTTACCCCATGGGCCCACTTTCCCCCACCTGGCCCTATGTAAAAAATAACTTTTAATTTAATTGTATTATCATATTAAGATTAAAATTTATAAATAAAGCCTATTTCTTTTAGATTAATACTTTTATTACAGCCCATTTTTTAAAAATAATCACATCTACAGTCTAAAATTGAATCATCATACAACATTGAGCTAAGCCTAACTATACCACCACTTTCCCCCACCTCAGAAAAAAAATCATAAAAAATTGAAATAATAAAATAATTCTTACCTTGATGCATGAATCTGTTTTTAAGAAGTTCTTCTACTGAAATGTATCAAAATATACTTATTTTTTCAAGTGAGAAAGGATCAAGAACAAAGTTTATTAATACCATGTGTTAAGAACAAACTGCACATATATGTAAACAAAAAGATAAACAAGTTATATAGTAAACTTGTTGCCAGATTTACAAATCTTAATAGAAATATTTGTCACAAACTCCAATTATGTATTAATTGAAAAAGTAAAAATATGTACATTTATTGTGAAAAAAGTGCATTTTTTTAGATTACCACCACTTTCCCCCATCCCACCACTTTCCCCCACCTGACCCTATACATCTTCTTAATATTATCTACAACTTTTGTATTCACAAGTTTTTGATAGGACCAATTTGTATCGCAAAAATAATTGAAAACGAAAACAAAAAAAGAGGGGGGTGAAAAAGAAAAATTTCTAACTCCGTCAATTCACAAGATATAAAATCCCCATGAATTTATCATATATCTTCTTAATATTGTCTTCAACATTTATATAGACAAGTTTTTGATAGGACCAATTCTTACAGTAAAAACAAATTAAAAATACATAGCGGTTGAAGAAAAAAATCATCTTAGTAAGAATGTATTCAAATCCAAACTGCTTATTTTCTTACTCATTTTTAAATTAATTTTTGCTCTCAAACGCATCCAATTGGTAGATTCTCTTCTTCAGAAACTATATAATGTACCGTAATGATCGATTTTTTGATAGAGGCAGAATATATTTCAAAAAATGATGTCAAAGTGGGCATTTTGAGCAGAATTTCCCGAAGCGATTGTGTTAGAAACAAAAAATATTGCCCTACTGAGAAAATAATTGTTTATTAATCAAGTTTCAATTAATTGAAAGAAAAATAAAAACACATGTCGCTTATAAATCTTTTCAAAAATCACGTCAGCAAATTTCGTATTTTTTCTATTAAAAATTAATCTGAAAATGTGCCAGAAAATTTCGAGTTGTTGAGCATGGAAAAGTATTTTTTTTTAATACCGCTTTAACATGATTCTGATAAAACCAGCTATTATATAAAAAGGAAATAAAAATTCAAGAGCGGCCAGATAAAACTGTTAAAGTGGATTTATATGTAATCATGATTTAGTTTTTGTTGGTGCAATTAATATACTTAACTTCGAAATCTACCTCCGCCTGTAGGCCGGGCCAGCGGGGATTTTATTTATTGCTCAAAACAATATTTTTTTCGGCGATTATACTGTTGAAATTTTCAAAATTTTGTGTTAGCTAAATACAACTTTGTATTAAAAATATAAAAATGCTTTAAATGCAAATTTATTTAGGTTTAGGATAATTATTTTAAACTGAAGTATAATTAGGCATAAAAAGTTTCATTCTATTTGCAAAATTCATTTTGCAATCCTGCGCGTAAGCTGTTATCCCAATTTTCTGCTCGACAAATGTCTCACAGTTTGGAGCCCCCTATAAATACTAATTTTGCATCTTCCTATTTTTTAAATACATGAAATGAAAAAACACATCTTTCAACCCCATAAAATTGTTTTTAAATCATATACATTTTAAGATATTAAGCGTTGAAAATGTCTTTTTTCAATTTTAAGAGTCCCGAGACCCCCTTAAGCATTTATTTGGCTATATCAAATAGAATCTAAAATCCAATAATACATTATGTTTTAAACTATATGGGGGGGGGGGGGTTCTCTCTTTGATTTTTATATCCTTATTGTTTTCACTATATTTCCTTAATTTTAACCGAAATATTTCATTCGAAAGAAATAATCAAAAATATTATTCCAAAATAACGTGACACACCCGCCCATCGTTTAATACCGAAAATATCTTCAAGTATTCATGCTAGTATTTATTTAGAGTTCTTTAAAATCACTTCGTTCTTAATATGAAATTTTGAATTCATTATTAATTTAAAGCATATAAATCTTTCTTTCCCGGTATAGTATTTGCTCATCAACTTTTCGCTTGAGTAAGTCTTATCATTACCCGATCTCATCGTAAACGCCAAAAGTGCTTTAGGTCATTCGTGTGATGTCCCAACCTTTTTTCTGCTGATTTTGTAGAAAATTGCTGCAGGGGCTTCTGTTGAATCCATACAAAGAATTTGTTTTGAAGTGTTTTTTGGGATAAGATTACATTTGTATTACTTTTCCTCCGTTATTTTCAGCTTTGTTATATTAAATATCGCGATATTTTTTTTTTCATTATTAATTTGGTCGAAACTGCCTAGAATGTGTACATTCACAAGTATCGATTTACTTAGAAGCTTCCGATTTATGAGTATGAAATTGTTATAGGTTCAATATCTGATAAATTTATTCAGCTATGTACTTTATCCTGCGTTATTTTGTCTACAAAATTACCACGATATATGAATTAAGAAAATTTGAAAGTATCTTACATTAAAAATAAGACTGAATATAAAAAATATAAAAAAACTAAATCTCAATTCTAATTCATTTCCCACGTATCACTCTAACCGCAGTAAAACCTCTCTAAAGCGACCACGTTCCGCTCTAATAAAAATTGGTCGCTCCGAGACGCGGTCTCTTAATGGAGGTCATGTTTAAATCTAGATTTTGATTGTTGAAAAAAGGTAACAATTAATGTTACTAAAATTTATTTTTTCATTTACATTAGAAACACACAATATTACATTTATTTTACATCAGAAAAAAAAATGAAAATTTAAGTATCAAAACAACAGTTAATTACATAAGTTAATTAGTTTAGAGTTTAAAAAATGAATACATTGACGTTTGCTTTGATTTTACGGTTTTATCTTCTATAACTTTTATTTCCAAATCATTTCGAAGTTCAGTAAATAAATGCATTTTTTTGGACGGGAACAAATTATGACGATTTCATTAATTTATCTATTTCTTTGAGAGTTTCCTGACAGAATAGGGCAGGGGAGTTTATTGACCGCCATCCTTATTTTGTCATCAGAGTTAAATTCATTGCCTAAAAAGGCACAAAGAGGTTTAAACATTTAAAAATTACCGGAATAAATAAAAATTTTAAACTTAGTTTAGAAGTTTGAGCTCTCAGGAATTATTATTCTAATAAAACCTTCTTCAAGCGACCAGGAAAAAACAGAATTTGTTTCATTTTCTTCAAAGAAATGGATCGCTCGTGGAGGGAGTTCAACTGGGATGGTCTCTGAATAGAGGTAAAATTAGTATTGAGCCTATAGGAATAAATTTCGTTCCATGAAAAAATGGTCGTTCAGGGAGGTGGTCGCACAGGGGGTTTCACTGTATGCAGTTTTAATTTTGAAGATTTTATATTTGTAAAATCTTTTAAATGTTAAGGGGACAGTTTACCTCAAAATCGTTCAAAAAAATCTAGTTCCCTTTTTTTTTTTTTTTTTTAATATTAAATGAAAGTCTGTTTAATTGACTACTTTGACACCTCATTTTTACCCATACGTCAATTATATCTCGAGATATTGTAAATTTTGTTAATACATTCAGCGCAATTACCGACACAAATTAAAACTTTAAATGGCCTTTTCTCCATGTTCATATTTTCTTCACCTTCATGTTTTAAAAATGCTAAGGCATTTTTTGTGTTTGAGATAGAGATTTAAACTTTTTTGTACATGTTCTTTATTATATAACGTGATAACTGTGCATGAAATTAGCGTTGAGGTTTTTTAAATAAAAGTATATGAAGATGTGTTAGTTTTCAACATTTTACACCATATTAGTGTTGACTCTAGGAAAAAAAGGACCGCCGGGCGGGAATTTTTCAAAAAGGGAACACTATTCCAAACAAGTTGGAAATTGCTCGTCAAACGTGGCAAATGAGGTGCGTTCGGGATTGTTTAATTTTTAAGAACTTAAATACCACTAGAAATATTGTAAATACGAATAAATATTTTTGTTTAAAAGGGGGGAAAAAAGGGAAAAAATAATTCTTATCAAACGTAAAGACGAACGTAAATACTTAAATTTTTTTCAAATAGTACACAAATTCCAAAACATATAAATCATAATTGAAACGCATTTCTAGGCTCGCCCTGAAACAATAGGGCAGCCAATTGTGATTGGTAAAGAATCGCCATCTTAAATAATAATAAATTTTCACAGGCGGTCCGGGGACACGGCACTTGCCTTCTTTCCCGGAGACCGGGGTTCTGGGCTTGTTTCCGCAGGTAGTAAAACTTTTCCCTGCCCTGGGCTTGGGGGTTACACCTAACCATAAGCCAAAAGCGGGTTCCCAGGGTGGGTGCTTACTTACTTACTTACTATAACTAGTTTTATAATTATTTTTTTGTACCCCATATTGTACTGAATGTATATTGTTTTGCACTTCATAAGTGCATAGTCTGTAACATCATTAAAATGCACTTGGAATAATTTTTTCCCATTCCCCGTAATGTAACGAAAAACTTTTGACTGTCCCTGTAATTCAGCTATACATCCAATTTTCATAAAATTTTAAATGGCTCGACAAAATTTTGCAGCAATCATATATTTAAAATTTCAGACCATTCGGTTGGGTAGTTTTTGCTCTGTTATATGCGGACGGACAGACTGACTGTGAACGACGACTATAGGTGCTACGTATTTATATAATTACGAACGCGCCTAAAAAGGGAAGAAACACTATTCGAAAAAAGGGTACATTTTTTTTTTCAGAAAAGGAACAGTATTCTAAAAAAAGGGCACATTTTTTTTTCAAAAACTGCACATCTGTACCTTGTTCACAAAAAAATATTTTGAACTGGTTTGTTTGAGTCCTTAGAATTTGCGATATTTTCTCGGGTTCAATTGAATTGCCACGGGATTTATAGGAAATGTTAAAAAGGGTAGCCGTGCGCATCGGAAGGGTTTAAAAGAGCCGCCGGGCGCAAAAAATAAAAAGGGCCGCCGGGCGCTGCGCCCTGCTAAAACGGCTTAGAGTCAACACTACATATACAGAGGAGAGTAGTATACAGTGAGACAGCAGCCACTTTGACATATAGTTGTAAATTTTCTCCAAGCTGGCACACACACATAACGACTTCATCTAAATGCAACACATGGACGTAGTTTCGGCACTTCAGTTACTCGTCCGACAAAATAGTAAATAATTCTTTATTTTATAGTGGTTAAAGTTACATAAACGTCTATTTCAGAGTTTATTTCCTTCAATATTACATATTTACTTAACCAAACCTAGCTATATCTAATAATAGACTGTGCCAACAAAACGACATAAACTTTTAAAAGCGATACATTGATGTAACAGATGTGGCATCCATTTTGTTACAACGTAACGAAAGTGCACAGTGAGACACACAGTTGTGGTACACAGTGAGACGTGTCTCATTCTGTACTTACCATAGGGTTCTGATGTTAAGTCTAAAGTTATTTATTAGTAAAAGGTTTTTCTTTCTGTGTGTGGGCGTGCGACGACTAGGGAAATCTACTGAACGTAAGAGACTGAAAATTTGCATGAAGGTAGCCCGAGGCTCATATTTTTAATATTTTGAAAATCTAGAAATACTAATTAGAAATCATAAACTACAGAAAATTATTGATGGTGTAAAAATGTATGATTTATGAAAATATATACATTGTCTCACTGTGTACACTTGTTTTACACAGTGAGACAATTTTCGATACTCCGTTGTACTGCGTCTGTGCTTTTATAATTTTTTTAAAACCATTTATACATTACTGTGTAGCGTATTTGTGTAGCTTAAAGATGCGGCAAAAAAATTTTCAAAAGAATAAAAATCGTCGACATTCGTTAAGTAATAATTTACTACCTCCCATACCAGTAAAAAATATTAAATGTAATATTCGATGTATCTAAAAATCCATACGCAGTCTTGTGTAATATACATTTGAAAATCTTTTTTTTTTTAAGCGAGCAAAAATATCAATAGTTAAAATAAGATTTTAAATTCAAATTTTTTAAAACTTTCTTAAAATTTTAATTAAATATGCTAGATAGAATTTTTTTTTTTTCAAAATGTCCTTTTAGTTAAACATTGGAATGCAGCGAGTTCACCATTTTAACCATATTTTAAAAATAAACAAAATTGTTGAAAATTTAAACTGCCCTCTTAAGTCTTTGATAGAATTTAAAACTTTCATTCCGTAAAAGGTATTTAAATTTTCAACTATATATTTCCATTCATTATGAAAGCGAAATGATTAGCTTTTTAATAAGGTAATTTAGAAAATCTACAACTCCAGTTTGACATACTGGCAAAATATATATAACCATTAAATAAACATTACCGAGCACCAACAAAAACTGTGATATTCTGAATGAAATGACATTAACAAATACATTACCTCCCCCCCCCCCCAACACACATAACATGGATACCAAAAGTACTATCTTACGAATATTAATATAAAAGAAAGAAAAATGTGGATACCGATAAAAGTAATTGAAAAGCTTATACCGGGCGTCCCAAAAAGGACTGATTGATTTTAAAATCCAATAACTTCCAAACGGGGACAGATATTAAAAAAATTCTTGCAGGAGGGTTATGCATAAAGTCAAAAGTTTTTTTACAGTGATTTTCGATTTTAGTTCGAATTACAAACAATAGATGGCGCTGTAAGCAATAGGCTCTAAAAACAGGCTCGATTTTTGGTACTTCGTGGCCCGGATAATACATTTCCATCTCCTTTTTCTGCGTGGAACAACAGAAAAGACCAAAAATCGAGCCTGTATTTAGCGACTATTGCTTACAGCGCCATCTATTGTTTGTAATTCGAACTAAAATCGAAAATCACTGTAATAAAACTTTTGACTTTATGCATAACCCTCCTGCAAGAATTTTTTTAATATCTGTCACCGTTTGGAAGTTATTGAATTTTAAAATCAGTCAGACCTTTTTGGGACACCCGGTATATTGAATTACGTTATCAAGGGTACAGAATTCAAATATATAAGTAAAGATAGTAGTTTTCTGTGGGGGGAGGGGGGAAAGCTATAAGCTGAAAAAATTTCCCCCCTGTACCCAAACGTCTACTTGACCCAAAGAATAGGTGCAAAATGGAAACAGAATAATATGCCATGAAACGGAAAAATCAATACAACCTTTAAATAATTTATATCAATGAAAAATAGTAATATTACACAGCCTACCTAAATTAATCCCATTTTTATTTAATCCAAATACACACCAGCACATGTTAACCATTACCACTATAACTTTAAGATTACTTTTGTAGTTAAGATAACAGATATTAATAGATAATGGTTGCAGTTAATCCATTTTGAAATACCTTGATAAATACAATTAATAAATATAAATAGAGAATCATTACAATATTAGTATTTAAAATACCTATTAACACTTTTAAAATTAATAGTTTTGGGTATTTTTTACTTTAGTAATTTATATTATGCCCATAGTAACGAGCATAAGTGTCACCTAGTGTTTAAAGAAAGATGAAAGAATATTACAAATATTAAAATTCATAGAGATAATGCAAATTTTTAGTGCTGCCATCTATTATGCTAAAATGAAAGTATTTTGACAAAAATGGAAGTATTTTGAACTAATTACTTAAGCTATGTTTTCTTTTTACAATATCAAATAGTTAAAACAGAATAAAAATATAGATAAGACATTCAAAAATTTCATTAATTGAATAAATGAATTAATGCTTTCTTCATTCCTATTCTCGCCATACTATTTATAAGATTCTTGATCCAATTATATAATTATTATTCATTTAATTGTTCATTTATATAATTATATTTAGATGTATTGAAATGGATATTATATCCCTATTAATTAAACATTCCATGTATTTAAATAAAGGAATCATAGTAACCATATTGAAGCTAATGCTTGCAAATTTTACCATCTACTTTACCCGACATATCCCAATAAATAAAAAATACCATATAATATATAATTATTAATAAAAATATTAAATAAAGATAAATGTTATTAGATCAACTACAATTATTATTACTAAGATACTATGTATCATAAAGACAAACATATTTATAATGAAATTTAACATAACAGATGTAATAACAAATCATTAGAATATAAATAGCCTATAATGCATACAATATATTCTGCTACCAAACCCAATTAATCTATACGGAGAATTTAAATAATTTTATAACATTGATAATATATACCAATATGCTAAAACAGGTACTTTTCGGTTAGCCGGGCGCCAGTGGTATATATATATATATATATATATATATATATATATATATATATATATATATATATATATATATATATATACATTTATACCGGGTGTCCCAAAAAGGACTGACTGATTTTAAAATTCAATAACTTGCAAACGGTGACAGATATTAAAAAAATTCTTGCAGGAGGGTTATGCATAAGGTCAAAAGTTTTATTACAGTGATTTTCAATTTTAGTTCGATTTACAAACAATAGATGGCGCTGTAAGCAATAGTCGCTAAATACAGGCTCGATTTTTGGTCCTTTATCTTGTTCCATGAAGAAAAAGGAGATGGAAATGTATTATCCGGGCCACGAAGTACCAAAAATCGAGCCTGAATTTAGCGTCTATTGATCGCAGCGCCATCTATTGTTTGTAAATCGAACTAAAATTGAAAATCACTGTAATAAAACTTTTGACTTTATGCATAACCCTCCTGCAAGAATTTTTTTAATATCTGTTACCGTTTGCAAGTTATTGAATTTTAAAATCAGTCAGTCCTTTTTGGGACACCCGGTAGATATATGTGTGTGTGTGTACATATAATATGTATACATATAGCTTCTATATATGTATAAATATATACGTATAAGTATATATACATACACATACATATGTATATATAACAATGGCGCCCGGCTAACCGAAAAGTACCCTAAAACATATAAAATTTATATATAATAAACTAGGGGGCACCGCCCCCCTGCTCGCTACGCTCACCAACCCCCCGCGTAATCGCTTAGCTATTCCATTCGGTATCGCGAAGGTATTCCTATTTTCCAGCCAACCCCAGATTATTGTTTGTGCTTAAAAATAATGTAAATAGTTCAATTAAGCTCTATTCATAAGCTAATATTAGTTTTTGTTGCATTGAAATATCTCAATTTTTTGATTTCCTGCATGCAAGTAAACCCTGTTGTTGTATTTCAATGGGAGTCTATGGAAATTTGGCGAAATACTGGAAATAGCGCCAAGTTGGCGTCACTTTTGGCGACAGAGACGGGTTCCCCCTTGGTAACCTCCCTTATAGCGTCATAAAGCTCTGACCAATCAGATGCATTTCATGGTATCTACGCAGATTTTCATTGGTCCATTTCCAAAGCATTATTTTTTTTTTTTTTGTACTTTTCTGTTACACGGACAGCATTGTCGCCAAGCGCAATAGTTGGCGCAAAATGAAAATCACGTGAATTGAAACATTTGAAAAATAAAAGAAAAAAAATTGTCGATAGTAAAGTGAGCATTTTAAAAATATAAAATTTGAAAATTACAGAATTTTACGAACTATTTTATTAAATCGTAAATTCATACTTAAAATAAGTGAACAAATAACTGTTATACAATAAAGGGCACAGATGTCATATACGCCCCATATTGGCGCGATTTTTTTCTGACGCCATTTTGGCGATAACCTCGTTTTTGAATACCAGTTAGATATATATTTTTAAAAAGGGGAATAACAATATATTAAAATATAATGTCACATATTGTGAGATTTGAAGTAAGTAAATTTTGTTTTATTTGTTGGGTTTTATGTTAATGACTTTAGCTTTAGATCGTACAAATTGGCAATTAAATCCCAAGTGGACTAAATGATCTCTAATGTTTGTTGAAACTGAATGGTATTTATCAGAAATCTTTTACTTATAATGTCTTCTTGTGAAGTTGCCTCTTTGCATTCTAATATTACTTTTAATGTTTAACTTATTCATAAATGCATAATTTCCAATCATTAATTTGTAAATGCTGTATAAGGCATTAAGGCACAGATGTCATATTCGCCCCATATTGGCGCGATTTTTTTCTGACGCCAATGTCATATACGTAATGTATATTTAAGCGGCGCCAAAGTGCCGTTATTTTGCTTGATATGGTAACCCGGATGTTATTTATGCTGTTGATGTTTTCGCCAAATCGGCGTCGGAAAAAAATCGCGCCAATATGGGGCGAATATGACATCTGTGCCTTCATTAACAGCCAAGTCGCAGGAAGCCATTTTCAATGAAAGATTTGGGATGTTTGGCTCTTAACTTGTGCGAACTTCAGATATCACGACTTTTTCTGGCCGAAACATCAAGAACTTGGCGCTTTTTCTTTTTACCGAAATTTTTTTGTTGGGATATATTTTTAAAAAGGGGAATAACAATAAATAAAAAGTTTGATTAATAAATATGGAATAAAACATTTATGTAGTTTTAAAAAAGAAAATAAATGTAAATAAACAATTTATTAATAAATAAACAACAACATCCGGGTTACCATATCAAGCAAAATAACGACACTTTGCGCCAGTTAAGTACCCGGTGAGTATATGACACTGGCGTCAGAAAAAAAATCGCGCCAATATGGGGCATATGACATCTGTGCCCAATAAAGTAATAAAATAAAAAATCCTGTTAAACTGCTGCCATAAAATTAAATATCTTTTAGCATTGCAGTAAACATTTCATTTTTTGAATGAAGACGTCGAAACTCTGAGATACGACTTTAAATGATGACGAACATTTCCCCGATGTCTTCTGTTGCGCCATTTTGCGATTTTTGCATTCGCCATTTTCTGTTGCCCCATAATCTCTCAACATTTTGAGTATGACGTCCATTATTAGGGTCGACAAAATTGTATTTGTGATTTACTGTGAAATATCATAACCAGCACTTCGCAGTTCATCTGTTTTATATCCTTTCCAGTAATCTGTATAAATAATACTTCCATCAACTACATTGTTTTCTATTGCCGCCATTAAAGTTTCAGCTGTACGATCGGTAATAGGGGTAAGGAACATCCCCGTGTTTCACGGCATAAACCACCTAACACCCATTGAGGAGGAAGAACACGCCCTACTTTGCTTTTTCTTCTGGTAAAAAGACTTTCATCTACTTCTATAATTTTATTAGGTCCACCGATTTTTCTATTTGGTCGTGAACATAAAGCATTTGCACAAACTTCTCCAAAATAACTATTCCAGTCCACTGTTGTGTTGTGGTTCATATCAAGTTGCAGCTCACAAAACTCAATCGATGTCAACTCTTGGCACCATTATATAAACCTCAAAGCATTAAGAAAAGACAACCGCGATCCTTCAAACCATGTTTTTTGTCGTATTCCTACGCTTTCTTCGAATGATTGTAAGCTACATCTCCATTTCGGATTTTCAGAGCTCATCCATAATTTCATTTCATGGTTGTTTGAACACAACCTTTTATTATGCAGAATTCCAAATTCCTGAAACAGTTTTATCGCAACTTTCTCATCATCTGGTAATTGCCAAATGGTAAGATCCATCTCAGCGTCAGAAGTAAAAGTAGATTATAACTTTATACAAAAAAAAAGCATTTTTAATTCGAATAATAGCAAATTAAAAAGCTTTCCAAGGTTAAGGTTAAATAATAATCATTCATGTAATTCCCGTTTCATAAATAACAAATCACAATGTGTCGCATGGTTTACAATAAAAATCCTTTTCACGACAAGGGTTGAAATAATTGGCGCATTAGCATACATTTTGGCATGCTGTCCGTATAACGGAAAAATACCATTAATTTTGGCAAAATACTGGAAATAGCGCCAAGTTGGCGACAGAGAGATGGGTCCTCCCTTGGTAACCTCCGTTATAGCGTCATAAAGCTCTGACCAATCAAATGTAATTCACGGTATGTACGCAGATGTTCATTGGTCCATTTCCAAATCAAAACTTTTTTTTATATATAGAAGGATATATATATAAATATGACACTTCAAAAATACCAAGTATTATCATCAAACATAAAATATAATTAAATTAATAAAATGAACAGGAAATGAAAAAAGGATATTTGTAGAACTTAGTCAGAATCTTCAGTTCCCAAATGTCTAAAGTTCACAAATAAAGTGTGTGGTTTATTTTCATATTAGCCATAAAAAGCTAAAAAATATGAATTTTGGACTACCAGACACAGAAAACAGAGTAATAATCTATGAACACTAAGTTCAAAATGAAACAAGATTAAAAAGGATACAGGAATAATAAATAACAAATAACCAAATTTTAATATACACTGTCATAGCAAGAGTTATATCAAATAAACTGATTATGCATATTATTCTCTATTAAGATGGTATACTATTAGAAATTGATATGATATTGTCCTGAGTAGACTAAAAATGAATTACAAGTTAATCGTAAACTTTATTAAATATTAATGAAGATTAAAAAATTTAAAATGAATATATAAATATAACTACACCATTATACATATAAAAGCATCGAATCAACATCCAGTATGAAATGTGTATTAGCAAAGTATATATAACTCAAATTATATATAACCATTATATAATTACAAATCATCATCGATTTTCAATTACTAAAATTAAATTAATAAATTTAGCGACAATTCATAACACTGACATACAAAATAAAGATGATATATAAATTTGAAAGAGGAAGAAAGCACGTAATATGGCGAGGGATTTGTTCTAGTAGGAGAGCTGTTGAACATTTTTGAGTAGGTATTTGAGGCAACCTGAAAATTTGTGCAACACTTCTTTTGTAATGCCTGAATACAAAATCGAATGTCTGGTTGAAGGATCGTGGCCCAAAACCTGTGCCAGACACGTGTCAAGTGCCATTTTTTGACACTACCCAAAAAAGGTATTTGAGGCACGCTGAGATTGAAACAGAATAATATTTATACTTAGAAAAAAATATTTTGAAAATGACAGACACTTTAGTTGGCCCAAAAATTGTGCCAGACACGTGTCAAGTGCCATTTTTTGACTACCCAAAAAAGGTATTTGAGGCACGCTGAGATTGAGGCACAATATTTATGCTTAAAAAGAAATATTTTGAAAATGACAGACACTTTAGTCGGCACAAAAACTGTGCCAGACACGTGTCAAGTGGCATTTTTTGTCTGGCACAGGTTTTGGGCCACGATCCTTCAGCCAGACATTCGATTTTGTATTCAGGCATTACAAAAGAAGTGGTGCACAAATTTTCAGGGTGCCTCAAATACCTTCCCTAAAATGTTTAACAGCTCTTGGACTATTCTTTTTATTTCGGAATTGGTCCATCTTTTTCAAAAAAATATCTTTCGAAATTTTTGTTTTTAAAAACACACGGATGATGTCTGATTGATAAATTAAAGTAGAATATAAAATTCTTTCATCTAAAAACTAAAGGGGTGGAGGGAACTTTGAAATTTGACATTTTAATTTAACTGGAAGGACATGAAATTGTCAGCAACTGAATTGTCAGCTTTTGAAATTGTAAGCAACTTTCTTTGGAAATTGTTTAGTATCAAGTAGTGTTAAGTTTTCCGCCAAGCAATTGTTTATATGCAGTTATTACAGTACGTAGTGTTTCCAGCCACCAGCTTTGTTTGCAAGATAGCCGTTGACCCTTTCACGGCCCTGAAACAGTTTTTCGCATTTCCTGAAAAGCGGAGTCTTTTAAGTTATGGCACTTTTGAAGCAAGGGTGCGATATATTATCGACATCAACGAAAGAGCTATTTTAAAAAATTCAGAATGACTTGGAGGAAAATGAATTTTGTTGCTTGATAAATATTAAACTGTTAGAAAAATATTAAAACATTTTCTTCCGTAACTTTTCCTTCTTCAATTTATTTATCGGAGAAAACTTTTACAAGCAGCATGGCTTTCACCATTTCCAGAGATAACGCTCAGTAATTGTGGCTAGCGGTAAAAAGAGTTTCACGTTTAGCCGTGAAAGTGTCGTAAAATTCCGCAACAACCACTCAGGCATGAGCTGTGGAAACTACGTCTGTATCGGCATATTTTTAAGTAGCAAAAATCGATGGAACTTCATTTTGAAGTATAAGAGCAAGTTAATGTTGTGCTATTAAGGAGGCAGAAATGCCACCCGCGATTTTACTCAACTAAAATAAAAACATGCTCTTCATTTTGCCTTCGCTGCAGAGGAAATTAAAAATAAAGAGGAGATTATATCGTATTTCATATAAAATGTAAATTCGTTCGAAGAATCTTGTACTTAAAACTAGAGGTCAACAAAAAAATTCGTTTTTGGCCAAAATCAGAATTTCGCCGAAAATTAGTTTTCGGAGAAAATGATGAGAAATTTCGGCCGTGCCGAAACTATCTGTATTGCAAAAATCTCTTTTAATTCTTTCGAAATTTTCAACATTACTCATTGATTTGAGCTGTATCAGTTGAAATTGAGTCTTTATTTCTATGAACTTCACTGTTCATAATTATCTGTCATGACTGACTTACGACGTGATTTCAAATTATAAGGCAAGCAATGCCTATAGAACTAAAACTTTGAAGACTCTTTTCATGTGCTCATTAAAAGCTGCAGACTTAATAGTAATAGAAAATTTTTAGTTTGAAACCGCTGAAGTTGTTTAAATGCTCTGAGAAAGTTCTAGTATAACAATGATCATTTACAAAAATCATTATCAAAGATAAATGTGGGTATGTATACCTAATTTTTTAATTGGATGAAGCTCGTACAATTAGAAAATCATTCTGTGTCGTTGATGAATTACATTTTGTTTTATATGAAAAAAACCTTGCCATCTTGGGCCACACGTATAATTAATTACACGTATAATTAAAAATTCTGTGTATTTATGTATGCATTAATTTTTTTGACCTTTCAGTTTTCGGTCGAAAATAGGAGGATTACCAAAATTCTGTTTCGGTCTATCCTTACTTATAACTTTCAATCGAAGGCTTAATTTATGTATTCCTGTCATTTGTTCTACTTAAAAGGCCTCTCATTAGTTACATTTAGATTACAGCATTTAGCTCTTTATGTCCCAAATTATGAATTACTTCAATTTTACTTATTACATTCAGTCAAAGGCTTAATTTATGTATTCCTGTCATTGGCGTTTTTCTTTTAAAAAAACGAAAACTTTTAAAAGAACGAAAAATCATGCGTCGAGCATAAATTATCACTTTCCACCACATTCAGAATACTTTACAATAATAAAACTTCACTGTTTAACAAGGTGAACGATGTCTAAGTAAACAATTTGTAAAACACAAGTCTACAAAATATTTACAGTTAAAAAATAAGTCTGAGAAAAAGACTTTTTCGAAAAGCTGTATACAAAATAAAAGCCCAACGAAGGTACCCAGCCCTAACAATATCTAACAGAAGAAATTAGAGAATGAAGTTAGGGTTTAATAACTTCCAGGATGTGGAGAACAGTGCGAGCCTGCCAGTAACTCGTTCATAATAGTCAAAGTGAACAGTTCAGGATAACGAACAGAACGAACTTTGTCAAAAAAGTTTGTTATTTTTACGTCTTTCAAATAAGATTTAGGATTTATTTTAAGGCCATTATGAATGATTTGATTCCTGCAATGCGGGGTATGGGGTACCTCTTTGAACTTTATTGTGGACTACCAGAAATTTTTGGATGTTGGGATTTGCCGCAAAACCCCACATTGCAGCACAGTAGAGATGTATAGGGTATGTGTCGTTTTATAAACATGGATACATGATACTTCCTCACGCATTGTGTAGTTTTAACTATTTATTATTGTATTTTTTCCTCCTCCAATATATATTTTTTAACCTTTTCTTTTCCTTTATCAATTCTTGATACTTTCCTACTCATGATTAAAAAACAGGTTTCCGTAATAACAGCGCATTTATTTTTGATTTTGTAAGTTTATCCTGTAATAAACAATCACGTCAATTTCAGTCGTATGAATGGTTTGAAAGTTCTGATTCACCATTGTAAATTATGTTTAATATGTGCGGGGGGAGGGGGTTACGAAAAATAGGTAACTTCAGGATTTTTCTCCTCTTAGAAAGTATAAAGTAACACAAACTAAATTTACCTTCTTATTTTTGATAGTTTTTATAATAAAAAGTATTTGTATTATACAGAAATTATTAAAATTGATGTTGTCAGTTGCATATAGATAAGCTGCGTACGTATCGCCTTGCGCCGTGTAGAGCACAACTTGTCAAAGTTATCTGGGGGGAAAAAATCAATTTTCTGAAGAAATATTAAATTTGGGAAGCCATGAACCTATTTTTAGTGAAATTGAACGAATTTTGTAAAATTGTAGTTATTTGAAAAATATAATTTTTTTCACACACTCCCCCCCCCCCCACCTTTTTTGTTTACCTCTAACTTCTACGTGACTTGTTTTTTTTATATATGAAAGGTTCATGGCCCCACAAAATAACCTTTAATTTCCAGAAAAGAAAAGAGTTGATTGATTGATCTATTTAAACTCTACTTTATATAAGGCGCGCTGGAAAATGCCATTTCAATAAAAATGCGATTAAGATTTAACTAAATCAAGGGTTTAAAAATGTTTAGATAATTGTTAGGGGAAAGTAGGCTAATGACGCTCAGCGGGCAATTCCGCTCACCCAAATATCTCTAAACAGAATAGAATTGAAAACGTGCGATCGGTACCGGCACCTAGCGAACTTCATCGTAAGTTCCCAGTAAGGATATAGTGACCGTCGGGAGGAAAGTATTTTGTGTCCTCACGTTATTAGTTTGAAGTTGTTTTATAATAAATTGTTAAAAATCTAGCTTGAAGGTAAGTGTACACTCTTATTTTCAAATGTTAATTTACTGATTATTTCTAAAATATATATACATATAACTGTACGTTCATTCTTTTATTTATTTTTGTAGTGCTTTGTTACGCCAACTGTAAGTAACGCCAATTTAAATGTTGTATTCAAATTTTGAGCGCAATTACTGTACTATGTCGGGCATTACTGCTCAATCCATTGTTAATTAAATAAAACGATAAAAAAAAAATTCCTAAAACTTTTATGCAAATTAGTTGATTGCAAACTGTTCCTTATGCTTTGGAATTATACTTCATTAATAAAATATTGATTTTTTGTGTAAATTTGACTAGCTATTCATGTTTTCCCTTAAGTGAGCGTCATTACCTTACTTACCCCTACATTTTGAAGCTTACTGTTAGTCAACTATTCCTGAATTTATACCTACGAAGTAGAGAATTCAACACGCGTGCAGCTGTCTCCCACTTGTTCCCGTATAAATATTTTTCAACTGGTGCGCGCTCGCTTTCAGTTGACTGCAAATTCTTAAATATATCGAATTTCACCTAGAGGTTTATTCTACACAATATAAGTACGTTAAAAAAAAAATCTTTTAATTATGAACGGTAACTTGTTAATTGAACTGTTTTAATTTGTATCTTATGAATATAATTTTATAAATGTTCTTCTGGATATATAACCCTTAACCCGGCAGGACGGGCGCGACGCCCGAAAATATTTGTCTGCTGTCGGTGACTGCTTTTAATTTATTGTTTATTTCTTTAAATTAACGATAATTTAACATTTCGGCTATCCTTTTTCACGAGAAAGAGTGTAATTATCATGAATTTCACTAACAGCCAGAATTCTAAATTTTTTTTTTTTTGTATTTGTGCCATTTAATATGTTTGGGGTGTGCTGACACCCCATGCCCGTTCTCGTTTTACATTTCACGGCGCGCGTCCTGCGGGGTTAATGTATTGTATATCGTGTCGCTAACACGCCTATAAATGCTACATATTTACCCAAAGATGTACCCAAAATGATATTTCTTCCACGTCAGGAATAATTAGACTGATTTAATAATACGAATTTTGTCTACTCGACGGAATCGCTATGCTAACTATCGCATTTTGTATCATAACATAAGTATTTGTAATCAAGCGTTGCGCATATTTTCTTTTCTGTCCCCATTTAAAAATATTTCAAAAGGGATATCTGGTTTATTAACCAGATATCCCTTATTAATTTAAGTGAGATTTGTGCTATATCTGTCAAACTGTTCTGGTTAAATTGCATTTCGTGCCACTTACTTCGCGAACGATACATTTAAAGTAATATTTAACGGATTTTACTACACAACTCAGAGTATGAGAATTGTTTTGTAAAACTAATATAATATATATATCAAATTTAAATGTTATAATGTTTGAATATTATTTAATACTTCATGTATAAGGTTTTGAATATAGTCTTACAAATTCATTAGCGATTAGTTAATTTAATAATTGCTGTTCCAAATTTAAAAATGTAATGATTGTATCATGTCCTGATACAATATATTTGAAATAGATGATGATTTGCAATGTTCTATAATGGTTATATAAATATATGGACTTGAGTTTCAAAACTCGCCTTATCCAAAACTTCAAAAAAAAAATCGCGTTTTCTCGATCAATCTGTTTCATTGGTAACTTCATTGGAACTTGCACCGAAGAAACCCTACAATCTGCAAAAAAAAAACTAGTTTTATCCAGGTATTGTAAAATCTTGGTTTACAATGAAAAATAGACGCAGTTAGAGGTTTTTCGCGATTTCCCAAAATTTGATTTTCTGGTTAAGAAGAGTTTGAAACTCACGTCCTCATGCATACAGATATATACTGAAAATATATTATATATATTTTATTATATATGATATAATAAAATATATATGATTTATTAATATATGATATATATTTTATAAACAGTGCCGCAAAAGTTGTTTTTTTAAAAGCTAATACCCCTTGGTTTGGACCTCCTCCCCCATTAGATTGAGAATCTAGATAGTTTAGAATTTTAAGGTGCAGAAACATATGTATACGTTTGACCGAAATTTATTTTCAAAATCAAGTTTTAATTATAGCGGACTTGAATCATTTCACGGGCAGAAAAATTCTGTTAGTAAAATGATGAAATAATTGACTGATACCAGAATTTACAAATTATTTTTGAAAATAAAAACCTGCTTTTCTACACCTTCATTATAAAAGCAAAATTTTTAAAAAATATTCTTGGTATCGTTTGTCAGTTTTGGAATTAAAATTACTAGGTGGTCACGCCGTGTGACCACCGCCCTTGAAAGGGTTAAAATACATTTGCAGACATTTTACTGAGAGACTTTCTTCCTCAGAAATGACAATGTGCTATTCACTTTTTCGACAAGTTCTGCAGATCTACCTAACTGAGCGTTGACGCTTTGAAAATGATATTTTACTTAACCGCATATCTCTAAAGGATAGCTTTAAAGTGCCAAAAATAATTTCTTTACTTAACCGCATATCGCTGGAGGATAGCTTTAAAGCGTCAAAATTCCAAGTCTAAAAAATATCTTAATGTAATCTTGAAAACTATTTAATATTTTCACAACACCGTCGTGGCACATTTGCGTAGTGCTACACACGGACTAAGAAAAGTCATTTCAAACTATCCTATTCAGAACACGGATGTATCGTATCGTCTTCCCAGATTAATCGTTCAATCAGCAAATCTTGAATTTCGACGTGCGTGCTTACAATGCCACCAAAGAAAAAATGACTATCATTTCTTCCGTTCAGTCATGCGTGTTCAGTAAGCAACACAGACGTTGAAGAAGTCTGCATTTTGAAGATTTTAAAGGACTCTTCCATACTGATCTTATCTTTATACCGATCTGGGGGTGGAAAACGCAACACCTTTTTTGTGTTCCATTTTTAATGCAAAGTACAACCCATACCTTCCGGCCGTGGTCTTCGGATAAAAAAATAAAATCTTGCTTACTAGACTTCACAAGCTCATGAGTCATTTGTACTGCTTGACTTAGCCTTCTGAAGTGTCTTAGGAACTTGTTTTTATTATGTTGAGAAAATGAAAATTGCCGCAGGATACCGCCATTTTGCTTCTACTGTTTTACCTAATTCGTCCCAGTTCAGTGCGTTTTGGTCCACATGATCCAGACGGTTTTACGTCACGAGATGTTTAGAAAAATGTTGTGAAAGAATTGAGGGGGGGGGGGGGATTATTGACGTTAGTAATAGTATTTGTATATACAGTCGGATCTCGAAATTCTTCATTTTTAATACCTCATTATCTCGTAAAAAAGATTCCTTTCAGGATTATATAAATGTGTTTTTCTATAACTACATCAAATATATTTTTTTTAATTTCTTCCTATATCGAAGTTTTGATTTCCCTATCAAAAGTAATTTGTTTTTGAACAAAAAGGTACTTGTTATATTCTCTTGCAACATGCAGTACTTTAGCAAATGTCATATTTAGAGTACGTACAAAAATATTTCCTGGCGGATGCTTTACTTTTATATCGGGAAAATCGTTCGATTCTTTCTATTCTCCAGCATTTGATTGTAGATATGAACAAAGGGATGTTAGCATGCTTACCGGAATGCATCAAATTGAGACCTTAAATTTTAACACCAGAAAGATAGCTATGAGTCGTGTTGTTTCATGTATTCTATCTTGGGGGAACGCTACTTTCTAAAAAGCAGCGAGCTCATGTAAACGAAAAATATCTTTAAAATACTTTGCAATTATCTTGGTACACTAGATACTAAATCATTTCTAATCACCTACGGAAATACAGAGTGCAGTATTTTTCAGAGTTGTGCGTTATCTGTATCGCTCTTCTCTCTTTCAAAATCATTGTTTTTCGATAGCCGTTAACATGCTGCATCAAATTACCTATTATCTGATTTCCATTGAATTGTCTTGGGGGGGGGGGGGGGAATCAACAACGACATTAAGCTCCTTCTGTCATTCGATAGAGCTTCTTGCGTCGTTTGAAAAAGAAAAAAAGTTAATTTCCAGTGTCATATTTTTTAGTGACAGAAAGGTTATTTTCGTTTATTGAAAAACATTGTTGTGGAAGATTCTTCCGTTTGTAAATGTGCAGTCCTGGAGAAGGGCGGTGGGCTAGGAGGCACCAACCCATGCTATTTCATCACTATAATTCCATTGTATTATTCAACTAGGAATTGTCGTTCTGAATATAATTTTTAAAACAGGTGGTGTACATATTAAAAATTGTACCTACTGCGATTTTCTAAATGGTAACACCCAGTTTTAATACTGTATTTGAGTTTCTTGGATAACGGAAGTCAGGAGAGAGGTACAAATTTAAGCTTATGTGCTTTCTGTTAATCCCTGGAAGGGAAGAACCTTTCTTATCCCTTAGCTTCTGATGATACCGGTCTCGCAGACCGGTGCTTTTTTCAATTTTCATAGTTTAACTTGCAAATTTCAGCTTATCTACAAACACTACTGAAATTTTTTTTCGTTTGGAACTTTAGTACCAACACCAGAGACTTTTGAATAGGTGAATTTTAATTAACACTCCTGTACAAAAAGTTTAGTACAAAAACATCCTATGAGTTAATCGCGGCTTTTATTCATCTTTCGATGGAGCGGTCTCACAGACCGCTTCACGCTAGTTGTTTGACTATTTCTGTGATATCAGTTAAAGATTAATGGACGGAGTCGAAATGACCCATTCTTCCGTTCCAGGGTTAAATCTTGATTTGGGAGTTAAGAGATCAAAGTTGTACGCTAATGCTAAATCCAGGAAACAAACTTTAACCCTTAAATGCCGGGTGTTGCTTTTCGGCAACATACCCAATTTAGGCTCTAAAATTCTATTAGAATAATATTTAAGCTATAATACCTAATGTTGTCAATAAAATACATTCTGAAAATATTATTAAATTGATTTTGAACATGTAGATGGCAACACTTGTGCTGTTTAAGAATAAAGATAGATTTATTTTGTCAATTGTTGCTACTTGTTCTTTTTTTGTTCGGAAGCTTGCGAAATACGCTATTTTGTTCTGTAGTGAGCAAGTACAATTTATTTCTTATTATAGTTCCTAAAATTCTTATGTGTTTAATATTATAGAATTTTATCAAGGAAAATTTTTTCAATTAAAGGCCAGTATTGGCGATTAGTAACACTGTTTTTTAGCCGTAAACCACACTTAAAACAAAATATGATTTTTTAAAGTATTTTTCCCATGATTTATTTAAAAAATGAAAGCCGAAAAACATTATTACAATAATTTTTGAAAAATCGGGTATTTAAGGATTAATTTGAATCTTCCCAAATAAGCATGAGATTGAAAAATTGTTTTCTTACTGAGAGATAATGGATAGGTTCGAACATATTACAGGCATTTGTTTCGAATTAAATAAAATTTTATTTATAAAAATTATCATGGAATTTTTATTCATAAAATTTATAAAAGATGACCTACATTAATTTTTACATAAAACGAACTGCAATATTTAGACACATGTGCGTAAATTTGCAGCTGATTCCGTTTATTAGTTTTCGAGATATAAATTTAACTTTTCGATAGTCTGTCTAAATAGACAATCTCCTGTGATAAAAGCATCCACAGAAAAGAAAATCTTAGAAAGTAACCAGAAAAGTTTCATGGAATAATTTTTCATATAAATTGAGTTTAATATTTAGAAATTCTGTGTGTGTGTGCGTATATATATATAAATTAAAAAATTCCAATAGTAATTTCAAACATTACCACATACTGTAAACTTTAATTGAAGTACAAAATTAACTGAACCATACCAAATAAGAACTATATTTTAACTTAATAAACAATCTCAAAGAAACACCACATAACCAACTTTAACTTAAACAAAATCAACTATAAGAAACAATATATATATTATGTACAGTAACTAATTGTATATTCCACGTACTTTCCATTTTAAGATCTTTATTATTCGAAATCTATGGATTTAATATGTTTAACCTTAATAAATTTTCTTTTATAACTTTATGAATGTTTAATAAAAAGTACATAAACTACCTTTGTCCTGAATGCTCTCAAACATGTTGCCAAAAGTAAGTGATATTTGAAAATTCCAAGTTTATATAATTTTTTATATGTACACGAACCCCTATTTCAAAAATTGCATTCATACTCAGAAAGAAGGCATAATTCCCAGTCGTAAGTTATCTCTTGCATCTGTCGTCAACAGTTTGGTAATAAAATAGAATAGGGTGATGCGATTTTTTAGGGCTGTATATTTTAGTTTTAATTCGATCATGGTTTTCCAAAAATTGTAATCCACGAGCTACGAATTGAATTTTTGTAATAAAATGTGTTTTGTAGTAAAGCCATATATTTTTCTTGTAATATTTCTTGTAACCTCCTAATTTTTATATTTTATCATATTTTAAGATCTATTTTACATTTTATCCCTCTGAACAGAACGGAATAAAAACACTGTTTATAAAATGTTGAAGAAAAATGAGAAAGAAATTGTCAATTTAAAGCATTAATAAAAAAAATGACTCATGTGAAGATTTCATTGACGCACCAGAATGGGACACAATGTATGTTTTTTAACCCATTATCTACTGAATTATGAACTCATGAAAATTTTATCTTCTAAAGTACTTTTCGTGAATTGTTTAAACTACATTAAAAGATTTACATAATCATTTAATAAATTTTAGGAGTTTAGAAGAATTGAAGGATTTAGAAAGATTAATTAAATTTGAATTTATAAGGATTTTGTGCAATATTTATAACTCCACTCAAATCTTTTATTTTAAATATTTTTCTTAGTATTTTGTAGAATTAGGAAATGTACAAATATAATATTCTTACAATAGAAATATTTCCGAATTGAGAAATCCCCCCCCCCCCCCTTTCATCGCCAAGAAAGCTGAAAAGATTCAAAGACAAAAGAAATCCTCCTTTTAAAAATATTTTTGGTTTGTGTAACCAATAATGCTTTTGGAACAAGATAAAGTAATGTATCGATAACTAATTCTAAACTGTATTACAACTAATCGATGTATTAAATGAATTTTATAACAAATTACTTTAATGGTACTTATAAGTACCGTCAGTAGATAAAGGGTTAAAATAAAAAGTTAAAAGTATTTAATAAGCTGTCTCCATTCTCGTGCGCATGAATTAATCTACCTAAAAGACTGTTTTGCTATTTTTTCAATGTGTTTCGACAATTTCCTTTTGACAATAATTACTATGAGATGTTATTTTTATCCAACACGCAGCTCAGGATTTCTTTTCTTTCGCATGTTTTATATTTTATTACTTTTACGCACCATGTACTTTAAAATATTAAAATTCATGTGGAGTATATCTATATTATAAATGACAAGCGTGCCTGTGCGTAACGCTGACATCATTTTTCGAATGGAAACAGCAGACTGTCGAATTTCGGTTTTACTGCAATTTAAATTTTTTAAACATCTAAACATCGCACATTTTCAATTTTTACACCGTCGAATAGGGGTGAAAAATGTAGTTTCAAAAGCAATTTGTTTCAAAACGATAACGCAATTTTTGTTTGAAAACGATATCGCAATTTACTCATTTTTTTTTTTTTTTAATAATTTTCAAGCATGATTTTTTTTTTTCAAATCTATCTCTAGCATGCAGACGATTGTGAAAGATAAATCAGTTTGCACTTAAAGTAATATAAATAGCTCATCATTTGTTTCATATAAATAGCTCGTCATTTGTTTCATATAAATAGCTCGTCATTTGTTTCATATAAATAGCTCGTCATTTGTTTCATATAAATAGCTCGTCATTCGTTTCCAGCTTATTCTCTATAACGAAATTAAAACATCCAATTAAGTGAAACAATAAAATGTAAATTTAAGACATAATCGAATTTCGCGCTTAAACCACTGAAATGAACAGAATCAAGAAGGCTGACTGTAAATAGCTATCTTTGGGTGATTTCTTCGGCTGTTAAATCCTGACGCTAGACCACTATGAAAATATCGCTTTTAATACATTTCAAAACTTTATTTGAACGCATTATTGCTCTTTTTCATATAAATGATTTTTAGCATTGTTAATGGGCATTCTAAAAAAATGTATTAAATGTAAAAAAAAAAAAAAATATTACAATTATCAATTACCCCCCCCTCCGCCCCCCCCCCCCCCCCGCCAAAAAAAAAATCCTTACGACTTTTTTACAACAATCATTGGGATTATTTGTTGATACGTTTTTTCGTTAACTGCATTTTTTTTTTCAAACAGCGCGATATATAAGTATACCACATCAAAAACCACTTGCAGAATCTTTTGAAAAATACCTCATTCATCGCTGTGCCTTTAGTATGTACAGAGATAAAACGATGTTGACATCAGAAATAATATGATGGTTTTCACCTATATTCTGTAACCCGGGAAGCTCGGGTTTATCCCCTTGTTTTTTTTTTTTTTAAATTTACAAGATTGTGTTAAATTCCTTTTCGAATAAACTTGGAAAAGATACTATAGTTTTTCGTGGAGAGAAAAAAAAAAGAAACTCCATGACAGCTATATCTTACAGGTGGTTACACTTTACTAAAGAGTCTGGGTGCTTGCCAAGAAGTTTGGGTGAATCAGTGATTTTTACAAAGTTTTTTGCACTTTATCTTCCTTTACTTTGTTTTTATTCATTCACCTTGGTTTGTAACAGAAGTAAAGTAATACAGGCCAGAAATTTAATCATCTCTGGTAGTGACAATGGTAGGAGATATTCTCCAAACGGGAAAAAAAGTATTACCTCACCCGTCCTCATAACTATTCTAAGGGATTATTGACCTGCGTTCAGTTTGATTGTATTTTTCTAGAAGACTTAAGTTATAATTTTTATATAATACTGAAAGCGTCACGTGAAACATTGTTATTAAAAATTAGCTAGAATAGTTTCTCTCAATTAGACGAGCATTCTAATTACTAAAATTTTCAGTTATTTTACATTGCTTTAAAGTGATAAACACATTTAAATCAATATTAGATACTACAGAAAATATTTCAAAAACATAATTTTTGAAAACGTTTATGCGATTTTATTTTTTATTTTATTTTTGTGTGTGTGAGTATCAGGCTATTCAAGAAAGTAATATTTTTATATTAAAAATATATAGCTGATGTAACTGTCCGCTTCCGTACTTTTTTAAACAAAATTTTGTTTTTA
Organism: Maratus speciosus; assembly: GCA_963932465.1. Classification (NCBI taxonomy): domain Eukaryota; kingdom Metazoa; phylum Arthropoda; class Arachnida; order Araneae; family Salticidae; genus Maratus; species Maratus speciosus. Next base: position 110,333,161 of record OZ010788.1, read on the forward strand.
TTACTACAAAATCCTTACTATAATATAGGGTGTTCATAGCATTTATCAATCATTACAGGACATGCAAAATAATTCGTTTAAAGTAACTGCCTTTGAGCAATAATTGTTGGAAGTGCGTTTTCAATTTCGATATCCGGTTTTAAATTTAAATTTTCCATGTTACTCGTTGTATATAAATTCTAAAGAACGTATACAGGGCTGCGCAAGATTGTATGTACATATTTTTCTTATTAGTGTAAATTGCTGAAGAGGAATTTTCAACAGTGGTATATAAAGTCATAAACTAATTTTTTGCATATATGTATTTATCGATAGAAATCTGTCATATACACAGCTACATAAAAGAATTCGGATATTTTTTCGCCTGTAGATGGGAATGTTTTCCAAATTGTTCAATTGGACATCGTATTTCAACACATTAAACGGTGAAATTTTGTTCATTATTCTGAATGTGTTGGAAAATGTTTCATAATCTATGCTTGACACATAATTTTTTTTTTTTTTTTAACACTTCAGAAAATGTCATATTGCATGTTATCTGCACTTAAACTAGGAAGATTTGCCAAAGAACAAAATGCTTTATTTGAATTTACCTTTATTAATCTCTTAAAATCCACATGGTATTCAAAACTCACATGATGTTCACCAGAGAAGAGTTCGGAGACAAAAATCTGAAAATTTTAGGTTTAGAAATGAAAATATACACTGTAAACTGAAATGTCTTAAATTCAGACATTTAAGTGTCTGAAACGGAGTGTTCAATTTTCAGACGTTTTAAAGTGTCTTAATTTTTAAGATACTTGTATGCGTCTGAATTTCAGACACTTCAAATGTCTGAATTGCATCCATGTTTGACCACTTTGACAAACATTTTTTCACCTTTTTTTTTTCTTCTGTAAGCATTATACACTGCAAAATATATATATATATATATCGCTAAAAATATGGAAATTGTAGCCACTCGAGACTCCGGTATAATTTACATATATTAATGGAAATTTTCTGATCTAAATTCCAAAAAAAAAAAAAAAAAAAATCCGTTTAGTTTGTGCATATTTCTGTATTTAAAAATTTCCATTTAAAAAGATAAAATATATTTTTCAAGGACTAACCACCATATTTCAACAACCACCTTCCCGAAGGATCACGGTACTTGTATTCAATTCTACTGTAAACTTTTAATACTTACCCGAGGTGGGACTCGATCTGAGGTCCTGTTGTATAGGAGTTCAGTGCCTTATCCATTCGACCACGCTTTCATCGGCCGATCGTTGAAATAAAGTATTTATAAAGCACAACGCAATGTTTTTAAGGGGACCGGGTAAGTCCTATCTCTGCCATGTTAAATTCACCAACTTTATGTACTTTTTTCTCAGAAATTGTGAAAGACAGAGGTCTAGATTTTTTAGAGTAGTTAAAATAACACGATTTACGTATTTTAACTGACTATTTTCTTTCTAAGTGAAACTCAAAATTAATTATTAATTATTTATTGAAAGTCATTTTTAAATTATCACTTTTGGTAAGATTTCACTGCCAAAATAAATAATTCTCAACAAATCATTAATACCCTGTGTTAAAATATACAATTTATCATAATATAAATATTAAATAGAAATCTGAGTTTTTAATTTTAATAGATATTGAAAAAAAAGGAACATAAACATGAAAAATCTAAGTTTTAAGAAAAAGTCAGATTTAAAAGGCCATTAAGCTGTGAAGTATTTTTAGAAAAAATTATTAATTTGAATACTTATTTCTTTTATATATAAATATGTGTGACACAACGTTGGAAAGATAAAAGTTTGAACTATTTAATGATATAAAAAAGTAAAAATCGATTTTTTAGTTGAATTTTGCTTTACCTGTCCTCTTAAGTAGCAGTAAGTTTTTTTTTTTCCAATTTAGTACAATTGTAAATATTTTTCACACAGTGTTGTAGTCGTAAAAAAATTAGAGGGTATACGCTAGAGGCAGAGGGTATAGGCTAAAGTCATGTATAGAGTTTTCGTTGCAGTTTTATTTGAGAAACAGGGTATACGGAGTATTTTTTAAAAATCCAGAAGGAATACGGCGTATACCCTCCACATCCCTGTTACACATTTTCTTTCTAGAAATTTATTTGAATATGTGGTATTTTAAGTTCAGTTTTTTCTTTTCTACCAGAGGAATTGTTAGAGTGCAAATGAGGACCTCCCCCCCCCCCCCCCCCCCCCCCCGCCAGAAGCCAAGGGATGCACGCCATAAAATAAAGGTTTTAAGTAAATTGGGTTATAAGTTGAACATCAGTAGTAATGTACTGATTTAAAATATGAAACTGCAGCTTATTTAATAGTGGTCTTTGAACTGTTATTAAAAGGAAAGTGGACTACAATTTTTTTTAAATTTAAATAGAGATTATAGAGGTTACGAATTAAGTAGTTTACAGGGTTTAATTAGTTGACTTCTAGAATGCAGTACATAATTAGAAAATCCTTTTCTTTTTACCAGCAAACGAATAAAATTGTTTCCAGATAAACTACTTTGACACCAATAGATGGCGGCACTATTCATCTTAAAATTGAATGTTTAATTTCTAATCCAAAGAAAGATTCTTCTGGCACGAAATATTTAATGTTTTGGAAATGTATAAATTTTTATTCATTTTTGTTTGTGGTCGAAATGATGAATAAATTACCTATCGAATTATAAGCTATCCTCTTTAAACAGGTTTTTATAACGGTAAGTTATTATGCAATCAAACTTAAGACAGAATCGTATGGGACTGGGCAAAATTTCACTTTCAGCATGGTTATACCGTATTTTTTTAAATGGACTACAGAACATTATTTGCTAAATGAAACTCAATAAACAGTAAATAAAACTGAAGTAAACCTCTGTATAACGGAAACTTGGCTAAAATGAAAAATTTCATGGTTTCTGCGAAATCACGCATTCTAAGGTTAGAACAAGCTTTTATTGAAACTTCCGTACTTAAATTTGACATTTTCTACACAGCAGCTCGCCTCTTGGATACGAAACTGGTTTGAATATAAATAAATAAATCATGTCTAATTAATATACGTGGTTTTTGAAAGTGGGGAATGAATTATATGGGTTTATCCTTGAAAAGTTACATATTATCTTTTAAATGGAACTTTTTAAATACAGAAATATGCAAAAAAATGGAAATTTTTCTGGAATTTACGGGGAAAAAAATTACATTAAAATACGTAAATGGCTGAATAGCCAGTACAACTTCCATATTTTAACGGATATTTTTTACAACGTATAAAGCTTTAAAAAAAAAAAAAAAAAAAAAAAAAAAAAAAAAAAAGACAGTTGCCTATTGCCGAACATGCAGGTTGACCAAAGATGGATGCGATTCAGACGTTTGAAACGTCTTAAATTCAGATGCATACACGTGTCTTAAAAATTAAGACACTTTAAAATGTCTGAAAATTGAACACTCCATTTTCAGACACTTAAGTGTCTGAATTTCAGACATTTCAGTTTACAGTGTTTATACCATGATCATAGTAAGACACTTAAGTGTCTTAATTTCAGACTTCTATGGTGTCTGAAACTTCATATTCAGACACTTAAGTGTCTGAATTACTTTTTCAGTCACATATGTGTCTGAATTTTAGACGCCTTTATTTGCAGTGTAATTTAGTAAACATAGGCGTAACCAGGGGGGGGGGGTGCCCTGGGTGCCCGGGCACCCCCCCCGCTTCCGCAGACTCCAACACAGTTATTTTAAAAAATCGAAATCTACAAAAGAAAAAAGAAGTGAAAGCAGGGTTCAGTTAGTTCAGCAAATTAGTTTAGTTCAAAAAACTAACACCCTAAGTTTTGAAATGTGATAAAAAATGAAACCCTCGTTCTTTTTTTCTTTCTTTCTCTTCTTTTTAAAGAAAATTATGTTGTTTATCTTTTTTAAAACTAGAACATTTACAAGAATCTGTATTAGTCTAGTAAGTCCAAAAGGTGGCTTTATAATTCCACTTTGACGTCTTTTGTTTCTTGGAAAAATTTTTTAAAGCCGTTCCTTCTATTGCATGTTTTTGCATTGCAATTTCATGAGAAATTAACGCAAGTTCTTAACGAACTAGAAACTATTTGTCTGTTTGCTTTCGTAGTTTAAAGTCTAGAGAGAAGCAAAACAATTTGAAACGGAATGCAGATGTGAAAAAATAATTCTAAAATGCGATTAGCCGGGGGAAAGGGGATGGGGGTGGGGGTACACTGAACCTACCTCCTTTGAAAATGAAAAATAATAGCTCAGAAAATTCAAATTAATCTGGAAGTTGGTTGATTGGTTGAATTTCGTGTTTCGCGGCCATTTTTTGACATTCGTAAAAAGAATATGGTTGCTATCTTTCAAGTCAATATAGTAATTTTTTTCCTCTGAAAATTTTTACACGATTTTTAGAGTCTCTTCTCGTTTCGCAGCGTTCTTTTGAAAGTAGGAAAAGGAACCCCGTTTCAATCTTTTAGCCCAGTGCAGTAAATTTTGACCGAATTCGCGATTTTATTCTGCGATCATTTCATGATATTTACGATTTTTTCCCAAAATCGTTTGACGAAATTCACGTCTTTCTACGCGATTTTTTGTCGAAATCTGCACTTTTCACCGCAAACGAAAATTCGACCCGTTTCCTGGATTTCCGTTTTAGAAGGTTTTACTATATACGATATTGTTTGCATCCAACATGTTCAGGTTAAAAAGTCTGGGCACCCCCCCGTTCAAAAGGCTGGTTACGCCTATGGTAAATTAAACCCCTGGAAATTGAGAAAGCAAGCATCGCGAATGGATTCGGATGCATAATCTTTTCCAGACTTATTTGCACAGGAAGTCATTTGCGTATTACGTCGTTTATGCTTCTTCATTCACAAGATTTGTTACATAGTTTAACAAGTTTGGACGCGTTCCAAGTTAGTTCCGAAACAATTTCGGGGAACTCCCGAGATGGTGATTCTATCATTTATTTAGGTGCCTGCCATTACCTCTTTGTTTTTAATCAGCCTCCTTTGAGAGGTGCTGTTAATTTCAACTAAATGCAATGGCGTTAAAGGAATGCTGCAAAACACATACGTTCGAGAGACTATAAGCCTGTTACAAAAAAGGAACGGAAGAGTCCGGATAATTTAACCAAATTGAAAAGAGCGTGATGTACTAGAAATTGGTTTTCAGCTAAGAGAAGATAAATTCCTTACACAGTAGAATAATTAGGATTGTAAAATAGCTAACGCTGTTTTGGGAAAGACGAGAAGTCCCTGTCATCTTGTAAAATTTAAATTTTCGATTGCCTTTTCTTGAGAATCTCTAGTAGCAGGTATACTAATTTACTTTCGATAGTTATATTTTTATACATTATAAGGTATCACTTATACATGTTTATAATTTTTAGTATGAAAATTAGTATAAATTTAGTATAAATTTTTAGTACTTCCCTTTATTTTAAGAATAAGTGCTTGAAATACAGCTTTCAATCTTCAATACGATACACCCTGTTTATATAATCTAATTTCATTAAGAAATTAATTTCAGTCGTCTTTCTATTACTAACTTAAAACAAACTCTTCCGGCTCAGTCGGAAGAGTAGGTTGATTTATTCCTTTTTTTTTTTTTTCTCTTTCGATCTTTTTGGTAAAGTGCGTATGATTAACTACAAATTAAACAAATTGGACTTCTTATAAGTTCGCTATTTTGGCAAGAAAGGTAATTTATTAGGAAATTGTAAAAATGGCTTAAAATGTAATTGAATTTATGAGGTAATTACATAAAAAAAATTGCGAGTTTGTTTAAATTATAGTTTAAAAATAGCCCATTATATTTTATATGTATGTATATCCGATGCCCAAACAAGATTCGAACGTAAGATCAGTCCACTGTCTAGATATGGTTCTAATAAGTCTTGAATTTTGGGCTCTGTTGTAAATACAGTAGTCCCGATTATCAGAATCCCGCTTAACCAAATTTCCGCTTTAACCGAGTTATTTTCTTCTGATGGTGATGGCTTCCATTATTATGAAACAGCCTTTATAAATGAAGTGTTAGATAAGGATGAAAGAGCAGTCCTAAAAGGTTAGAACTGATTTTCTGGTCAGAAGGGGGGGGGGGCGTAATTTTTTTTATTTGTTATAAAGTTAAGTTCGATTGAAAGAAACTATTTACCACTTTGAGCAGAATGAAGCAACACTTGCAATTTTTATGACACTAATAGAATCGCATAGCAGCCAATTTGTGCGGTTTTGTTAACTCTAAAATTTAATACAATTTTTTGCCATATTTAATCATTGACAATTGTTAAATTTCGGCGATTGAATGAGGCAAAATTTACTGGTAAGTTTCAGTGGTAAAGAAAAATCTTAGAAATTGATAGCTATGCGGTAACGTAATACTTCGGGGAAAAAAATGCAGCAAAATCGGCATTCATCAAACAATAAACTATCAAGGGGTTTTTCAAATAAACAATTTCATTCCCCTTTTTTCTTAAAAGTAACTGAAATGTACATCAAAGAAATGTTACTAGTACCGTAAAAATGAAGGAATTAAGTGAAAATTTATGTTTCATCTCCTTAGTTGGTGGCGATTTGTGTAAATCCGGTTTATCCGAGTTTTTTGCTTATCCGAGGTGAGCTTGATAATCGGGACTCTATTGTAACACTTCATACTAAGCTATATTCCCGATGCACAAATTAAGTTCAAAACCAAACCATTTTTAATAAATGGTTTGGTTAATTTAATAAATATCAACGAAATTGTTTAGTATGCCACAGTTACCAAAGTAAACAACTTCTAAAAACTTCATTGAAATCTAAGAAATTTAAAACATGTGTTAATATTTCAGCTCACGTCACAGATCTGGAAATCGGACAGGACTTCACACATCAGTCAAGAACTTCGCCCTCAACTGTAAAATACAGCTCATATTCAAAATATTAGAATAATTACTTTTTTTTATAAATTAAAAATATCGTTTGGTAATTTAAGGTCTTTTAATGCAAATATGCAAACGATATTTGTATTAAGAACTTATTGTTGATTAAATTTATTTATCTTAAAATTATCATTTTTGATAAGATTAATTGGAAAAAAAAATTATTTTGAAAAGTCAAAATATTAGAATATTTATTCCAAGTAGTTCAAAATATTAGAATATTTCACATTAATTCTCCTTTAATTATCACCGATTCATAACTGGTGGCATCATTGATTAAATTCAGATTTTACTTAAAATCAGTATTCTTTTTGCTGTTTGTTTGCTTTTTCGCCTTAAAATGAGTCGTGTGAGTGATATTTCTGAATCTATTAAACGTTGTGTGGTTGATTTGTATAGGCACAGTGCAGCGAATTATTTACATTGTTCCCAATCAAGCGTTAGTAAAATACTAACACAATATTAAAAAAATGGAAAATTTCAAAATAATCGCCGAAATGGCAGCCGAAAACCAAAAACATATGCTAGAGATGACAGGAAACTGAAGCGTATAGTTCAGAAAAAACATTTTAAAAGTGTGCGATTCTTGCACCGAAAATGGAAAGGAGGAGTTGAAGTTTCTACATCGACAACATTAAGACGTCTCCATAAATTTAAGTTTGAATCTCGTGTACCGAAAACAAAACCTCTCATGACTGCAAAACAAAAGCGTATAAGATTGAATTGGTGTAAATCAAGATGTTTATGGAGCGAAGAAGATTGGAAAAATATAGTATTAAGTGATGAAAGTATGGTTTGTGTTTCATATGGTAATCAATGTATTAGAGTTTGGACAATGAAGAAAGAAGCATTTGATAAAGAATGCCTTAAACGTTTCGTAAAATTTGCTGCTAGTGTCATGGTTTGGGGTTGCATGAGTGCAGAAGGACCTGGAAAGTTATGCATCGTCTACAAAAAGGTTAACTCTCAAATATATCAAGAAATTTTGGAATATTACATGATTCCCTCATCAGAAGATTTATTTGAAGATGATTTCATCTTTCAACAAAATTTAGTGTCCCCGCATACCTCGGTGTCAACTAAGAATTGGTTACGCCAACGCAATATTAAGGTACTTCCTTGGCCACCAAACTCATCAGACCTTAATCCCATCGAAAACTTATGGTGTATAATGAAGAAAAACTCCAAGAAAATCCTCCTTGAAGTAAAACTGATTTTAGTGGCACGTATAAAGTCTATATTTGGCTAATATTGATAGAAATGTTTGTAAGCACCTTGTTTATAATATGCAAGATCGATTGTATGCTGTTATGAAAGCTAAAGGGGATGCTACAAAATATTAACTAGCATTTACTTCATATTCATAAGGTAATATTGTTGCATAAAATAAAATATTCTAATATTTTGAACCATTCTAAATTTTATTCTAATATTTTGATGTGTTTCAGAAAGCTGTATTATTTAATGTAATTTATTGTACTGTATTTTATATTTTGTAAGTGTTAAAATCTTATCTAAACATTCCAGATTTAATTTATAAGAAATTTAATTGCGTTTACTTAGTATCAAAAATAAGTAAATGAAAAATTTTTTCGTATTACTTTTTCTCAATTATTCTAACATTTTGAATATGAACAGCTGTATTGCAAGTTCTTAACAAAAACCAATAATCCAAGGAACAATTCAGTTCTTAGAGATCTGAGGCTGCTCTTTAGGCAATATGAAGACATAGTAATTAAATTAATATGGTTTTCCGGGCCTCCATGACAGCGATAGAGCGCCCGCTCTCTGGGTGTATAATCTTATCGGATTAATAAACAAGTTTCATCTGCAACGGGGTCCCAGTCAAATTATTTTAATAGGGTTGTTTTAATCCTTTCTACATAAAACCCAATTTATTACATCGAGGCTAGTCCTTCACATGTATGTGTGGGAGGGGTAATAGTCCCAAAACATTTTAGGAAAAATAAATATCCTGTATATCATTTTGAAAATTCTATACCAGATTTGTATGTTTTTTAATTTATACTTTATTTTTACTAACTGTATTTTGCAGAAAATAACTTGGTTTTTTCAAGTTGAATGTTTTTAAACAGTTACATTTTAACAAATTAATTTTAACTAGCGAATTTCATGTTTTACTCGTGAAGATTTAAAAAAATTTGTCTTTTTACCTTGTCTGGCGCACTCAACCAACCAACTCTGCAGTTTCTCTGTTCTGTGAAATTTTTACTGCAATTTCTCTCTCTGAAATTTTTACGTAGATTTCATCTACTTTTAAAATTTTAACATTCATTGATCAAAATAAATTTTTTTAGTATTAAACTTTGAGTTCTAAAATTTAAATGTATGCTGTATTTTCTTTCATTTCTCTATTATCTTCAATTTTATCTGTATACATATTCAATTTTACATTTAGTTTCATCTGCAAATTTTTTACAGTATTTTCTTTGGCAATTTTACTAAAATTTCTGTTCTCAGCAATTTCTTGAAATATGTGTGTTTATGGATTCTATCTACCTCTGAAATAATCTTAAAAAACGCGTATTTCTAAAAATAAATCTCATAAATATTAATCTTTAAATTTTCTTTTGTATGGGGAAATATTTAAAATTAAACAATTTTTCAAATACTTTTTATGTAATGTTTCAAGTCATTTTACTTTCAAAACTAACACGTCAAAAGTTCTCTAGGGTTTTTCTCTTTAGGTTAAATGTATCTAGAATATTAATGATCTGAAACTTTTCAGGCATGAAAATTGAATTCAATTATAATAGTTATTCGCTCTCCACTAGATATTTATTATAACACGCACTTGTTTGTCTTCTTCAAATCTTGGAAAAAAGCTCAAAAGTGTCGTGGGAAGTACTTGGAATATGTTGAATTCCTCTTTTATTAATTTTTTTCAACTTATGTTTTTCTTTTAACACAATCCTCCCCCCCCCCCCCTTCCACCCCCCAAAAAGTAGAATTCGCTTAAGCCGGGAAAAAAAAAATGAATTGTTTTCAAAAGAAAAATGTCTTACGCTTAATGCATATTTAAAATTTAGATTATCTAAATTCTTTTAAAGTTTCATATTTTTAAAACTGGCTGTGTACTTTTCTATGTGATGATGTATCTTTAAATTTAATAATACAAAACTGTAAATAGCAACTTGAATTGATTTCGAATTCATTTTTTTATTTAAATGTATATGTGCGGTCGAAGAAAAAAAAAAAAAAAAAACGTACTGCATGGTGTATATTTTAGTTTTTAGATGTTTAGATTTACTTTACAGTTCAGTCTAAATACGTAAACGACATTTATTTCATGCTGCTTTATTTTTAAGTTAAAATCAATATTGAAAAGAGGCTTTTTCAATATCAATATTTTTTCCATCGTGGCATGCGTAATGTTTAGCTTTAGAAAGTAAAGTCAAATTTAATTATTTATTATTATTATTTTTTAGTAGCTATTATGAATTTTTCTATGTGTGTAAATCGTTTTTTTTTTCTTTCATTTGTGCAATTTTATATTCACTATTTATTGTATAGTCTATAATTATCAATAAATTTATAAATTTCTTTTTTAAAGAATAAAAACGTTATAACGTGAATTAAACTTTAGTTGTATTAAATTTATTAAAGTGAATATAAACCCTTTTTGGTTTTTCAATTAATCTTGAAAGGTTTTTTTTTTTTTTTTCTAATGATTTTTTGTTTTGAACATAATATTCATCTTACATGCTTATAAAAGTTTTGTTCACTTCATTGATATCTAAAATTTTCTTATGTTTTCAGGTGAGTTTTCTCTTTCCTTGCATTCGCTTGGTAAGTTTTCGCAATTTAATACATTTTATTGAACAATTTCACTCTCATTTTCAGTCAGTAACAAAATAAAGGTCAATTTTGTTACTCGTGAACTTAAGAAATGAATATCAATGTCTAAATGTGAAAATATTCTTAAAAGGGGTTATCTGTTTTTATGCCAGTTGATATGTACAATCGTGGAGAAAAAAAAAAGTTAGCACTCCTACTAACTCCTCAACAAATTATCGTAGAAGAAAGTTACTGGTACCGAACGATTGGAAATAGTCTACTTTTAAAGGATGTATATAAAATTTGCTTAGGGGCGCATCTACATATTAAAACGAATCCAAAATTCATTTTTTTTTTTCAATGGCAATACCCAATTTTAACAAGATATTTCAAATCTTCGGTTCAAACTATGCCTAGACACCAAATTTCAAGTCATTTGAATGTTTTTTCAAACATGTTTTTTAAACATGTGTTTTTTTAAACATTCAAAATTTAATGCTTCTAATGTTAAATTAGATTTTCATATTTTTATTAACACTTTGTACTCCGTTGTCGCCACTGCGGCGGCGACATCTTTCTTTGCAAACCTTGTTTTTGGCACCAGTAATAAAGGAAAATTTTCCTTATTTAATCAGAGCACTTTTGAAATTGTGTACTTGAAGTAAACTTCTTTTTAAAAAGTGGTGCCGACCGAATAAAATTTCGTAAGAGACGCCGAAGTGCAAAGAGGTTAATATCTCCTGAAATTATACTCCTTATGTGCTAACTTTTTGTGTAGCAATAATACTAAAATACACAAACATAAATACGTTGAATTTGCAATTTTTATAATTTTATGATATAAATTATGAATTATGAAATTAATATACGAAAAAATTATGAATTGCAACCTACAATTTTTTTGATGGATTTAGATTTATTAAGGCCTGCTTTATGGGAATCCAAAATTTCACATTTTTCTTGCAATTAGTTTTCAAATTATGCTTAAAAAAAACGACACAATGATTGTTTAATGGGCTGTCTATGATAGAAGTGATTAGATATTTTCAAATTTCTCATGCTATCCTGTAATATAGCAGTCTTCAATGACTGCTTGAGTGGCAATTAAGATGCCTTAATCAAGAAGAGGGCTCTCTCGATCAGCAATCGAGTACCGAACTTCAATTTGGATACATCCCCTAAAATATACTTGTTTTAAAATAATCAGTTTCTCGGAAACTTATTGTGTAAATTGCATAAAAAGTTGTTTTTAGTCTAATTGAAGGGTGTAGAGTTCATTTATGCTATCAGAATTGTGTACTGCTATTGAAAAAAACAAAGGTATGGTTCGTTTTAATTTGTACACTATATGGCCAAAGGTGACCGGTCACTTGCGATTTCAGACGTTTTCTTACTCGTAGAGAAATTAAGGTTTTTATAAAAATAGTCAGAAAAATTTTGCATAGTTTTTTTGCTTATAATTTGTAGAGTTGTTAATATAAAAAAAAAGTTATTTTCAGAAAATATGACAAACAACATTGTACACAATACCCTGCAATCAGAATTAAAAAATAATAAAAATTGAATGAAAAATGAGCAGGTTTACTAAAAAAATGTTTCACTGTGCATGCAATCAAAATATAATGTGCATAATGTATTAGCTATGTGTATAGAGCAACTTTTGTGAAAGTCTCAAAATCATAGCTTGAAAATTCTGAAAATATTCGTTGATAGAATAAGCTCGAAATCCGTTGTTTCCAAAACGAAGCAAAAATATGAGGGGCTGTATCCAAATACAGTAGTATGTGCAATATTGTGTATGCTATATTGGCACTAATTAATGGATATATGGATACAACCCCTCATCTTTTTGCTTCATTTTGGGAACAACGGATTTCGAGTTTATTCTATCAGCGAATATTTTCAGAATTTTCAAGGTATGTCTTTGAGACTTTTATAAAATTTGCTCTATACACTTAAGTAATATATTATGCACATTATATTTTGATTGCATTCGCGCATGCGCAATGAAACATTTTTTAGTAAACCTACTCATTTTTCATCCATTTTTCTTTTTTTTTTTTTTTAATTCTGATTGCAGGGTATTGTGTACAATGTTATTTGTCATATTTTTTGAAAAGAACTTTTTTTATATTAACTCTACAAATTATAAGCAAAAAAACTTAGCAAAATTTGGGACTTTTTTTTTTATAAAAACCTTAATTTCTCTACGAATATGCATGCTATTCTCATAAAAATGAACACAGTTTATTCCAATGAGACACTTAATCATAATCTACTGTGATGAACGCTTTGCTAACGTTGTTTTTTACAGGGTTATCCAAAAGATATTCGTTCTTTTTCAATTTGTTGACGGTCCGGGTTTCGGGAAAAAATCTTCACGGAAATATATGATCTGTTCTATTCTGTTTACACACATGGAGTTTCAAGATATTCCTCATGTATTTTTTTAGATATTTAAGAAAATGTCTAAAATCGCAAGTGACCGGTCACCTTTGGCCATATAGTGTAGATGGCCCACTAAGCAAGTTTATATACATCATTTGAAAGTAAACTTTATTACCAATTGTGTGGTACCAGTAACTTTCTTCTACGGTGATTTTTTGCAGAGTTAGTAAGAGGTGTTTACTTTTCTTTTTATTATTCCACGATTGTACACCATATAACCATTAATCCCTAGTCACTTTCAATTTTACATTTTACATTTTGTTGAATATTTAAAGATATACTTGTCGGATTCTTCTGGAAATTCAGGATTACAAAAAATATGTTTGACCTCATATTTATCAACGTCGATTTGGTAAGGAGGACAATTAGGGGGGGGGGGGGGCAACAAACAATTAAAGAAAAATATTTAGGATCACCCTGTAAAATAAAATGCAGGAAATGACCTATTGCTACAACATACAAATATAGGGATATTGTACAATATGTGTATTAATTTGTGTAAGAATAGCACGTATATTCATGGAGATAGTGATTTTTTTTTTTTTAGTTCAAAAAATTCTTGTATGTTTTTTGCTTATATCGTACAGGGTTTTCAACTACATTTAACGCCAGTTTCAGAAAATTGGCAAAATGTAGTGCAATTGGAATCTATTAAACATTTGATGAAATATGAGCAGTTGCATAAATATTTTTATATACGCATGCGCAAACGATAACAAAGAATTTTTTTCATACTTTAATAGCCAACTCTATGGAGCAATTCTTATCAACAACAAAAAAAAAAGATCCTGTCGAATATCGCTAAGATTCAGAAAGATATCCGGGATAGTGAGATTTTGTTGTTGTTGTTTTCAAAAAGCAGCTAATGCTCGTATTCACCATCAACCTCGACCTAGAAAACCTCGGTCGAACGCTCAAATGAAATTCACGATAACATTTGATTGGACATTATGAAGGAGACGTCCAATCAACATTAACCCCTTAACCTACAATGACGGGCATAGCCCACGTACGATGATCGAGCCAAATGTAAATTCTTCTTACCACTAAAATTTCACAGTAAATATAGTTTAATTTAATCGTCGAAATTCCATGATTAAACAAGGCTAAAATCTCTATTAAATTTTAGTGGTAGCTATGGATTTGCCAAACCGTGGAGCTGTTGAGACGTAAATCGTAGGTTAAGGGGTTAAAGGTGCATACCGTTTGAGCGTTCGACTGAGGTTGTCGGTATAACTCGGGGTCGAAGTAGTTGGTGAATACGAGCGTCAATAAGGAATTTCCCATAAACTGTCTTTTTTTTTTTTTTTTTTTTTTTTTTTTGGGGGGGGGATATAGCTCTTCTTGGAAAACCAGCAGAATGAGACAATTCCAAGGGAAAAAGAAGTATCAAAATCGAAGCATTTGTTCCAAATCTACTCGTTGACATTCATTAAATACCAAAACCTTTGCTGAAAGTAAGTTAATAAAAAAATGACAATTTGTGGAAAATCCCTTATCTATCAGCTCCCTCTATCGCCGATATCTTTCTGAATTTCCAAGATATTTGACTGACTTTTTCATAAGAGTTGCTCCATAAAGTTGACTGTTAAATCACGAAAAAAAAAAAAAACTTTATCGTTCGCGCATGTGCAGATAAAAAATATTTTATACATCTGCTCATATTTCATCAAATGTTTAATATATTTATATTCTAAAAGCACTATATTGTATGCTCTACATTGTGCCAAACCAAATTTTCTGAAACTGGAGTTAAAATTGGTTGTAAACCCTGCATGACATAAGCAAAAAATGTGCAAGAATTTTTTGAAAAAAAATTTTTTCTTTGCTATCTCTCCATGAATATACGTCCTATTCTTACACAAATGAATACACACATATTGTACAATATCTATACATACTTGTATGCTTTAGCTATAGATCATTTCCTGAATTTTATTTTACAGTGTGATCCCAAATATTTTTCTTTGATTTTATTGGCCCCATAATTGTTTTCTTTTTCAATTGACGTTGATAAATATGAGGTCAAACATTCTTTGTAATCCCCAGAACAATCCGACAAGTCAATTTTTAAATATTCGACAAAATGTCTAAAAATTGAAAGTGTCCGGTGTTTAATAGCTATATAGTATGTTTGGATATGAACAATGCAATTTTGTCTAATACTGAATTCATTCAATTGCGATAAATTAAACGTTTTCGTAATATTAAATGTTTTATATTTTTGTCATCGAAGACGTGGTGATAAAAGAATCACTTTAAATTATTGTGAAATATTTTGCTGATTCGGCAGTTTAGGATTAAAAGTTAAAAAAACAGCAAAACGTAATTAGTTTTTTAATTAAAATTACTCTCGTATTTAATAAGCTGTGAATTTTAATGTGCAAAAAGAGTTCTCCATCATTAGAAGCTTGATGTGAAACAGATTAGATGGTTTTTAAACACCAGATATATCAGGATGAAACACTTTTTTAAAAAGTTGGGGTGGGTGGTAAGAAACAGGATATATCATAGTGGATTTTAAAATATTTAACAGATAATTTCGAAAGCGGAAGGGGGAACTCTGCCCTTTTTCGAAGGTAAAGATCTGGCTTATCAAATCCTACGCATTATCTGTAACCGCGCAATTTAAATAAATATTATCGGCCGCGTCGAAATGAACAACTTAAGCGAAATACACGCAATTTTAGTAATACATATATATTTAAGATTTTTAAATTCAAAACTAATTGCATTTTTCGAAGCTTCGAATACGGAGATTCCGTTTATGTTAAACTAATCTGAAAAGTCACTATCTCGATGCGAGTACTCGTTTTAAAATGCCACGGTCAATCAGACATGCTTGAAGTAGTTCGGGAATATTTTCAACCATACCATTTTGTAATTTCTAACCACAAGCGTGCCAAGCTGCGTAATTTTGAAATTTTGTCATGACAAAAATGGCGGTTACACTTCCTGGATTGCTACCTCGCTTCTATGTGACTGGTGTAGTTGTTGATGGTTATTTTACTTTCAAATGATGGACATCAATTTTGGGATTTGCACGCTGTTTCTAGTTGATTTTTATCTCTGTCAGAGGAGAATTCATTTTTAACTACCTCAAAATAGATTCCTTGTATTTTAGGATGATGTATTTCTTATGGTAATAGTGTTATTTGTACTTTTGAGATTTTGTTTTTTGGTAATGGTTTGTCTTCCGGGGGGGAGAGCGACTTTTTTATGCTGAATTCGATGTTTTTGACGCTACAGGTCATCCCTGAATTAACGGCAGTTCCTTATTAAAAACGGAATATTTATTTTATTTAATGAAAATGAGTATTTAAATTGTAAATAACAATACACTGAAAATTTACTTTTGAAAAATTATTACTAATATTGTTACTTTTCTGTTAGTTGCCTCAATTTTAATATTTTTAAATGAATGCTTTTGTTTTTTCACATAAGTAATTTTTTTATTAAGTTATTCATCTACGCTGTAATTTTAGTAAAAATACTCGTACTAAGTCGAAATATTTTGAGAATGAGTATTTTTCTAATCTCAAAATGGCAACTTGGATATATAATTATTTTATTTATTGAGGTTTTTAAACATTTAGTATCGGATTAAATAAAATAATGCTATAAAAAGTGATAAAATATCATTTATTAAGATTGACGATCGTTTCGTCGCACCAACGGCGATATTTTCAAAATCATTCACGATAGAAAATATTTTCACATAATTTAAAAACAATGAACATAGTAAACAATGTCACGAGACATGATGCATAATGAAAAACATTGCAAACATAAAATAAATTAATCCACGCTCACAAATAACTAATTTAATTTTAATTTTCATATAATTTAACAAAACAATAGCATGGTAAATAATGTCATGAGACAACATGCAAAATGAAAAATATTGCAAAACATAAAATTAAAATTATCTTGGCTATTTGCGAGCGTGGATTAATTTTTACTATTGTTACTAAAATTACATAGCATCTCTTCCCAAATTTTAGGTAAATCTTGGGACACTGAATCATTGCAAATATTCTTGTTGCGTAAAAATATCTCTGTTGATTCTCGGATAATCAGAGACCTCCGATAATCGGGACTGTACTGCAGTACAAAACATATTTCAGTTTTAAGACTTAAAGCACGCGTTTTATTTTATGTAAAATGACGTCATTCGCAACCGTTTAAGAATTCCACATTTACGATCTACTCTAAAACATCTACAGTAAAGCATGCATAGCACGTCACTATCGCGAAATAATGCACAAATGCAGCAAAAAGATGCCGTCATTCAAGAAAATCGACAAAAACGACTATCTAATGATTCATAGGCCTTAATTTGTTGGTAACATTAATATAGATACTTAAAATTAAATATAGTTTAAAATAGATCCCTGTTTTAACAGAAATCATTCGTTTATATTTTTTCAAAGTTGCACGTATTTTAATTAAGTTTTCTTTCGGTTGTTATGAGAAAATGGCAACAAAAATATATAATTACTATTTTAGAACTATTTTTCCTTTACATTCTACAGAAATGGAGTACTTGAGTTGCCAAAATTAAACAAATGGCGCTAAAAACTACAAAAAAAAATAGTTCAAAAATAAATGGAGATACAGTTTTCAAACAAAATGCATTTAAAAGAACTTTTTTTTCCCAATACGACGGTATAAAAATCGAAGATGTGCGATGCATAGACGTTTTAAAAATTGCTATAGAGTATTTAATCGTACTGCTTTGTTTTACGGCTGGCTTCTGTAAGGTAACGTTATTTTTTGGAATACACAAAATAAGCTGGGAGAAAGAAATAGCATACTGTACCGGGGGCTAAAAAAATTTGCCATGAGCGAAAGTGACTGATTTATTAGACAAATCACCCGCTTTCTTTTCCTTAGAATTTAGATATTCTGCATTGTTACGTTGTTGAGTTTTATACTTATTAAATAGCTGATATTTTTATTTTATTTAGGGTAGAACGTTTGTCACAGTAAAAGGTATTAAAAATTTTTACACCTATTTCCATAAACAAAAAATCTTCGCAGCGTATTTTTACAACATACGTAATAAAAATCTACCACGAAGATTATTGTTTGGAAATAGTGGTGTTAATTTTTTTACATTCCTTCGGCAACAAATAGTAAGCGCTACTGATAATATTAATTTTGTTATACTGCTATTTTAATTATTCTTTTTAATACCCTTTTATAAGTGTACTGCAGCCCGTCTAACGTTGGAAACATAAGTTTGCGGCCCGCGAGAAAAGAAGGTTGAGTATGACTGCCCTAATCGGTCTGTCTCATAAATTAATTCCTCGCCTTATCAAACCAATCATTAATAAATATAATATACACACACATACAGGGTGTCCAATGGCAAATTCCTAAACCGTTAGTCATAGACCATAGTTCCAGTTGCAAAAATGTTTTAAATGAGGTAAAGAAATATTCTGAAAGCTATTTTGGCCAATAAAAGCATTTTTTTTTTAAATTAAGAAATTTTTAAGTTTTTATACGGTCTCCCGGTCCTATAAGTCATATTTAGTAAAATTTTTCTATTACACTGACAAGAAAGACAAAAAAAAAAAGTCCCGTTCATATAACACTAAAATTGACCGAGTTATGAAACTTTAAAAATGGATGACTTATACCACTTTTCTGCAACTGAACGCAAATGAGTTCGGCCGTGCTTTGAGGGGTCATATGCCAAGTGCTTAAAGTATTCGAAGAACTTATTTTATGTGTATCTGCATTTTGAAAAAAATCGTACAAGTATTACGATTGAGTTATCTTTTAATAAGTTTCATATTGGCTTAAATAACTGTATTTTAACACGTTTTATTTTGTAAGGATTTGAGTTTCTTTTCATGATTTCTTTTAGCAAAAATTGTATTATTTTTAAGTTTTTATTTAACTTCAACGATCGTATGTATGTTTTTCCAGTTCAAAATTTGCATTCAAACTTTAACTCTCTTTCAAATACCCGATCGAGATTAAATTTTACATACTGACATAAATCCGATGACAATCTAATATTAGTATATGATTTTCGGTGGTTACCATTTATACTTATTTTACTGGACAAGACGAAAAATTTCGGATAGATTACCGTCTAGAAGTTTAAAAAAAAGTTTTAGATTAGATAACACAAGACTGCGACGGTTGTGTTTTTTTTAAATTTTGTGTATTTTTTAGCACTGAATCCAAAAATTACCTTAACTTTTAACCATCATGTCAGGATTTTTTCTCAAATCATAAAATTTCAAAGTTTAAAAATAACAAACATAGGATGCTATAAAATAAGAGGATATGGCTGTGTTTTTTAACTTTCGATAATTGCTTTTTATGTACTTTTTTAGCACTGAAAATGACCTTCCTTTTTAATCATCACGTTAGATTTTTTTTTTTTTTTTTTGCAAATCTTAAATGTCAAAGTTAGAAATAGCAAAAATCTGATAGTATAAAACAGATGTAAAACTTACTTTATTCAATTTAATTTTATTTAATTCAATAATTTATTAAATTTTTTAGCCTATACTGGGATTTTTACAGCTACACAGCGGAGGGGTCGGATGAGGTGGGGTAGGAGGTTAAATTTTAACTTTGAAATTTACCAATTTGCGATCCTGACGTGATAGTTAAAAATGAAGGTCATTTTCGGATTCAGCGGTAAAAAATACATAAAAATCAATTATCAAAAGTTAAAACACAATAATCACATCTGTTTTTATAGTATCAATTTTCGCGATTTTTTCTCTTAACTTTAAAATTTACGATTTTGCAAAAAAATCTTTGCGTGATGGTAAAAAATGAAGGTAAATTTCGGATTCAGCGGTACAGAATACATAAGAATCGATTATTAAAAGCTAAAAAACATGCCATAACCCAACTTTTGCAGCTAGTGGGACTAATAACATTTTAAAGTATGTATCATTTTGTAAAGAATAGGAGCTGTTAATTTTCCTCATTTTATTTAACAAAAATCCTGTTTTTTTTTTTTTTCCTTCTTATATGTTTATTACAAATTGTATATTTTGCATTAATGTGTCAAAATGATTAAAGATTTCACATTTATATTGTAATGTTAATTTTACTCTCAATCATTTTTTAAATAAATATATATATATATATATATATATATATATATATATATTGACGAAATTATATTTAAACTAAATTTGTGAATGACCCCTAATTTGCAGCAAAAAAATATGATCCAACGTTAAACAGCTATTACTCGGTCACTTTTAATCGTAGAATAATGGGACTTTTTTTTTTTTTTTTGTCTGTCTTGTCAGTGTAACAGGAAAATTTTACTAAATATAACTCATAGGATCGGGGGACCGTATAAAAATTTTAATTTCGTAATTTTTTAAGAAATGTTTTTATTGACCCAAATTTCTTTTTAAAATACTTCTTTACCTCATTTAAAATATTTTTGTAACTGAAACTATATGTCTATGACTAATGAATTGGGAATTAGCCATTGGTGTCACCGTTGAGAGTGGGCACCCTGTATATATTTTTGGGAAGAATGGGGGAGTAAATTTGGTAGTATAATTTGATTGTCAGCCTTATATCTTTAACTCTGGAGTTAAAATTTCAACAATATCAACTTCTGTGCGTAATTATACATTTCCTTCTACAAATTTGCTGTTAAAAATTAAGTCTAAATGTAATCATGCATGCTGACCAACAGAGTTCATAACTTCAAAATGAACTCTTCTTAACTGAATACATGCGACTATATTGATTCAAATATTTGTTTAAAAAAAAAAATATGCCGTTTTAAGTAAATATTTTTCTAAGTATGAAATGACGTTTAAATTTACGTTTCTTTAATGTAAGACTAACCTCATATGAAGTTTATAAACAATAAAAAAAATAATTAGTTTGTGTTAATTTTAATTTCTGGATGCATTAAAACAAAGTAAAAAGTTAAAATTTTGTCACCAATTTAGGTTTTAGTGCATTATTTTAAATCTAGATACGGATGGTAAATGTGTTAATTCAGTATTTTTTCCCCTCATTTTTAAATAATTCGATATTCGGAAAAGCCGACTAAGTATAGAATTAAGAATTTGTTTTCCACAAAATTTGCGATCTTATTTATTGTATTGTCAATATTTTTATTATGACATAAAACTTAAATGCTGTTAAAATAACCAAACTGAAGCGGAAATAACTCAATGCGAGCTTTCCAATTTTAACAATTTAATACTGAATTTTCTAATTTTCGGTAGCAGTCAATTTTATTTTCCCCACCACCACAAAAAAAAAAAGATCTTAAAATGTTATGAGGTTTTATATTAAACGAAAATATTATTCTTATTTCTATTGTACAATTTATTCTTATAAGAGCTTCAAATGTTATCAGATTTTATATTGAACGAAAACATTATTCTTATTTGTATTATACAATTTATTCTTATCTGTTTCTAATAATAAAAAAAATACATATCTGTCGAATTATTAATATTGTAAGTAATATAAGTAATATCCGAACATATTAAAGCAACCTCCCCGAATTTTCTACTATTAAAAAAATTCTTAGAAAAGAAAACTTAATCTAAAATGAGAGCGAACTCGAATACTTTTAACAATTTCCGTTAATTGGCTAAACTAATTGGCATTAACTAACCGTTAATTGGCATTAACTAATTCACTTCTATTGGATTGTAGATGTCATTGTTGTTGTTCTTAGATTATAAACTTTTATTGATGTGCACAGTAAGATTTCTTCGAATCAAAGTAATAAACATCACGTTTTTTTCTGTAGTATTTATTTTTTATAATAGTTTGAGAGGGTGAGGGAGCAAAGGAAAAAAGAAAAGAAAGGTCGGCTTAAACTGTCAACGTGCTAAGAACCTGTCCTTGGCACGCGAAATCCGAATTTGTTTCCTGTATTTAAGGTAGAAAACATTTAAGAACATTGAGCTCCTTATATAGCTCTGTCTCTCTCTGAACAGGGCCGTGCGAAGGGGGCAATCGCCCCGGGTGCGGAAATTGAGGGGGCGCCAAATTTATACTACAAACCTCCTTTTTTGTAAAAAAGGGAACAAAAATATATTTACATATTGGTAATTTGTTCCTAATGAAAGTACGTACATTTTCGTTTCAAAGGTATTGCATAGTCCTTTACCCCGTACCGAAACACAAATTTATGAATAAGGACTTCTTTCTTTTAAAAATTTGTTTTGGGTCTTTGTCTTAATATCTTTTGTTAACTTTCCTGTGCTTGTGGCAAAAACATATACTCTCAACTAGCATGGGGTATCTTTCTTGGAATATGAAAGGATTCCAAACTGTTATACTGTACTGTTAGATGCATCTTTTCTCACCCTTTTCCAAAATACAAGTGCAATTTTCTCTTATGTTATTTAGTTTTCTAAAATTTCCCAATTAAACTTAAAGTTTAAAAATAAACGCGATATATGTATTCAATAGAATTTGTTTGTTTCTGCACTTTTCAATTTTGTGACACCTGTGACAAAGAAAAGTTGGGAAAGAGGTTAGGGCAGGGGGCATTTTTCTCTTCACACGCTGCTGATCCTGAACAGTTTAATGAGTTTCCTTGTAAGCCTGAAAAATACTTAAAAATGTATTAATGTAAAATTTTTCAATTTAAACAGATCTGTCAAATTTAGATTAAAAAAAAAAAAGACAGATTACTTAAAATCTTATTTAATAATATAGCTATCCTCTTAAGGGGTCTTATCTGGTGGGGAAGAAAAAAAGTGGAATCCCATGTCCCATATGGGGAAAATACTTATCCTTCTTGATTTTCTGTTCTGATTTTCTATATTCCGAACGCTGGTGCTTTGGTTAAATGTCCATTGTACGAAAAAATGTCGGGTTTTAAAAGGTTATTACCGTACAATAAGTTCTGATAATATGTTGTAACAAGGTTTATAACTACACAAATTTTTGCAATTTTTTATTGCATCATAAAAATCTCTAATAATGCATATAATATTTCTAAGCAATTTCAATAGGATAATGTTAAATGAATAATTTTGTATGTTGGTGATTTTCATATTCTAGAAAAGATAGATTCATGGAAAACGTTTTTTTTTTCCCTTTTGTATATCTAATTGTCTACCATTAGTGTTTTCACTTATTTTCGAAACACGTAAGGTGTATGAAGTTATATGTCAGTAAATTTATATAAAAATTATATGATAAAATGTTTCTTTATATTTTACTTGATAAGGTTAAAAAAAACTCGAAAATATTATTTTAAACTTTAGACAAAATTCATTAATGAAGTAATTAAACCTTTGTATATATACCTGATTTGCAGTTTAACTAATCTGCAAAAGATGCATAGTTGAAAATAAGCGGTAAATTTCGATTTTTCGTTGGTGAGAGAGAGATTGAAATTTTACTCGTAAAACTAAATGCTTGTTGACTGTAATGTCTTCGTAAAAATTGTGCATCTCCTATTGGCTTATATTTTACGATCTTCAATATTATGAAGTGTTTGCTTTAACGCACACGCCTTAAATATTTTTGAGCATCTAATTAATAGCGAGTAGTATATATCTCTGGAAGAAAATTAAGATACTTTAATCGTATTGTTATCTATAGTTCCTACTCAAAATTCGTTTTGTTCTCTGCGTGAGAACTTGCACTCTGGATTGTTCTCATATAAACATTATAACTTTCCAGATAGTCTACTTCTCTGAAAAGATACACATTCATGTCAATAAAACTATTATTAAATGCTACAGAGGGTGGTGCTGTATACAGACAGGTCCGGCTGCGGCTGCTGATTTCTTATTATTCTGATAAACGTAAACAAAATAAATTGCGGAATTGAGTTGTGGGTGGTTAGGCTATAGATCGCGTGAAAGAGTCGTGATGGTTAGTTGTAGAAGGTCGTTAACTTTTCCTATTGTTGAACTAGTTGCTAGTTTGATGCTGTCTAAAGTTATAAGATTGCGCTCTGTAAAATTGTGAGGTTTTGTTTTTTTTAATGGAAGATCTGAAACACACACAGAAAAAGGAACGTTTCCTCCCCCTCTTTTTATTTATCCCGGGAGTGAGGGGGTGGGAGGTGTGGAGAGATACATTCGAATGTTTTGGTTGGTTAAAAAATTTAGTTTTTATAATTTTTTGGATGAGAAATAAATTGTTAGATAAATTAATACCGCTCTATATTCAGCATAACTTATCTCAATACACTAATACCTAAGAATTATAGAGTAGGGCAGTACTACAAAAAGTGGCCGATTTCACGTGACATCGTTTTCACAAAAGTAACTAAATATGGCGCCTAAAGGATCGTCCATGTCTAGAGGTCCTAAGGCTGTTTCAATCACCAAAATAAAAAGTTAGCGGTCTGCGCAAAAAGTATCTCAATAACTGGCTTACTTGAAGAAAAGCTGCTTTATTTATTTAAATGGGGATTATTTTTGTCTTTTCGAAAAATACTTGTGACGAAATATTGTGAAATTGCAGAGATATATCACCTTGGAAAATTAGCTCGCAATACATAGTGCACGTGACGTTCGTTAAATTTTCGTCGTATTTTGACAAATTTTCATCTAAAACCATGAAGAAAACTTTAATTTACTACGCACAAAAGTAGGTACTTTATGAAATGTTTTAGTGGGAAAAAAAAAGAAAAAACTTGTATGTTTCTTTATTTGTAGAGGCCAATACTTGAAACTGGCCACATTTTGCAGAATTGCCCATTGATTTTCAAAGTGGATTTTGTCTTTCTGTGTGTATGCATGTACCGGGTGTCCCAAAAAGGACTGACTGATTTTAAAATTCAATAACTTGCAAACGGTGACAGATATTTAAAAAATTCTTGCAGGAGGGTTATGCATAAGGTCAAAAGTTTTATTACAGTGATTTTCGATTTTAGTTCGAATTACAAACAATAGATGGCGCTGTAAGCAATAGTCGCTAAATACAGGCTCGATTTCTGGTCCTTTTTCTTGTTCCATGCTGAAAAAGGAGATGGAAATGTATTATCCGGGCCACGAAGTACCAAAAATCGAGCCTGAATTGAGCGTCTGTTGATCGCAGCGCCATCTATTGTTTGTAATTCGAACTAAAATTGAAAATCACTGTAATAAAACTTTTGACCTTATGCATAACCCTCCTGCAAGAATTTTTTAAATATCTGTCACCGTTTGCAAGTTATTGAATTTTAAAATCAGTCAGTCCTTTTTGGGACACCCGGTATCTATCTGAATATAATTTTTGTCCTCTGTCTTATTTTTAGCACTGGGGAAGCATTTTAATAGATTAGATAATTTATAGAAAGATAAATGTATACGTTCTTATAACGCTTTCTTTTTTGCTTAATGATATTTAAAATATAAACATCCTTAGTCATAAATTCTAAAAAATGAAAGCATTGTATATAAACACTGGGAAAACTTTTTTCTATACAGGGTGTCCCTAAACTCATGGTACATACGTTAGGGGGTGGTTGAACACAACTAGACAAGCACAAATCGCCATACAATCCATGGTCGGAACGCAAGCCGTAAAGAGCTAGAGGGCGCCTCCCAGCGACCGCAATAGAAAAGCTGTTCACCGCAGCTGTCTTCATTCGTTCTGTGGATCATCGATGAGATGAATGCGTACTCAAATCAGGAGAAGGCCGAGATGCATTACATGTACGGAGCGGCAGACGGCAATACAACGGAAGCCCAAGGGTTGTACCAATCAACTGGCCGGCCCTCTCACCCGATTTCATGTCTGAACGTTGTTTTTTTTTGCGGTCACATGAAGAGTCTCATATACGATGATAACCCCATGGATTCCTTTGAAGACCTTGTTGCCCGGATATCCGTAGCTGTTGACAGCATACGAGAGATGCCTGGTGTTTTCGCCAGTGTACGGCGGTCACTCCATGGACGGTGTGAAGCCTGAGTTACTGTTGGCAGCCGCAGTTTTGGGCAGTTGCTGTTATGGGGCACGTACGTGTTGTTTACTTTCATTTTGTTGAATAAAATGTTTTTCTTAATATTATCAGTTTCCTTTCATTCCATCGCTGTCTATCTTCTTTCTACTCATTTTGTGCCACGGTATGTTTTGCGCTTTAGCTTTTTATGACTTGCGTCCCGACCATGGATTGCATGGTGATTCATGCTTGTCAGCTGCGTTCTATCACCCCCTAACTTATGTACCATGAATTTAGGGAAAAAGGAACTTGTTTATGAAAGGAATCCTGTCTTAAATATAAAAATTCCATAGTCTTAAAGAAGGAATATCATACAATTAGAATTGTATAATAAGAAATCTCTCAAACGGAATGTTTCGTTTTTTTAGCAATTGTGTAAAATTATTCCTTTTTATTTAAGGGGTCAGGTACCTTTGAAAGTGTCCAAAAATATTTTTTTTATTTTAAAGGTTATATTAAAATTTTATTCTTAAGGAATATTTAAAAAGAAACCCCATGCAAAAATCCGCTTTAAAAGGGAAGTTATGACGAAAACAATTTGAGCTCCCTTTATGTTATCATGGGTCAATTTTCTCAAAACGTTGATTTTGGTCATTGCGCGCATGATTTCTAAGAAATGGCTGGATAGAATTTCATGAAATTTTAAATGAAAGTAACAACCTTATAGATGCACAAAATGACTTACTATTATGTTCATAAAGTAACAAATTTAGAAGTTATCACTGTTTTTATACAAAAATAATTTCAACATTTTTTATTTTACATTTATTTTCTCAAAAACTAATCTTGATATTTTTTTCAGTGTAGCTCATTTTAAACACATGTTATATCTCTACTCAATAAAAAAATTTGGGCTCACTTTGACAATTCATTTATGAGAAATCATGCGCGCAAGGCATATAAGGTGAATTCGTTTATTAAAAAAACATTACATTTCAAATGAAGTTTAAAAAAAAACTTTACACGCACCTAGACTTTTTTCTGAGCATTAACTACTAGCCTATGACTCTTTTAATGTGTATTTAAAATTTCATATCCAAAAGTTAATAAGATGCGGAGTTATACCAATCCTTATCAGTGTCTCGTTTGCATGCATTTTCTCAGCTTCAAAGGTGCCTGACCCCTTAATATAATAAAACCTATAAAGATGGGATGTCGGGTGACAGTATAAGGATTCCGTTTTAGACAGGTTTCTGTCTTAGCAGGTGTAATTATATGGCATTCCTAACGTATGGGAACAGGAATTTGTTGCATTTAAATCAGGATTTCGTTGTAGACAGGTTACTTTTCCATAGGATTTATCGTATTTTTGTCTCGATTTAGAAGGCCATGTCCCGCTTTTTTGTCTTCGTCCCGTTTTTTGTGACAGTGGACCTGGCAACACTACTTACTATTACAATGCCTCCTTTTCAATTGCTATCTGATTGAATGCATTTAAGTATTCCGCATAAAGAATCATATAGCTAGGATTCGAAGAATATTTTTCTGACTACTCGAGTTCTTAAAGGATTAACTTAGTCGTGGTTCATATATGAATGTAAAAATATTTTTAGAGCAATAAAAATATCTTTGAAGTTGCCGCTTTCCTTCTTTAGTAAAAATGCACTAGATTTATGCAATATAAGAACAGGATAGTCGTATAATTTTCTCTCTTGTGGTACATTATCTTTTCTAAGCTTGAATGGCTGATGCAAACAATTTCTTATTAAGCTTATATAGAAAGCTTTCTAAAGCTATTTTAGGTCTTTTGGAATTAAGAATTGCCGCCCGATAAACAAATATTAACTTAAATGTGTACAAAATCTAATTTTATACTCTGCCATTGTTATTGAAAGTAAAAAAAACAAACTAAAAAACGGAAATACTATACTGGCAATCTAGACGCCAGTGCTATTTCCGTTTTTTTACGAGAATTTTTACCCATAAATTACAGAATTTTCCGTTTTTCTGATTAAAAACGGAAAATTTTCTGTAATTTATGGGTAAAAATTCCCGTAAAGAAACGGAAATAGTACTGGTGTCTAGATTGCCAGTAATATTTTCGTTTTTTAGTCCTTTTTTTTTTTTACAGTGATACATTGTTCCCCCCCCCCCCCGCCCCTCGAAAAGATAAATGTAAATCTAGCATCTACACTTCAAAATTGTGAAACTTTCTGGTGCATACGTAAGAAAGAAAATCTGAAATTCTCTGAAGAAAAATAAGAATTTTGAAATTAAAAAATGCATATGTTAAAGTGATTACAGTGAACATAAAGGCAGCTTTTTAATAAACAGAATAGTTTCGAGCATACAAAATAAGGGTAACATTCTCGAGGTGTGCAATGATAAACTATTTTCCCATGAAATTTTAAACACATACTTGATAAACAAAAATCATGAGATACGAGATAACCCTATAGCAGATGCTCTAATAAAAATGATCTTAAACATGATTTATTTTATCTTATTTTAAAATTTATGCAGCATCTCGTGCTATTCTACATAACTCAAAGAAGACTTGATTCATTCCATATATCGTTGCGCTAATAGATTTCTATTGATTCGCGGATAATGGACGGGGAATAAAATCTTGTTGGATAAAATTACGGTTTAAAAAAAAAAATGATCTGTAAAAGTTTTATGCTATGTTGTTCGACTGAAGCTGTAGTTTTCTTGTTGCATTTGATGTATGCTCAGTGGCGCCAACTTATAGGGGCCCATGGTCCGAGAACCAACCCGATAATTTATCTCCATCCACCCAATATTTTGATCTCTCAGCCCACCCAATTTCCAATGATTTATTTAGTTATTAATTTAATTATTTATTTAATCACTTAAATAAAATTTGGTTTTATTGACATTCTTTAAATAATTTTGTTTGAAAAATAGTAAGGACATAAATTAGACTTACGGGAGCACTGAAAGCCCCTTCAGCAGATGTATAATTAAATTTCTCTCCAAAACAAATTTCCTGCACATTTTGTCATTTGTTTTGAAGTCTTGAATCGATAAAGCACTTGGGTAACTAAAATGAATGTTTTTCTTGACATTGTTTTTTGCTCTTTCAATACTTAGCAATTTTTATATTTATAATAAATATTAACGTTTTATAAGAAAGAACTTATGAAAATATAATTTTTATAAATTAGTTATTAAATTACTATAGTTTTATATTTTACTTAGAAAAAACATAATTTGATAACTAATTAACCTCGTTCGTTCCTTCCCCGTACCTCTTTCCGAACACGCACCCACTAAGGAAAAAAAAAATGTATGTCTTATTTTACTCAAACATTTTTTAGCACACCCAGTATTTTCCAAAAGTTGGCACTACTCTGTATGCTAATAGATCAGTTTCAACCACATTCCCACCAATATACACTAATTAACCAAAAGCTCCGACGTTTTAGCCCATATTATTGCTTGACCAATCAAAGTGCAGAAAAACAGAAAAAACCGTTAGGCAAACAAAGGTTGTCAAGTTTGTTGCTAGGTTGCGACGTCAGTTAAAACTGATCTATGTTCTTTCATCCTCATTTTTAAACTTTCTATTTGGCATTCCTACGCAATATTGAAGTGTTTCATCGGCTTCGGTGAACAGGTTTTCATATACACCCGATATTTGATCAGGTCCTACAGAATATATTTATTACTTTACGTTGGGTTTCGCAGTAGGACAAATCGACAGACGATGATTTTTTATATTTCAATCTTTAAAAGAACTCGGAAATATCGTACAACGTACATATCTTGGAATTTTGCTCATTGAAGTCAGTCAGGGACTTCACCAGAAACGAAGAAAAAAAACTATTCTTGGAATGGTGTTGTGTTGTCACAATTCTTTTATTTAACAATCTTCTTTCCATATGGGGATTCATTTCGCAAAAGTTCTATATTTAACGAACACATTTTTAGGTCAAAGACGTACTATACGTAACATGCAGAAAGGAATACGTTAATTATTTATTTATTCTTAGTAAGCTAATTTACAGGAAAATTAATTAGATGAGTTTAATTCCGTTAATAGCTCTATCGTTCTCATTGAACAAAAAACTTTTTTGAAAGAATTAACAATGTACGTGCCACAGCATTGCAATAAAAAAAATTATATTAATAATAGATTAGGTTTGTGGATTATTTGCTTATGAATTTTCTGAAATTATTAATTTGCAAGTTAAATATGTCTTTATAGATGGAATGTATTTAAATTCATCAAATTTATATTCTTAAGTTTACAATAAATAAATAAATAAATGCACATATCATACATATATTTTTTTGGCGCTACATATTTGCATCCAAAATTCATGAATATAATATCCATTCTCATTATGATGACAAAGAACAGATATTTCTTAATGGAAAGTAAGCTCGAGTAAGGCGATATAGCAAGAAAATAAATCCTTTTGATACAAAAGAATTTTAATTGCTTTTCACTTTACATCTTTATAAAGATGCATATAAAAAACATTAATTAAAATAAGATTTCGAAAGATGTTTGCGCTGTTTTTCTTCATGTTTAATTACTTACTGCTTTTTCAGAGCTTATAAATGGTCTAAAAATTCTAAAGAAATACTTTCTTGTGTAATGCTATGAAACTTCTTTAAATTTAATATTTTATTCTCAAATGTTTACCCTTATCAGATTTTCTTATCTGCGGCTTGAATAAAAATATGAAGTTAAATATTTTATCTTTGTATAGTTGTGAATTTTAAATCATGTGAAGTTTATATGATTTCCCCCTCTCTATTTCCAAATAAATATCGTATTAAAAGATTTAGAAATAACAGAAGTTAAGAGCTAACAGAAAAAAAAAGGTTTTCTGAATAAAATGTATGGAAAAGGATATTGCCATAGCTTTCAAAAGATCTTTTCTCGAAATGCACATAGTAAGTTTATTTCCGTCTTTAAAATATGTTAAAGTGGACGCGTATGCATTTATTTTTCATAAAGATCAAACATAAAAAAAAACTTTAATTTGTAACATTTTAAAAAATGAAAAGGGGTTAAAGCAGCCATCTAACATTTTTTTTTTCTCGCGTATCGCAAACATGTTTTTTACGTTAAGTGGACCACAAGACACTATACCAGTGGTTAACAACCTTTTTTGTCTGCGGGCGGTGCTGTAGTTGGGTGGAAACGCCGTTCCCAGAAATATTTGGTTTGTTACCGTACAAAAAAAATATTTCGCGAACGAGCAGAAATTTTTTTTTTTTTTTTTTTTTTTTTTTTTTTTTTTTTTTAGCGAAATTGTAATTTATGCTAGTCTTAAGAAGGTACGTTTCACTTATATTCATAAGCCGCTTTCACCGAGTTATTTCCTTCTGATGGACTGATGGCTCTATGATTATGAAACAGCCATTACAAATGAAGTGTTAGGTAAACATGAAAGAGCAGCCATAAAAAATTTTGAACTCTGATTTTCTGGTCAGAATGGGGGAAAAAAGGCCATATTTTTTTTCCCCGAACAAAATTATGGCCATTTTTTTCTCCCCCATTCTGACCAGAAAATCAGAGTTCTAACTTTTTACAACTGCTCTTTCATCTTCACCTAACACTTCATTTGTAATGGCTGTTTCATAATAATAAAAGCCATCATCCCATCAGAAGAAAATGATCCTTTTCAAAGGCATAAATTCGATTGGGGGTAAAAAAAAAAAACTATTTAATACTTTGAGCAGAAAGAAGAGGCTATACCTGTAATATTCATGACACTAATAGAATCACATAGCTGCCAATTTGTATCTCTAAAATTTAATAAAAATTTTTGACATATTTAATCATTGACAGTTGTTAGATTTCGGCGATTGAATTAGGCAAAATTTACTAGTAAGTTTTAGTGGTAAAAAAAAAAAATCTTAGAAATTGGTAGCTATGCAGTAGCGTAATACCGTAGCACCCCCCCCCCCCCCACAAAAAAAAAAGG
The DNA here is from genome assembly GCA_963932465.1 of Maratus speciosus. Lineage (NCBI taxonomy): Eukaryota > Metazoa > Arthropoda > Arachnida > Araneae > Salticidae > Maratus > Maratus speciosus. The sequence goes on from OZ010788.1 coordinate 110,365,161, forward strand.
CAGCAAAATTGACATTCAATAAACAAAAAAACTATCAAGGGCCTTTTCAAATAAACAATTTCATTCCCCGTTTTTCTTAAAATTAACGGAAATGTACATTAAAAAAATGTTACTAGTGCCATAAAAATGATTGAATTAAGTGAAAATTTATTATCAGATCTTATCCACCACCCCGCTCTCCCGTTTTAATTTTCCCCCCAAAAATGCCTATTGAAAAACTGTTAATTGAATCCATCACAGTGAAAAAAAGTAATATTTTCAGAAGCTCTCTTAAAAAAAAACATTTTCAGTGTATAATTCGGCTGTACTTTTTTTTAACCTTGAAATAAAGTATTTTGTATGTATTCAGTGTATAAGTCAACCCTTTAATTCATTCAAGGGAAGTGAGGGGTAGGGCTACATTTACATAAATGAAACTAAGTATTGTAGGATAGTTACCTGTGGGGGAAAAATCGTCAAAAGGAAAGCAACTACAGTAGTGTCCTGATTATCCGAGTCCCGCTTAACCGAGTTTCCGCTTTAACAGAGTTATTTTCTTCTGATGGACTGATGGATTCTATTATGAAAGAGCCATTATAAATGAAGTGTTAGGTGAAAATGAAAGAGCAGTCGTAAAAAGTTAGAACTCTAATTTTCTGGTTTGAATGAAAAAAAAAAATTTTTTTTGAAAAAAAAAAAAATTATGGCCATTTTTTCCCTCCATATAACTGAATGCTTTCCCTGTATAACTGAACTTTACTTTTCTCTTCGATATCAATGTCTCGTCTGATGCTGAACTTGTGACGTCAGTTTAGTGAAATCTAACTTATAATTAGTCGTCTTAAGCCTAATATAAGCATCTGAATTTCCGGTAGTTAGCTCCTGTTCTTCCTTAAAATAAATTCCGTATGTGAAAACATTAGCTCACGTTTGTAAGCTGAACCAAATGCGAAAAAAATGGCAAAACCAATTTTTTACAGAGATAAAAATTTCATAAGAAGTGAATCCCAGCACGTTGATATTGTGGAAAGATAAGTATCTTCTAATTTTTTTTCCTCCAAAGAGCAGACTGGCCGACAGTAGCAGTAGCTAAGACTTTTGATTGGACAAAAGGCGAAGGCGCACTGAATGTGTCGAAGACAGCGATTGGATGCTGCCTTCCGCCGCGCCCTCGTTCGTCCAATCGCTGCATTCGCTACTGAAACTTTGTAATCAAACAAAAATGTCATTATTATTTGTTTATTTTTTACGTATTCTTCTAGTGTTCGTTTCATATTTGTTTTATAATTTCTTTTTACATATTATGCAGTTTTTTCGGAACTCAAGTGGGGTCACTTGAACTTATGGAATGGGTCACTCAGTGACCCGCGGGTCAGTTTGCTGACCTCTATAATATACTTATTGAAATAGTAAGATAACATATGTACTATAACAAAATGAATATAAAAGCAAAATTTCCAGCTCTTAAAAAAAATTATGTAATAAATCAGATTATTGTTCAAAACAAACATTTTACCTTTTTTTTGTAAATGTACATAGCGAAAATTTCATTTTAAATTATTGAAGATTAAATAGCATAGAGCTCGTTTACAATTTTCTTAATATCTTTTTTATTTATTTAAATGTGTGTGTGTGTGTGGGGGGGGGGGGGGGGGTGAGTGCGTGAGTGAGTTTCCCTAGCCGACGTCCAGATATCGGTCAAAAACTAAGTGCCCAATTAAACTTTAGCATCCTCCTAAAATAACCCCCTTCCCCTGCTGGAAAACTTTGCAAGTTCTTAACAAAAAGGTGGTAGTTTTGAGAGGCCGAGCCTAAAATTACTTTGCTGGAAATGAATGTCTGGAATTAATATTTTCGAACGACTCACTACTATGTCGTTGGAACAGATTAATAAACTATCTTCTGTCAATGAGTTCCCCGAGTCAAATTACTTCATTACTTGTACTTGAAGTTGTTTTATGCCTACCTGCAACCAATAATACTATGGTTTGCACAGAAATACATTCGTTAATGGGAATTTTTTTACATATATACGCCTCCGTAACGCAAGCAGACCTGCATGTGAAAATAACTATTGACTAAGCATATGGCACTTACGATGTTTTGATATAATTTTAAATTATAAATAACAAGGCACATTTTGTCTTCCCAAACAACAGTGAAAGTTTTAAATACTTTTTATGCACGCTTTTTTATAAATATGCATTAATAATTGTGTGTCAGGGGCTGCATATAAAAGGCTGGCAGGCAAAAGGTTGAGTATTGCTGTGTTAAAGGGTTGCTTAGGGGCTGTACATATATAACGTTATCAACTTTTAGGTAATTTTGAACCCCCTCCCTTAACGATATCATACGTTATCATTACTCGAACCACTCTTCCCCTGTTAATGATGTGTGACTGATCCATGTCTGAAAATTCTTTTACTTTTTTTCTCTTTTACGATACAGATTGTTATACATTTATTATTTGCATACTTTACTGATTCAAATGAAGAGATGAAGTAAATGAAATATTCCCTTTATTATATATAAAATTTCCTCCAACAACGGATTATATGCGCATATTCCAGAATAATTGGATTGCCGAAAGTTGGGGTATTCCGTATTTTGAAATGAAAGGATTTTATAACTATTTGTCTTTAATAATACCTTTGCGTTTTCATAAAAAATAAATAAAAACTAAAAAAATTATTTTAATGTAAAGAAAAAGAATTGCGATTGGATCAAGAAGGATAATGACATCAAAAGACAAACCGCCTCCCCTCGCCCTAGCGATATCTTACGATATCAAGTGCCAAACCCCACTTTCCCTAAAGTGATAACGTTATATATGCACAGCCCCTTATATCAGAATTTCAGAGGCGGAAACGCACGTTGCAAATTTTTGTCTACAGATTATTTTTAGAATAGTTTATTCATTTCTTTTAGATAGCTAAAATTATAGAGAATGTAATATCTAAGAAGTGCATTAAAGATTTTGAGACCAATTGTAAAACGCTCAATTTTAAACAAAGTAGTTATCAAGAACATTTGATAATTAAACATTTGACTGTGCAGTCTACACACTCCTTTACCGTTTCACAAACCATTTAGAGGTATGCTTAATTAAATGTAATCCCCCCCCCCCTCCTTCAAAAAAAAAAAAACTTAACTATTATAAGGTTAAATTTATTTTTTCACAAAGATGAAACTGTTTTCTCTGCGTCTGAAAATTGTTCAGATTATTACACAGACTATGAAAAAAATATATATATAAATACATTAAATTACCGTATGAATTAATAGAAAATTCTTCTATTAAAATTATATAAAGTAACAAGTATGAAATATTGTTGCATAAAAGTTATAAAATTTTATTCACCATTTCATTATTATAAAAAAATATATAAATTTTAAATTATTCCTGAAAATCATTATGTAAGAATTTACTTCTTAAAGTATGAATTAGTATGTAAAAATTTTTGTAAAGGAATCTAACCCTAAAGTAAAAAAAGAAAAAAGATATACAATTTGAAACTAGTATCGATTAAATCTACATAAAAGATCGTTTGTATCTTGTGAAAGCAATTTTGATGCATATTTTCTGAAAATAAATACCTAATTCTGTATATCGATTTTAAATTTTTGGATAAGTCTTTCCAAAAAGTCCACCTTGAATTTTTCATGAGCACTTTTTCTTAATGTAATTATATCTATTCTTTTTGCGGGCTGCATTCCAAATAGCTTTCACTTTATTTTGACGTCACACTGAATGCTTGATTCAATAAACCAAACGAATAAAAGTTCGTTGGGAATGCTTGAAAAATTGTAAACTTTCATTTTTTACACTTAACACTTTTAATGAAATGCATCAGATTATTAAAGAGAATTTCCCCAAAGCAATTTGGCAAATATTTTGAAATGTTTGAGCTGATCAGTTCTTTACCTTTACCCCATGCGGTTCATGTACGTATTTTTTTCCCTCAAAGTGTGTACAAATCCCCCCCCCCCCAAAAAAAAAAAAAAAAAACCCTTGTGGAATAAGTATCTAACGGTTTTTCATATACACAACAGTTTCCGGCGAAAATCGGACTTCGCGAACATTTCATTTTATAACACTAACGTAACTATGAAACCATTTGAGGTGTACTTGAAGTTTACTACGTTATCAATCACACAACTTGATAGGTGGCTGTGAGAGCAGTATTTGGTTTAAAAATAGCTGGTTTCAGCTGACAGTTGTTGTTTGATTTGTGAAAATATCCAATATAAAGTAATAACTACCTAAATTTAGTTTTTACATTTTCACACATTTTTACTATTTCTTTTTTACCCCCACAAGTTGGAATATTTATATTTGGTAATTTTTTTTAATTGAAAAAATTGGGTTTGAAAAAATTGGAAAAAATTGGAAAAAATTTGAAAAAATTGAAAAAATTGGGCGCCAAATTTTTTCGCCCCCCACCCCCTCCCTATCCTTCAAGAGGAACTGCTCTTGAAGTTTTAACATAATTTTTTTTTCTCCAAATTCATTGTTATTGTCTTCAGGGAAATAAAACCTGCTCGCGGGGTAAATTTTCAATTCCCCCCACCCCCCCACCCCCCAAAAAAAAGCATCTTTCTCTTTGTGACGGATGTCCTAAAATTGATAAAGTGCAAAAACATAAATAAATTCTATTGAATAACTATTTCGCGTTTATTTTGGAACTTTAACATAATTTTTTTTCTCCAAATTCATTGTTATTGTCTTCAGGGCCGTGCGAAATAAAACCTGCTCGCGGGGTAAATTTTCAATCCCCCCCCCCCCCAAAAAAAAGCATCTTTCTCTTTGTGACGGATGTTCTAAAATTGACAAAGTGCAAAAACATAAATAAATTCTATTGAATAAATATTTCGCGTTTATTTTGGAACTTTAAAAGCTTTAATTTTAATTTAGAAATTCAGACAATTAAATAACATGAGAAAACTGTATAGAGAGTTCATGATTTTTGGACAGGGAAAAAAAATGGTCAAGAGAAAAAAAGAAATTACCCGGAAAATGATCGATGGCCAAAAAATGAATAAATAAAAAAATGTAAACCGTGGTTGGTAGCATAAATTTCGCGCCCGGGGCGACCGCCCCCTTTAGCCCCCTTCTTTGCACTGCCCTGATTGTCTTTTAATAAACAAAACATTAATCCCTTTTAAAAACCATTTGTTACCGTAACCACGAAAACAAAACCAAAAAAGATGTGTGTGTCTGTTTTGATGTGTGTGTGTGGGGGGGGGGGGGGACACTCCCACAGACTTCTGTGAACTGAAATGTCAGTTATGCGTACCTCTCCGTATTGCCTTACTCACATCCGCGTGACGCGTGCAACCCATTAATGTGTGTACCGCCATATTTTTATATACCCAGACGTTCTCATTGGTCAGCAAAGCGCAACGTCACAGGACACTGGTTTGAAAAGTGAGTTGCTGAGTTGGAATTCAGTCTTTGACGCTTGGCAACACAAGAGGTTGAATGGCCGACTGAAATAATTCTGGAGTCGAAGAGTTATATGCGTTTTTTAGATCTACTAATAATGGGTGTTGTCTGGAAAGATTTGTGTGACAACACAATATTCAATTTACTCAAGGTCGTAGTATTTTTTCAATATCGTTGTACATCAAGGTTGCCATTTAACTGTTGAGAGCAGAGCCGTAACCAGGCGGGGGAGGCAGGGTAGGCTGAACCCCCTCCCCTTTAGCAATATCTGAGCACCCTCTAGACATAATATTTTAATGCTAATATCATGTATCTTACATTTTAAAACTTTGTAATCAAAAGCTTTATAACAGTGAATCTTGTCCTGTACTTCTAAATGTCATTAACGTAGAGGGGGAAAAGACAAGCTATATTTTAACCATATCCGATGAGAGGTGAATAGCTAAGGTGGTGGCACTGAGACTGACTCATTTCTGTTCCTTCTACAATAAACTTAATCTAATGTTCTTTAATAGAATCTATGAATCCTTCCCAAGGATTCAAGATTTCTCTCAACGGACCTGAAATTTAACTTTAATATTCTCCATCATTTTGTAAATTACGGCTGTATGAGACGGGAAAAAAAGATAAAGCATATACACCCAGCTTTGTCCGTAAATTTCGGAAACTGAACGAATCATAAGTAACTTTAGGTAAGGTTACAGAATAAGTATGCGTATACTTCCTTCGTATTAGTTGAATTTGCGGAACGCTGAAAGAATGGACATTTTCATCTTGAACACGAAAAAGTTGCTTAATCCTCAATACGGTCTACAGCATGGTCAATCGAGTTCAGCTGAGGAAACGTTGAACAAATTTCTCCCTTTCGATACGAACATTAGCCTTTAAAAAATTGTCGTTTTAACAACTTTTCAGAACATGAAAGTTATTTGGTTTAGAAAATGGAAATAATTTGTAATTTTCAAGTTGGGGCCACAAGCACTATCTTGAAATCGAATATTTTTTGGGGGACTGGGGTCGTTCAAGTATTACGTAAGCAGTAAGTGGGGGAGGGGTGGTCCAGTGTCTGCTAATTTTTGCTGACAGGGGGGAGAGGGGGTCACGAAAATTCTTACGTAAGCATTAGACAACGAAGCAACTATAGTTTAACAACAAAAAGCATAAGAGCATGATTTAGATGAGCGTTCAGCGGATGTTGAACAGCTTGAGAAAAAAGATACGGAGTAAACAAGGACTGGAAACGAGGATCATTCCAGCCCACCACTACATTGAAAACTTAATAATAGACAATGCAGAAATATGGATTCAAAGATCATGGACACCAGACTAGGAATGTGAACGCCAAACACATAATATTCCTATGCATGGGGTAAATTTACGCATGGGATAAAGGTAAAGAACTGATCAGATCAAACATTTCAAAATATTCGCCAAATTGTTTTGGTTGTATTACTTTGGTTGGCCGGTTGTATTTCTTAAAAAAACATTTTGTTGTTGTTTAATGCGATAAATAACAATATATAAAACTATTCTATGAATTGTTTAATGCCATAAGTAACAATATAACCTATGATTCTTGTTAAAATTTTTACTTATGTGCTTTTTATTTGCGCCGGAAACTTGTGTATATGGAAAACCTTTAGATACTTATTCCGCAAGGGTTTTTTTTTTTGGGGGGGGGGGGGGGCATTTGTACACACACTTTGAGGAAAAAAAATACGTACATGAACCGCATGGGGTAAAGGTAAAGAACTGATCAGCTCAAACATTTCAAAATATTTGCCAAATTGCTTTGGTTGGCCAGTTGTATTTCTTAAAAAAAATTTTGTTGTTGTTTAATGCGATAAATAACAATATATAAAACTATTTTGTATTCTATGAATTGTTTAATGCCATAAGTAACAATATATTAAACTGATTTTTTTCCCTTCCATACCACAACCGATATGTGTCTGGTTAAGTAAATTTGCTGGATTAATAATGCAATTTATCGCTAACTGTAATTTTTTATGGCAAATAGTGTTGATGTTAGAACGTCATAAAAAATCTTACGTAAGCAAAGGGGGGGGGGGGGGGCTAGTATTTGCTTATTTTTCCTTACAAGGGGTTGGGAGGAGTACAAAATGACTTAAAATACGCTTACGTAATACTTGAACGGCCCCACTTTTAAAAAGTAGTTTAATCAATTTTTAATCTGGATTTCGCCAGAAGAATGTTGTCTATGTTGCATTACATCTGCCGAACTAATCTAAATCTTTGCAGCATCTGATTTTTAACGTACAGACTCTGGGTTGTCTTTTTATCCTTTTTGGCGCATTTTTGGGTCTGGCGCATGATATTGTTAGATATATCTGTAGGGGAAGAAAAGGGAGTGTCTTTTGATATCGTTATCATTTTTGATCCAACCAAAATTTTCTCTTTATTTCTAATTTGTTCTATACATCAAAAGTTTCTCTTTTTATTTGTAATTTGTTCTTTGCATAAAAAAATTCTGCAATCTTTTTTGGTCTGTTGTCTATTTTTATGAAAATAGAAAGTTATTAAAATCATTAAATGATTATAAAATTATTTAATTCCAAAATATGGAATACCTCAACGTTTGGAATTACTATTCTTTTGTTATGTATGTATGCATATATAATCCGCTGTTCGAGAAACCAGGAGCGAAGCATGTCTGAAATGATACTAGTGTTTACCAGTAAAGAAAAGAGAAAGAATGCTGTCCACCTGATAAAAAGTTCTGTCTGCTCCCTCCCTGCCCGTGCGGGTGCAAGTGCGAGAAGGCATTATTACTGTTGAATGCATTATGTAAGAAAAATGTATTATTAAATACTTTTAAATAGTAACTATTTCTTAAGTTTTCTTTGCTATAAAATTATTTCATATATTATAGTGACATTTTATTGACTTCTCTTCATTTGAATCAATCCAAGTATTCAAATAATAAATATATAACCATATTTGTATATCACTGCAAACAAAAGAAAAAAAAAATGCAACAATCTAAAGAATTATTAGACATTGATAACGATATCATTAGGGGGGGGAGGGGGGAATTTGAGGAAAGATAACGTATATCGTAAGGGGGAGGGGGTCTAAAATTACCAAAAAGTTGATGCGTCACATATGTATAGCCCCTAAGAATAGTTCTATTTAACCTTTAACTGATATTACCGGTCTCTCAGACCGCGGATTTTTTCAATTTTTACAGTTTAACTTGCAATTTTCAGTTTAACTACAAACACTATTGAAATTTTGTTCCGTTTGGAACCGTAGTATTATCACCAGAGACTTTTGAATAGGTGAATTTTAATTATAACAGTCCTGTACAAAAAAGTTTAGTACAAAAACACCATCCTATGAGTTAATCCGCGCCTTTTATTCATCTTTCGATTGAGCGGTCTCACAGACCGCTTCACACTAGTTATGTGACAATTTCTACGACATCAGTTAAAGGTTTAAAAAAAAAAAAAATAGTGTAATTTCAAAACCCTTTCATTAAGAAAAAAAAAAGGTATTATAAAACTTACTGCATGCTGCAGTTAAAAAAAAAAAAAAATTGTTTTACCTGAAAGAATCTATGAATTATAATCAATAAAAGTGCTTCAAAAACTCAATTTTGTATCGCATACAATATCATTTGGATAATTATTAGTGCGGAAAAAAATCTGCCCTTCTGACGGGGTATTATTGTCAATCATCATTAGTTTCAAACTTTTAAGTGTGCATTTTATTGCCACGGTAATTTCAACAGAAAATATTTTTATAGGATGGATTCTCTATGCTTTTTTTTTTCTTAAATATTAATGGCATTCGTTTATTTTAACTTTTGAAAATTTAGTTAATTTTGCATCTTCTGAAACTTAAAAAGGTCCAGATAAAAGGAGATATGAATGATGCTTAGTCTTTTACTTTTTAATAAATGGGCAAATATTTAAATCTACCGAGTATAATTTTCGATTTAAGCATCAAGCTTTGTATTTTACGATATTTCTCAGTTTCGAATTCGATATAGTATACCGTTTCTTTGAATTTTAATTCTACATTACCTTGAAACATTAATAATTGAGCTTTAAAAATTGCTTGAAATTCTTTAATAAAACTTGATCCGTAAGACTTTTTCGACGTGAAATATACGG